>CM041293.1:122404710-122937210 GCA_023052935.1 Piezodorus guildinii | reverse complement strand
ATATTAGGGAAATAGGAAACCATGAATTCGTATTTGGTTGATTGATTTTTCATTTAGCTATTTTATTTTAGCTACTCGATGTTTATTAAACCTATTTGTTGTCAATTTATTGTCGCGGGTAATTGTTTTAAATAGCCTCTGACAAAAATTACTGCATAAAATGTTATACTTTTCAAGGTATTTTTATAATATTCTTTTCATTATTAAAACACAAGGAGCAGTAGCATGGCTATCTATAAGTTCGAATATACGTGTCATCAGTAATCTTTGAAAAAGCTAACAAATTAAAACTACAAAAACTACATAGGGACATTGTATTGATTTAATTGTTAAAATACCTAATGGCACATTAAATGTAATAAATGCTTACTCTTTGCCGCCACTCGTAGTACTAATGTATGTTGTTGCTCCATATGAAATAATATCAGGATGTTATGTCAGATGTAATTGAAGCGAATGTAGTAACTTAAATTTGTAGATTTCCCTATAAACAGCCTCAAGCTCAAAGGGTTAATACTTAATAGTTAATATCACACAAAGGTATAAACTGCAAAAATAATTTCCCGCTGGTAAACGTTAATCTCCGTGAAAGGTATTAATACCCTTGAGAAATGTCTTGTGTTAATGATTATATTAAAATAACTTTGGATATACAAGAAGAACCGAAACACCTCTGACTTCTGATCATGGCGGCTATGGTAGACAAAATGGCGACCTATAAGAGTGTAACATTTTGTATAACACACAGGTTTGTTATTCAGTGTTTTTGTTCGGCGTTCTATAGTAGAAATAGCACACGTAAAATGATTTAACGATGAGTGTGAAAGCCCGATATACGAATGTTCTCATATTATTATTTTCTTTTATTGCAAATTTTCTTGGTTTTGATAGACTATCTACGTACCCGGACCAAAGTCAAGGGCTAGGCAGACAAGACTAAACTATGTTTAAGAATTTCCTGATGATACTAGCTGTACTGAGGAGAACTGCTTTCTGTCCTTCTTCCAGAACCTTTTCGGGCAGCTTTAAGTTTTTAATTGTTAGAATGGTGTCGTCTGGAATGAGACCGTTTCATGAAATAATTATCGGATATTCCTTGAAATGCTCCAGCCTATAGAGTTGACGCAGTTCCTGGCACAGATCTTGATATTTTCGTATTTTCTCTGCAATAGTTTTGTGGATATTGTCATCATTCGGGACAGGAATATCGATGACATAGTCGCATTTTACATTTGGATCCATAACCACTACATCCGGCTTGTTGTTTAATATCAAGTGATCAGTAATGATGGAACGTTCGCAGTACATTGTCCTTTTTTCACCTGAGGGTACCTGTTTTGGTACATATCGGTAATAAGGAACTTCGTCGTATACCAAATGATAGGTATGATGATGCCAGCGATTGATGAATACTTTTTGCCAAGTTATGCCTCGTAAGGTATTCTCTCCCTGCCAATGCTGACACTCAGATGATATATGCTGGATAGACTCTATAGCCGTTTTACGAAGACGACATTGTTCACTTATATTCTCTCCACAAATGTATTTCCTATACGCATTGGTTGAAATCACTTGATTTTGTATGGCCGAAATAAATCCTTCCGTTTCGGGAAACAACTGAACTTAGCCAGAAGGTGGAAGCTTCCTAATTTACTCCCGATTGGGACATAGAGTAGCGAAATCGACCATGTAGTGACTTATTTTTTCCGATTTTCAATCAGAGTTTCTTCGGTAGGTCCCTCTTTATGCTCTTCTGAATCGAGGTTTAAAGCTGTGTATCCAATATCTGTAATAATAATTTATTATTATTATTGTTTTTTTATTTGTAACTGCATTGCTGCGCATCCAGCGAATGTTAGATTTAAAAAAAAAATATGTTGTTACTGGAAAAAAATAATAATGATCAAGTAATGAATTGTTGTTGAGTACAGTGGTTAAAGTTTAATGATGGGACGAGATTGGCTATTATAGCGCTGTAGCATAGATTAGAGTTAAATGCGGACCCCTACCTCAGCCCATGGTCCCCCCTCCGCCGTGGGCATGCGTACAAGTGGATTCATCCTTTCAAGGTTAATTATTATTGTCGCAATTAGCTGTAGTTAACTCAGTAGATCTTCAAGGGGTAGTGGAACAGTTTATCAAATCTGTTCTGCCACATGGCAGGTGCCAGTGAGCTCTGTCAATTTCTCATTCAACTCCTTTAATATGTATATATGATATTAATATTCATGTAGGCTGAGCTTAGGAGCTTATTTAATTTTGCCGGTAGCAGAAAGTTAAGTAATCATTAAGTCAGAATTAGTTGTCATGATCGTTCAGATGTTGAATGTTTTTAATAATACATCGCATTTATTTTAACCTCATGTTGTTTACTTCATGATTCCAATTTTGACAGCAATGCTGGAAAAACTGACTCTATTCCGCCAGATTTTCCTCCCAATACTTAGGTACTCACTTTAAAGGGTTGCTCCACAGCGGAAACTATACAACAAATCATTCAGAGATTACCTGTAGCAGGGTGGTTAGCATAACAGCCTCCTATGCCCAAGGTCCCGGGTTCAAACCTGCCGGCCCTTGGATTTTTAATAAGAGGTAAAATTCCTTAGTTATGCCGTCCTTCAGAGGGGAGGTTTAATGGTGGTCCCAAGCCTGTGCGATGTCAGGTACTCGTTAAAGATCCCTATCCTAATTAAACCTGGGTAGGCAAAATTTAGGACTCCCACTGTAGCATCGTCAGATTAGCCATAGACGTTTAAAGGGACGTTAAATAAATAAACAAACGAACAAGAGGTTTAGAACTTACTTACTGTTTTTTATTCTAACGTTGAAATGGTTGAAAAGTTTAAATTGTTAAATTCCATGATGAATTTTGTTCTTTTATACTCTGGGGAGATCTGGGCTCCATTGCATTGTCAAAAATTACAGCGGTTGCTTTAAGTTATTTTAAACCAATATATCATTGGTCACGTAACACACCTTACCATTATGTTCGTATATAAACAGGTCTTGAATTAATCGAAAGAAATGTTCTAAAAAGAATGATACGCTGGTACCGAAAGGTAGACATTGCAAGAAGATCGGTTATAGCGCAAAGTACAATTGGTATATGCAACTAATTAATAAATTCTTAATTATAGACTCGGCTGATTTTTAAGTATCAAAAGTAAAGGCTTATTTTAAAGGAAATTCAATAACGCTTTTGAAAAAATCAAAAAACATAATCTTTCCCAAGATGTTCAAACTATACATTCAAAGGTAAACCTCAATTTTTGGAAAATTAGTAGCCAAAAATACGGGGAAATATTATTTGAAAATAAAGATTACAGTATTTGGAGTATGATTCATACGAACTTTTTTGTTCCACTTAAGGTCCTAGTATCTGCTCTCACAAAATGAAGAGACATTTATGAGACACCCAGTATAAAATAAGTTTGTCCCACAGAATAAAGTTTCTTGTTCTATTCCAGTCTATATGAAAACTTCAGTAATTTAGTTTAAGCTATACGAGAAGAAACGTGCTATAATTTATTATGCAAAGGAATAAAAAGAATGTCCCTTTAAATTAAATTAGATAATGTAACTCTGGTCCTCCTATATGTATGTACTTGTACAGGGATAGGTTTTAAATCTTAAGATACTGCATACATTATTTTTATTGGCCTTTTATATTATATTTCTCTGTAGGTCCATAAACGAGGTTGTAAATCAGATCGTGAGAGGTACTCGCAATGAATCAGTAACGAAGGTGATCACTATCTCATAACAGAGCTGTACCTTACGACCTCAACATGTCTTGCAAGGTGAAAGGACCTCTAGCAAATATACTCCGAGACCCCCCAAGAACCCTTTTCACAATATCCTTGCCCTCTTGAACAATTAATATGTGATCCCTTGCGATGACCGATACTATATATTAGACGTTTTTCCCTTAGGCTTGTCTCACTTTACAATGTGCTCACTAAGTCGAATTTATGATACGCGAGCCTCAACTTGCAAAGCTGCTATCTAAGTAATGTTGCTCCTTGCACATTCCACAAACGACGCGACGGTCTGGCGCCGATCCTAAACACCGTCACATGAATGCTCTACATAAATTTAACAATATTGTTTTATATATACACATTATTTGCCATCATGAATAGCTAAATGAAATTATTCACCATTCGAGTACAAAAGTGTTGATTTTTTGTCGTTTAAAATCTTGTTGTTTTCTTTATATGTTATTTATTCTAATTTTTTTTTTTAGATAATTGACAGTACAGATAACAAAATTTTGTGTAAATACCGTCTTGAAATGAAAGCTAGTGGGGTCACCTATGGTATTGTGATGAGCATAACACCCTTCTATGACCAAAGTCCCGGGTTCAAACCCTGCAGATGGTCCTAGGTTTTTTTAAAGGGGTTAGAAATTAATATTTCCCATTGTCCTTCGAGAGGACATAAAATGGTGGACCCCGAGCCTATGCAATGTCAGATACCCTATCCTAATTAAACCTCATTAGGTAAACTTTAGCACCTTAGCATCGTCTGATTAGGCACAGTAGCATATAAGTGAAGTTAAATAAACATACAAAACATGGATGCTATTTAAGGGCATATTTTTTTATTGGTGTCATTACGTTCTATTATGTTAGAATGGTTTATTCCTTTTAAAAAGTTGTTTTCTTTTAGGATTTCTATTTCCTTCCATACGAACAATCTTATCGTTCCTTCCTTATCGATAGTTCACAGTAGTTAGTATTTTCTTTAACGTTGCTATTTCTACAATCATACATTCTTTTAACTGCATTAGTCTTACTATTATGCGTTTTTATATGAATATGGTTTTTTTTTAGAATCCAGTAATTTAACGCAATAAGATATAATTTATTATAAAATTTTTACATTTAATGGCAATTAATATTTATTTTGGGAAGCATTGAGAAATCGGTGTCAGAAGTGTGAAAATTTTCACTAACTATTACTACTGATAGTAATAAATGTTTTAGTTTCAATAATCTATGTATAAAAGTTGGATAATTTTTGGATATATATTTTTTACCTTCATATTTTAGTATTCTAAACATTCTCTGAACGTCTTAGTTACTTTACCTAAATATCCTCTCAGCATAATCCATATTGGTTTTTTCATTTATTATTATTATTATTTTTAATAGCCCCTTTATTTAGCTCTTCTGAATAACTAAGTCATTTCAAAATTTTCCATACAAGTATGTATTTTAAGGATGTCAGCATCATAGTTAATCTAGCATATTGAAAACTTTTTAATTTGTTTTCTTATCTCCTTTATTGTTTAACCCTCAATTAACAAATAAAAACAAATTAGTGCAATAGTCCAGACCTTATCAGGACTTGACTGCCTTTGTGATATTTAAAGTTGAACATTTTTAAGTCCGCTGTATGTGGTAGGTTCCAGCTGCAGGTTTTCGCCTCATCAATACTGGATTGGAATAAACTATCTTCCAGGCTTCTAAAAATGTAATGGATTCAGACTGTTAAGTCCAAACCCGTTCCCTCGACAAGGCAAACGGGACAGTGATTTGCAACCTCCTAGACCTGGGTGGTGGTGCAATATCTCTGAAGGGAGGGTTGGCACCGGCCTTCAGCCCATCAAAGAATTTGATGTGCCTCCACCGCTATATACTCAGTCAATGGGAGTAGCTGGAGCTACTCGTAGATGTGGCTATTTCGTGCCCTTTGGAGCGTTTTAAAAATTACTTTTTATGTAATAAAGACCGGATTTACACTTAGTTTTGGAGGCATGGGACTTTTTTTTTGTCGAAACGAAGTTTAATGATGCTACTTACTTAATTAAATTTTGTCGAACAGAACCGGATATTATATGGAAATTAATTATAGCAACTCATGAGAATTGATTCTGATAGATTTTTTTAGTATACCTACAATCAGTAATATTAAATTAGCCATTCGTTTTTTTTTCAGCGGTTATTTTAGGGTTTGAACAACCCTTTCTCCCCCTTCTGCTAACTCCACTACTAATAGCATTAGTAGTTTTTTAAGCTCTTCATAAATTACTTAAAAAAAAAAAAAATTTCTCAACCCTGCAGGCAATGTTTGTGAATCACTTTGTGTGTTCGCTTCTCATGAACTCTCGTGAAGTCTATTATAAAAAGAGGAACACAACACGTTAGTTATTATCAGCAGAGCGTTACATATATAACGATAACCAATTGCACTTCCCGACGCCACCGGACACACAGAGTGCAAAAAATGAAAACCGCCCAGAAAGCAATTATTGTTGTTTACCACGGAATGCAACCAAGGATACTGAACCAAATAGAAGAACAAACAGCGTTCTTATAAGAGCATCTAATTAGCCTGAAGGTCGGTTAGTCACGGCTGTATAATTGCCGGAGCAGTTTTGGAGAGGAGTGTGGGAGCCGATGGGGAGAGAGGGAGCCACTTCCGACAACTGCACTCAATCTGTTTTGAATTCATTATATTCCTAGATACCAGATATAGTCATCCTGTCAGATATAATTGGCAGTGGTGTAGGCAGGTAGCAGTAGGAGTCTTTATAGTTCGTCGATTCGCTTGTTACGTTTACTTAATACGAATCTAAATCTGGGTGTAGGATTACTTTTTGTTTGTACTTTTGGTGTGGCATTCCAACTGTGACCAGAAGGACGGGTTATTTATCATGTCCCAACCTATTCTAGGCGGAGTGAGAAGGTAAGGGGATGTAACTCGTGGGTTGTAAGTTTCTTTCTGGAGGTAATGACGGATTGCATATGATATATATCTTGTATTTTTTCTTTAAGTTTGAACAGTGGATGTGAAAGCTCTTTCCTTGGATACTTAAAATAAATTAAAATGTTAAGGTTAAGTTGGTTTAAATAAATAATATGATAGATGGCTCTTATAAGTTAGAAAATTATACAATGACCTTATCGTAAAAATTATTATAGAAAGCTGCGATAAATAGGTTTATTATAGTATCTTACTAAAATCATCCCATCATGATCATCTTTGCATTGTTATAGCGGGGAAAAAAAACAACAAAAAAAAACGATGTTTCTAAATTTTTTTTTTTTTTTGTGTTTCTCTTTACTTTTTAGTCTTATTAAGAGGTGTTTTAGAAAAGCAAAGCCCTCTTCATTGCAATGTAAATTTGCTTCGAAAATAAAGGTTGTTAACGAAGGTAACAATACATACATACATACATACATACATACATACATACATATATATATATATATATATATATATATATATATATATATATATATATATATATATATATATATATTATAACGATATAAATAAATATTAAGATATATAGAAATAATAATATCTATAATAATATCACTAAGTATAAAAAATACTTGTAACATTCTCTTAATCGGTTTAAAATATATAACCTAATATGTTAGATTGCTATTGACCGTTAATTTATTTTTGAGGCTCTGTCAATAATAAACAACCATATTTTATCGATGTTTCGAATTTTTATTATTGTTTCTTATTCTTTTATTCATGTTGATAGGTGTCATAAAAAATTAAAGCCCTATTTCACTGCTAGCCTTCAATGTTCAAACAGTAATATCGGGCAGCATAATGAATGAATGAATGAACAATCAGGTGAGAGTTCAAAAAAGTAGTGAGAGAGGGATTAGGCATAATTTTGTTCATAAATTTGGATTAAAAAAAAAAAAAAGAACCCACATCTCTACAACCCATTAAGGGTCTCGGGTTCGTTACTTAAAGATATTCGTACTGATTAATGAACAACAGCCGGACAAGGAGGTGATTATTGGCTAAATCACGCTAGGCATCCAGGTTTTCCCCTATTTTGGGTACCCACTTTATAGAGGCTGGGTTGGCAGGAGGAGGTTATCGATACTCCAGGGTCGCTCGAATATTCTGAAATAACAGAACAAAAATTCTGCCTCGGCCGGGGTTTGAACCTGGGACCCGGAAAACAGTAGCCTAATGGTATATCTACTATACTACGCCGCTCACTTTATAAAAAAATCCTAACATATCATTAAATATAATTAAAAGTTGAAAGAGGGCTAGCCTACCACGCCAAAGACTGTGAGTTCGAATGTTAGCTCGGGGAGGACTTTTAGGAAGATCTCACTCCGGGTATGTGAGACTCGTCAGCAAACTGGGGTCGCTCACAATAATCGGCGTAGAGAGTGACGACCCTACAATATAACCTTTATTGAGGATCGGATTGTAGACTGTTAGGTAACCACACCGCGTTGCCAAGAGTATCCTCGCCCTGTCGCGCCACCCGAAAGGAAATAATTGAAAAACACAAAACGAATTGATAAAGTTATATTAAAAAACAAATGGTAATATCTACACTACGAAAACATCCTTTTGTAATTCGGAAACTCTATTTTAAGAAATTAAACATAAGTGTTTTAAGTGGGAGAAGTTAGTTCAGAGTGCAGTCATAATAACACATTGGTTTATGTACTAACGTTTCGGCCTACATTAGAGGTCTTCTTCAGGGCTATAAAAACAAAAGATAACAACCCATTTTTATAGCCCTGAAGAAGGCCGTTAATTTAGGCCGAAACGTCGGCACCAATAAATTAAGTTCATACTTAATTGTGTGTTCTTTTGGCTGCGTATTGAACTAACTTCTTCCATGTATACATACAGTCAAACGTTCTCACTTCACAATAAGTTTTTTAAGTTTTGTATATGAATTTTCCCCTCTTCCATTAATTTTTCAAACAAAACATACACAAAAAATAACAGTGATAACAGTTTCTTCTTTTGCCCGAGGGCATTAAGATTTAAGTTTTATAGAAAGTACTTTAAAGGTGTATTTATTATAATACTTTGAAAGTGTGTGGAAGTGCATGATAATTCGCTATCGTCGACATCACATCAATGTTTCACACATTTTCATATTTTACTTTTCCAAACTCTCGCATTGTAGTACGCCTTAAGAGTGCTGATTGTTCATGAGTGAGATATAACGAATTGTAGCGGCTGCTAATGTTAAGTATATTGAATAGATATTGAACTTAGTTAATTACAGTTCGTTTACATAGAAGCTGGAAGGACTGCATAATGATGGTGCGAGATACTACCTACTGTCAGTTTCTCCCCTCCACCCGATGGCCCACTGCCATCAGGATCAGGGATCCTCAGCCACCTTGACATTCAAGTTCGTCCTCGCACAGCTCCCGTTCCCTATATATTTAGTCCATCTTTAGCGTTTCCTGATTTTCGTCCTTTTCAGGAAATTTTTCTGGGTTGTTTGTTCGCTTGGGAAATGTTATTCTGAATTTTTTTATCATATATAATTAAGAGGTTGATTTACAAACGGTACTAAAGAAGATTTTTTTTCTAGAAATTGGTATTTTGACATATTTATGTTTTAATTGCTTTGCATTTTTTTCGATTTCAACTGAAAAAAAAGTTCTTCCACAACTTAAAAAAATAAAATAAAATAAAATAAATGTTATTGATATAGTTAACGCTATTTTAAATCTTTATTTATTTCTCTTGCATTTATCCATCTAGGTTTCAGTTGTTCTAGTTGCTTGATGAGTTACATATACCAACTTAAAATAACAACATTTATGTAGATTAATTTCACTTTCAAGTCAGATTTGTTACAGATAATGTAATATTATTAATGCATCTTATTCATGCGGAAATCAATACGTATTTTTTATCTGTAAGGTATCATCTGTTTTTGCATAGTTGAATAAATCATCCAAGTTTTGTATTTCTTAACCGTTTTTTACTGGTGGTTTCAATAAAAACTTCAGATTCTTGTAAATATTTTTAATCAATTATATATGAACCATTTTGATCTCTTGCATGTTGCCATCTTACAGGTAATTTCTCATTTCCGTCCTCCTAGAACTTCTCAGATCGACCCGAGCGCTTTGCGACTTCCAATTTAAAATTTCCTTCTGAACCGAGGAGAGCACTTACGGAAGCTAAGCTAGCATTGCGATACACAACGCAAATTTTGTTAACTGTCTGTGCAGCATTTTTACCTTTTCGGAAATAAAAAATCATTAAATGACAAAAAATAACTTTTTTTTTCTCTTATATTTTAAGCAAGCAAAATGCTACTTAAAGATAAAGAACCTCGGTTGAAAGTGATTCATAAAAGCACTTTAAATAATCATTTTTTAGAATGTGTAAACATTATTGACCAAGTACTGTAAATAGGGTGAATAGGAACAATATGGTATTTTGAGCAATATAACTAATTTATTTTTTATTAAATTGTTCAATATAATTGAACAATACATAAAAACTTAGGTCCACATCCCCTCTATCACATATATTCTGGGTGTATGTTTTTTAATAACTATCCCTGTTCCCATTTACCCTACAGTAGAGGTGAATAGAAACTACATTGAAAATGTTATTGTGTTTCCATTTGCACCATATGGGGTAAATGAGAACAGTTTATAATGCTTATTAAATTACTTTTTCTAAATGAAATATTTTAAAAATAGAAATTTGGTCATTTTATTCGCTTATATTCTAGAAATAAAATATGTTATGTTCTAAACAAGTTCTAAAGCACGACGCTTCTGTAGGGTTTGATGGGAATAAAAATGTTATTGAACTGTGGCATGTCAGTCAAGGCTTCTCTATTTATTTATTATTCCTTTAAATTTAAAGTATCAGGTAATATATTATCTTAATTGAAAATTTCGTTAGTAAAGCAATACTGACATAATATTTTTTTAAGGTTAGTACATTTCTTTATCTACTTGAAGGGTGTGTGAGGTCTTATTTTTAGGTTCTAGGGAGTGCCGATAGCTAAAAAGTTTAGGAGCAGTCGTTTTAAAGTGTAATCTTATCTTTTTTAGTGCTTTATGTCTTGGTGTATACAAAATCTAACGGTGAAAATAGAAACGATTTTAGGAATAATGTTGTTGTGTATCTAAAGTAAGTGTTAGGAAGAGGGGCGACTAACGCGTTTGCTCGCAGCCTCAACCCGGTCGTTGTGTGAATCGCTGAATTATCTGCCGATCCGTGTAATTTTGTTGAGGGTAAATGAATGAAATAATAAAAGAGAGGACATGAAAAGCTTATATTAATTAAAACAAAACAAAATACTGTTTATAGTGTGCAAACGGCGATTCTTTCTATCCGTGATGACTTCCTTCCCTCTCCCGCCTGCGATGTTCCTTTCTTTCCTTCTGCGACTCCTACTCCATGCGACAATTCTGAGACAATCTTCTATGATGATGTGCGAGTTGCGATTATACGAAAAATATGCGACATTCAGCGACAGCCAACTTAATTAAACACCGTCTACACTCGCGATTGACTCCATTAACTCTCTCACAATCCCAGAATGCACTCTCCCCAGCGGTCACTTAACAGCTGATTCAAATAGAATAAAACAAATGATTGTCGCGCTTGCACATAATAAATCACAAAATAAAACAAATAAAATTACAAATAGAGAGATATAAACATAAGACTATTTCAATTCTTAACAGTAAGACTTAGTAAAATTCTTTCAAAATGCTAAACACCTTTAGATAGGATAGGATTCTTTACTGTTGTGATAGAATAAGCTCTGATCGGATTTTTCAATATGAAGTATTTGTTTGTTTTTTAAAAATATATATTTTCTGTATAATCTCTTCCCTCCAGGATAAATAAATGCTAAATTTGTATCCTAATATACCTTATCTTCTATGCAGCGCGAAAGTATACTCTATACTGTGGTAAGTATATATTACTCGAAAAAAGATAAAAAAAGAGAATGAAGATGTTAGGAATAATAACTGTTTACCGCTGATGTTATTAGTTAGGTCCATTTAGAGGCTGCACGCAACCTTCCATCTTAAGCTTCCGTTGTATTTGTGAGTAAACATTTATAATGGCCAGTGCTAGAAGCAGCTGTACTTGCGTTTTAGATGCTATTCATGCATATACATATGCAAACATAAATATATTTTGTTTCTTTTTCTTTTATTCCTACTTATTTTTTTTATAGTTTTCGGAAATAGCCATACTTTCCTGGGGTTTTTTCGTTGTTATTGGGTTGTGTCACATGAAATGTCCGTTTTCAAGATAAAGGATTTTTATTAAAAATACGATATGAAAACATGACAATTTTATTCGAAGTATTTACCTTCTTTTTCTACACATTTTTCTCTACGTGACACCAAATGTTTTAACACCGAACTGAAAAACTCTGAGCTTTAAAGTGAAACAAAATCTGAAAACGCACTTTTCACTTGATCATCATTTTCAAAAAGTTTTCCTTTGACGAAGTTGTCTAAATTCCTGAACAGGTGGTAATCTGTTGGAGACAAGTCGGGAGAATATGGTGGGTGCGGAAGAACTTCGTAGCCCAGTTTTTTCAATTTTTGCACGGTATGTTTTGTAATATGGGGTCTAGCGTTATCGTGTAAGAGTATAGGACCCTTCCGATTTACCAATCCAGGTTGTTTTTTTAATAATTTTGCGTACATTTCGTCAATTTCATTGCAGTACATTGTAGAGGTAATGGTTTCACCTCTAGGTAAAAAGGAATAATGAATTATCCCAGCCATGGACCACCATACTGTAACCATCAATTTTTTGGGATGTAAATTCGGTTTTGGCATTTGCCCTGGGGTTGCGTCGATGTTCAACCGCCTTGAAAATATTTCTAGCGGCCTCAGCTGCTGAATGGCCGAGTTTAACCTCTTACAAAAATATTACTCGAAAATGGCGTGTTTCCATGTTCATATTTAGAGGTATACTAAAAACTGGGTAATTGATTGGGAAGCTAATGTTTATAATACAAAGGTGGAGGATTAGTAACTGTTTACTTTAAATATGTAAACATTCGGAAGAAAACAACAGAGACCTGCAAAATCCTTTATGTATTTCAGAAACTATAAAAACGGACATTTCATGTGAAACAACCCAATATTTTCTGCAATCTGATATTTAATTATAAATGGAATTTATGAGTTATTTTTGCAATCATTATCCTGATTTTTTATGAAAATGATCAGTTCTTTCTAACTCAAACTGGACGAACAATATTTTTTAGATTGCATAATTGGGCTCACGGACCCATTTTATGAGTCTTGGCTTAGTTTGTTTATCGAAGGCTATCAAAGTTACTGACTTGCGTATTTGAAAAGTCATGTATCAATACTTTGTTGTACTTTGCATTTCTCACATTTATCATTCTCCATTTTTTCTCTAAACTAAATATAATATAGAGGTGAAAAAAAAAATATTAAAGCGGACGATAGGAGTATGCCATCCATACGTGATTCACTTCCAACAGTTCCGAAACTGAAGTTTCAGGATGAAAATACCACCTATTTTGTCTTAATGAAGACTTTCACATTCTTTTCAGAGATTTAATTATTACACCAAATTCATTATTTATTGCCTTGATTACGTATACATGGTCCAATTTGGATACATAGATTAATCTAGAGTTATAAGTGTTTTATGAGTGGTATATATGCTTGAAACGCTGAACGCTAATTAGGAATAATCATCCAATTATTTATTGTTCAGTTAGAGCGCGGTTAGCGAACTTGTCTTAACATTTGCAAATACTCGACGTCAGACTAGTTATTGCTATTTCTTGGCATTTTTACTTTTCAGACTAGATTTTAAAAATTATTTGATCTCATTGTGTAGTTAAAGGTCGTATTTCATAGTGTCTCTTTTCAGAATTGTTCGTTTCCAAGGCTACGTAATTGTTGTATTCACTAATAATCAACAATTGATTGTCAGCTTCCCTTTCAAGGCTGTTTAAACAAAAACAGTGTCGTTGTTATGTTTATTACTTTGCAACATTTTTTTCTGATTTTTCGACTTAAGAATATGTATTAGTCTTCATTTAGGAAAAATTATAATTTGCAGTTTTCCTATGCTGCTATTTAAATTCTGTCATGCTTTTTCTCTAGTCGTTATATTAATAGACAGCAAATTCGTTAAGAAAAAAAAATCTGGTGTGCGCAACACACGACTTTCACTTACCTCTGTTAAAATCAATTTTAGAAGTTTTAAATACATTTAGAGATTGAAGTAAATTGTTAAAGAGATAATTTAATTAAGTTTGAATGGAACCACGTGCTTTATTAAATTATCAATTATATTATCATCCACGACAATCAGTTTGTTTTGTCGTCTTTTCATCACCATCCGTTAACTTTTAGAATTTTGTGTATATGAGAGTATTCTATCCTAAAATCATTAGCTTTCCAACAGTATATTATACATCTATATTTCTGTTTTAATGTTCAAAAAATAAAAATCACATAAAAAAATACTTTTGCACTTTTCTCCTTAAGTTGCTTATCAAATTTGCTCATCTTCCATTTTTAGCCGGTATTTATCGATTCTAAGAAGATGATGTGGCTGATATTTTTAAATATACAAAATTAAAGATACTTCAGGGCAAGAAAATTTAAAATATCGGCATTTAAGCCCTGTCAAACTATTACAATCTGAAAGAAACCTACATAATATCAAAGCCCATCAAATTTTAATTTTACATCGATATAGCGAGTTTAATAAAAATCGTTAGAGTCGTTTTTGGCTCTTCTTGTTAGCTGATGTTCATGAAAAAGTTTCTGTAACATCTCGGCGTATAGTCGTCTTATATATGTAGTTTCAGTTTTAGCATAGCACTTTTTATTTTCGCGCTGGACTTACCACAAACACACGGACACACCTTTTTGCGGGACTTGGTCATACTTTGCCTAACCATATATTTCATATATAGGTAAGTGAAAGTAAAAAACAACAGAAACATCAAGTTACTCCATTTAAAACGTTTAGGATTTTTACAAACGTGTTTTTTGGAATTCACCATCGGAACTCGTGAACAATAACTAGTTAGTCACCGTGTAATGCTGGTTTACCTGTAGTGCAAAAATGAGTTTATATTTCCTCTATTTTAGCTTGACGTGATACGAGATCCGCTCTCAACCTGCTGATGGCAGTAGAAAGGGAAGGGGGGAGGATGATGATGATAAAAAGAACAAGAATATGGAAGGAAAAGAAAAATAGAATGTGACTGAGAAGTCGTCCTTCACCGAGCTCGACAAATCCGTCATCCTCAAGCGTTTCGGCGTAATACACCTTTAACTCCGTTTTACATCTGTTATTCTTTATTATATGATAACAAATAGATATTTTATTGATTACATAAAAAAAAAAAATCTGGTGCGGGCAACACACGACTTTCACTTACCTCCATTTTTAAAATAAATGAAAGAATTTTCAAATATAGTTAGAAATAAAAATACGTGAAATTATTAAGGAATTAATAAAATTGAATTTATATAGAAACATGTGTTTTATTAAAAAATCAATTATATTATTATCTAAAATAATCAGTAAGTTTTATCTTCTTTTCATCACTCTCCAATAACTTTTAAAAGCTTGTGTATGAGATGATAATTTTTCTAAAATCTTTAGCTTTCCAACGGTATATCATACATGTATATTACTGCTCTTATGTTCAAAAACGAAAAATTGCTTTAAAAAAATATTTTTTCTGTTTTTTTCCTTTAGTTGGGTATCGAATTTATTCAATTTATATATTTACCAGTTTTTCATCAGCGTTAACAAGATAATCTAGTTATTATTATTGAATATACAAAATAAAAGGTACTTTAGGGGAAGAAAATTTAAAATATCGGCATTTAAGCCCTGTCAGACCATTTTTATCTAAATAAAACCTACATGATATTAAAGCCCATTCAATTTTACATCGATATAGCGAGTTTAATCAAAATCGTCGGAACCGTTTTTGAGAAAATCGAAAAAAGGTGCAAAATGCATGGTATAAAGTGCCTCTTCTGGTAGGCTCATTTTGATGAAAAAAGTTTTGTCACGTCTCGGGCGTATAGTTGTCTTAAATATGAAATTTCAGTTTCATAGGACTTACCGTTTCCGCCCGGGAGTTATCACACACACCCAACACACAACACACACACAACACACACACCACACACCACCACACACCACAACACACACCACACACACAGACTTCTTGCGGGATTTGGTTATTTTGACTCAGGGGACCCTAAAACGTGTATTTCCGTTGAAAACTGGAATTCGAAAATTTTCACGATCGGGAAGTATTGCGATATATACTTACTATATATAGTAAGTGAAAGTAATAATGGACGTTATATTTTTCTTTTCAAGTTTCTAATTCAATCGTTATTTTTTAAATATTGAACTATTTTCATGGTCATGATTAATAATATTCTACTAAGATATTTCTGAACACCTCATTTATATTATTCCGTTTATTTGCAATTATGTAGTTCTTAAATGAAAAAGAAAATACGCAATTGATAATACATTATTATTGTCATAATTTATCACACATAGATCAGTTAGTTGCCCTGATGATGGTCGTCCACATCTTGGGATCGAAACATCGGAACATTGAAAATAATATTTAAGAGTATATAGAATGCTTTTAATTTAAGCGAGCGTCTTAAAAGAAATCCTAATTGAACTTGCATCAGCAAAGATATACTGAACAGTTTTTGTATAGTTGTTGGCTTATCCATTTAACGTCACTTTATGCTCCTAAGGCTAATCTGACGATGCTTCAGTGGGAATTCTAAATTTTTCCTATTTAGGTTAAATTAGGATAGGTGTCTTTAACGAGTACCTGACATCGCACAGGCTCGGGACCACCTTCTTACGTCCCTTCCGAAGGATGGCATTTCTAGGAATTATATGCTCCCATTAAAAAATCGTAGGCCCACCTGCCGGGTTTGAATCCGCGAACTTTGGGTGCTGTAGGCTGGAAAACTGGCCAATAATCACAGGTGACCCCTGTTTTTTGTATAAGATATTATTCATAAGAGGTAATCAAAGACGTTTGAATGGACATAACAGATATCTTTTTTTTTTATCATTATGTTCTTAGTAATAAAAACCATATTGTAATAGTTCTCAACATTTTTAATTAAGGTTCTTTCTTTTTTTCTAGGTATGTGTTGGTTTTCTTCACTTGTTCACATTTCGTAAGTAGAAAATATACTCTAGTTTAATTATATATAAATTATTCCCCAGCAATTTTATTTATGATTGGAATGTACAGTCTTTGGATTTTATTCAACTGCCCCAATTAGTTTTTTTAGAACAATCTCGGGAGCACTTAACTTCTCTATTCATTCCTTGGTCTTACGTTTGGTGTTATTTTTTAAGGCGAAGGAAATCCAAAAATGTCATTTTACGGAGTATTAAGCCAGATTAAATTGTAGGTCTCTTGTTTATGTAATCGTTTTCTTAAGTCAGAGGGGAAAAAATATTTTTGAGATGTAAGTTTTTTTTTTAGACTGATGTCTTCTTATAGATAGATGATCCTGTGAAGGTTACGGTATAAACCTTTGTTTGGCTCTTTCCAATGAGTCAAGGGCGTTCCGCCTCTTGAGTTTTCATTGGCCGTTCTTTCAATTTCTATTCCTGGTTTAAGAAGTTATCCCCATAGTTAACCCATAGTTATAATATCTCTTCAGTTTTGTAAATAGGTGGTTTTATTTTATTATAAGAAATCCATTCTATATCAGGAAGTTTAGAATCTCTGCTGGAAACTGATGGTTTTGTGAGAATGATCCTACTATAATCTTTTCTTTTCGCTTCCTATATCTATTGCTACTTATGTCTTATTTATTTAATCGCTATTTTATGTTGTTCTTACGAATTTATGAAAATATTCTTATTGATTAAATTTACATATTTCATTTCAGTTATTATTGGTTTATATACTCGAGGGTATTATGCATCTGTACGTATTCATATTATAAATGTCTGTGCATGCTTCGTAAAAACCTCACCTTTGGGGGAGGGGGGTCACCTGTGGTGCAGTGACAAGCATAACAGCCTTCTATGGCCAACGTCGCGGGCTTAATCCTGACCTAGAATTTTTTAATGGGAGTAAAAATTCTTATTTATGCCGTCCTTCTGAGGAACCTTAAAAGGTGGATTCCAGCCTGTACGATGTCAGGTACTCGTTAAAGATCTCTATCCTAATTAAACCTGGATAGGCATAATTGAGGACTCCCACTGTAGCATCGTTCGATTAGCCACAGTTGAATGAATAACGAAACAAATCTCACAAGGAAGCAAAAACATTAGTTAGAATATATCAAATCATCAAATTCACATAGATCAGAGACTTAATAAATATCTTTAAATAAATTTCTGATAAAACATTACCACGGAAATTGCTGAATAATCGTTCAGAGCCCAAGGTCAAGTTATGAAAACAAAACAGTTAAATGTTTTGTATTTTCATCTGTTTATAATCTTTTTATTTCGTAGTGCAACTGTTATTTGCTGCAATCATTTTTCTATGTCTTTTACTACTTAGACGAACATAAAGTTGTTTAATTATTTTTTTATTCGATTAGACCATTTGGAGATCACGGTGGTAGACTAATTTGAAGCACATTTCAATTTCTTATTTGTTCTCCTTTCCCAAGAAGCCTTCATCTGTTCAGAAAACCGCTGTTTCCGTTCTTCCGTCCATTTGTATCCCGTTCTTACCTTCTTCTGTTCGACTTGGAAACAACCCCTCATGACTTTTTCTCCAAATATTTTTCTGTTCTTTATTTCTGATTCCAGCTCGTTCAACATCTTGTTTTACTTCCTTAACCAAGGATATAGCCGTTTTTATTTCAAATATTTTGTGGATTAATTTCTTAACCTTCCATCCTCAATTTCAAGGGCTTGATTTATTTATGGTTGAGTTTCAAGTTAAAAATAAAAAACCTGTAACTTTATATCATTAATAATATTATATTCATATGTTATTATCTAATATATTAAAGCTCCAGTAGATTAGATATGTGTCTGACGTGTTAGTGTGTTTTTTAGTTTATTCATAATATACCTTTTAATTATGATTAATCTTTTACACGTGTGCGATATAATATTTTGTGTATATTTATTAATTTTTTTTTTAGATTTGCTAAATTGAATAGGGGTTTTTAAATATCCGGGCTTCCTGCCATTGGTTCAGTGAACAGGAAGGCGCTGAGGTAGGCGATGTCAGTGTGTGAAGGTCGACGGGTCGCTCTCCTCCCAAGTCGCAAATCCATCCTTTCTTCGTCTCTAGCTATAAGCACTGCTGAACCATTCGTCGTTAAATACTGTGTGTGTATAAGGTAAAACCAAATACCCGAAAGAAATAAACTACTGGTTAAAGGGGGGAAATTCGTATTATTACTGATTTGCGAAATTCCTTAGCTCGCGGCTTCTATAATAAAAAGTTAAGGTTAAACTTTATAAAAATATTACTCTCCCGACGTTCTGTACGGATATGAAATGTGGCCACTTACCGTAAAATGTAATGAAAAGGAACAAAACTTCCATATCATTTTAAAGCTGTTTTAAAGCCCCTGACTTTATTGTAAAGGAATTAATTTTGGTGTTATTGGTTGGCCACTCTGTAAATCATTTTAACTTATTAAACTATTTGGTAAAACACCTGAGAATATTCGACTTTATGTTTGCAAGGTTTTAGGACCTGATGATGGATGCTAAATCGTTTTTTTTTTTTTTTTTTAAACCGTTGCTTGAAAAAAGAATCAAGCAAACTTTTAGGTTTGTCCCAACTCAAGAGGACGCTTTTTTTTAGCCCTAGTGAAGTTTTATATTGAAGCTAGAAGAGTTAGTCGGATCTTCTAAATCTGCAAGATTCTTGGGGTCTGTCTCATTTAGTAATAATCTAAGTGCATACATCATTTACTGACATTTCTTCTTCTTTGATCTATGTTTTTATGTACTGTTGAATTAATTGAGATAAAAAATAAATTATTTATATTGCTCAAAATATCATAGTGTTCCTATTCACCTCAATTCACGGTACTTTGAAGGATGAAGAACTTCTTAAGGTTTTCGAGAATAGGATGATAAGTAAAATATTTCGCCGAAGACAGTTGAAGCCACTGAGGAATTAAGAAGGTTATACAACGCGGAGCTTGCGTACTGTTATAATTGAGTTGATAGTTTCACCACAACTCGTGTAAAATGTTTTTCTCGGTGAAGTAAACGAAAAAGTTCAACCGACTGGTTGGCGTCCTAGACGTTGGTTAAAGCGTTGATGGGAGGTTCGTTTTTAATCTCGGGTCCTTGGGCTTGGAAGGTGATCATTGGACGATGCTGTGTAGCCAAAATTTAGTGGTATCGGCATCGAACGGGTTCGTTGTGCCTATAACTGTTATTATATTATATAAAATATATATATATATATATTATTTTTTATTTGTTTATTTATAAACTATACTTTCACAAAAAGCCTCCACTCTCAAGTGGGGTTTCGTACGATGTAGTAATTCAAATTACGCCTATGATAGTGATTAGGCCGAGATCACGCTTTGCTTTCAGGTTTTTACTCTAATTGTTAGGTACCTACTTATAGAGGATGGGTGAACCGCAAGAGGGTCCTCCTATTCCAGGATTGCGCTCACAAGAAAGTTCTTCGTCATTACCCTTTTTTTTTTTTAATTTTTCTTTCTGAGTTTCAAATTTAAGGCGTTATTAGCTTTAAGTAGACGTGACGTTCCATATTATTAGTCTCGTTCTCTATTTGTCTTAAAATAATATAATTTTTTTTTATTATTTGAATTTATTCTTAATCAAGAGGTTATCACATAAACTAAATTATTTTCTATGATAATTTTACGGTTATTACATGTGTGTATATAGTAGTAATAACATTATAAAAACTTAGTAAATTTAGTTTTAAGTAAATTAATTTATTCTGAGAAGCACTATAAATATAATTAAATATAGATGAAGTTACTTTGTATATGTAATGGAGCTCTACTTATTTTAAACTACCGTGTTACCTGGCCAGGCCTAAACATAGCCTTAAGGACATCAAATAGTGTTGCTTGTTTAATATAAACTTCTATTCTCGGTTCTCTGTTAAGTATAGGACTAAACATGAATTTAAATTTAATTAAATGTACTCTAGAGTTGAAGATTCGACATTTTAAGACTAAAATTACGGTTTGTCCGTGAATGTTATTTTTCTCAAAGTAATTAAGCTTACACAATTAGTTCCTATGTTTTATTATACCTGTTCCATAGTTTCCATCGAAGCGAAGCTGCAAGTTGTGCGATTATATTATTTTCAATTATGAACCTTTCTAGTCGACCAAAAAATTAATATTATTACCTCCCTTCTCTCTAAAAATTGTTGGTCTTACCTTTCAAGATACGTAGAAAACGAAAAACAAATTTTAAAAAAATACGTCTGTCGTATCGTGCCTAACAACAAGACCGATTTTTTCTAAATGTGGGTCTAAAATACCGAAGATGATCCTTACATTTCGGCCCATTAAAAATGTTTTCTAATCAGAACACCGCAAATAATTATAAAAAGAGCGATCCATCTGCCTGTCCAACGGATTTAAAAAAAAAAAAAAAAAAAAAAAAAAAAAAAAAAAAAAAAAAAAAAAAAAAAAACCTGTACCACTACAACCCATGAAGAGTTTTGGGTACCCAGTTTATAGACCCCAGGAGGGTCTCCATACCCCAGGATCGCTCCCCGACTGAAATAACAGAATAAATAATATTCCTTCACAGCCGGGATTCGAACCCAGGACCCGGTGCACAGTTGACTAGCGCTCTAACCCACCAGACCACGCCACTCCCTCAAAACAACGAATTTATAAACACCATATTATCTCGTCGACAGAGTATTGAATTCCATAGAAACAAAAAATTGATCATTTAAATCAATTAAGAAATAGCAGAGATTTAGCGTTTCGAAATTAGCAATAGTGATTGACCATTTTCCTTTGATTAACATATCGCTTTACATATTATTTGATTGCCTGTAAACACATATATAAACAGTTATACCCTAATATTGTAGTTTGGAAATTATAACCATTGTTTAATGTTTTGCAGTGTTTTTTTTAATTTCTTTACGACATATACCTGAACTATATAAACTGGATTTGAAAGTACTTCTAAAGAATTATAAAAATTATGTCTTCTTTTCGCAAGGAATTCTGTTATTTTAGGGATATTAAATAGCAAATGAAGTCTTTCTGCCTTTTCTTTTTCAAAGGTAGTTTTTCTTGCAATTTTCTTCAAAACGCCATTTTGGAATTGCTGTAGCTTCTTTCTTGAATTTTCTGAACAATGGGTTAGTAACGGTGCTCCGTATAATAGAGAAGGTCTGATCACAATTTTGTAAATTAGAAGTTTCAATCTGAAACTTAGATTCGGAGTTTGAAAGAGGTGGTTAAATTTGTAGGTTTTCTGTCTTACTTTTGATAATTTAGTAAGGATATGATTATTAAATTTTATATAGCCCTTTGGGTAATTTATCAAAAGAAGTGAATCAAGGAGTGTGGTTAACATACTTAAGGTTGAAACCTAACTTTTTTTGTTTCATTTAGAGTAACGTTAGTATTCCATTATTTCATAAATTAACAAACAAAAGCTACTTATACTATTTAAGCCTCCGCAATCTTCTTGGAACTGACTACTTGAGTGGAGGAACTGGGACAGGATAGAGTTTTCGAATACATGATAAGTATTTTTGAAAAAGTATTAATTAAAAATGGAAACAAAGTGAGTTGTGATACTTATAATTTACTATTTTCTCATTCACTTTAACATTAAATAGCTTTCAGATTTCTTGAACCAAATTGTTTTTAACATACAAAATTTTAAAAAATAAGGAAAACTCGATGCCTGCTTTGGTTAGCTACGTAAACATTAATAATTAATGCTGAAAACTTATCAGCTCATTTTGGAGGTACGATTTGGACAAGGCTTTGTAGCTAATTGCCTCGGCAAGGTCAATGTTATCACTTTGTCAGCTTCTCTTGACGTCTTAACTTTACTAATTACGAAATTTGTTTCAGAGGTGAAAGACAACGAAATTTATCAAGCGTCACTTTCAGTTCTCAAACGCTGAATCTTAACACTTACGGATCGTTGGTTAAGCATTTTAGTTCAGCTCAAAGGACATTTTCATTTGTCCCACGAAAACTTTTCTTTGCTTCACTTACCTATATATGAAATATATAGTAAGGGAAAGTATTACGATCGTGAACATTTTCGGATTTGAGTTTTAAACGAAAATACACTGTTTAGAGTCCCCCGAGTCCAAATGACCAAGTCCTCCAAAAAGGTCTGTGTGTTGACTCCAGCGCGTGTACGAAAAGACCTATGAAACTGAAATTTCAAATTAAAGAAAACAAAACGCCCGAAATGTTACAAAAACTTTTTCATCAAAATCAGCTAACCAGAAGAGCCACTTTATATTGTGCACCATTTACGATTTTCTCAAAAACGGCTCTAACGATTTTAATCAAACCCGCTATATTGATGTAAAATTTAATGGGCTTTAACATTATGTAGTCTGTTGAATATAACTGACGGAACTGAATTGACAGATTGAAATAGTCTGACCGGGCTTAAATGCTGATATTCTAAATATTCAGCCTCTAATGTATCTTAATTTTTGTAGATTAGTTTTGTAGATAGACCAGGCATACCACCTTGTTTGCATTGATAAATAACGGCAATACAGGTTGAGCGAATTTGATAAACAACTAAAGGATAAAATTGCAAAAATATTTTTTTATTCAATTTTTGTGTTTTTGAACAGTAATATAGATGTATAATATACCGTAGGAAAGCTAAAGCTTTTAGCCATAATATTATCTTTTTAAAGCTTTTACTATACACGGAACTGTAAAAGTTAATGGATAGTGATGAAAAGCCGATAAAAATAACTGATTGTTGTATATAAAAATATAATAGATTATTTAATAAAACACATGTTTCAATCGAAACTTTATCTAATTAGTATTAATTTTTTCTTCTCTAGGTAAATTTAAAAATTCTTAAATTAATTTTAACACCGGAGGTAAGTGAAAGTCGCTATTTTATTTCTATTTTTTAAGAAATTCGTTTACTGAAATTTATTTATGCAAAAACGGGTTTTAAACACATGTTTACTCCGTTAATATAAATTATTGAAAGCGATTTAATAAACTCAATCGAACTAGTTTTGTTTAAATACTTTTAGTATATAAAAGTATTTATATATACTTTTACTATTTACTATTTATATACTTTTAGGAAATAGTGGTAAACCCACTATTTCCTCTCCTTTAATCCCATTTTGTTAATGTTTATTAACTAATTAAAAAAAAAAAATTTTTTTAATAAAACTATATTGTATTGTTTGGCTACATTACTTGTTCTTTATATGCCTTTCTGAATCACTGGTCTGTTTTTAGTTTGATGTTTGCTTTTTGGCCGATAGAAGGGTTTTACTGTGTGTAGAGGTATTTACTGTTTCTGTAAAGGTATATTTTTAAGTAGTACTTAAAAATATTTATTCTACAGCACATCAATAAAAAATTATTATGAACCATGGAGGATATTAAATTCAGTATGAATCCGTTCTTCTCAAATCTACGGTTAGCAATAAGGTGGATAACCATATTTCAACCGTGGATTATCACTATTAACCCATATTTTAGTCGATCTCCAAGTTTTCTCCAAATTTCCAGGTACATATTTAATATGGGGGCGTCGTGAGTTTCCGGAGTGTCGTCGCACCGTTTATCCTAACAAGAATAAATTAATATCCTCCTACACCCGGACTCTAATCTAGAACATAGATGTTCACCTTCTTCTAATTAGTTAGATTAATGTAGCTTTGATTTATTACACTTCTTTGTTTAAATACTGCTAATTGGCATTTATCTTAACGATACTTTGGAATGTCGTTATCAGCGGATCAGTGCAATGCCGCTCTATTCCCTGACAAATGGCATCCACTCTTATAACCTCGCGTGCTGGGAAGGAAACAAAGCTAAAGTGTAGTTGAATCCTTGGTGGAGGTCGATGCTATGTTTTGCTCTTATTTACTCCATAAGATCCACTTATATTGAAGTATCAATTTTGAAATAGGACCCTTCAGAAACTAGTGGCAATAATGTTTTGTATTTAGACTGAATTCCTAAAATTATCATTCTCATTGACTAATTACGGATTTTAGTTTTTGTTCTCTAATTTGTCTCCCCGAAATTGATAGAGGGAACATTGCAAAAGCTGTAATCAACTGAAGGAAAGTAAAGCATACACAAATGTGATTCTATAGTTTTTATTTTACATATTAGCAGATTTACTTCATCCAGTCCTATCTCTCTAATAGATCCTTTAAAATCAACCACAATCGTTCCTATTTACCCATTTTTACTCAGCCTGCTGGTGTTCCTCAAGGCACTATCCTAGGACCCATTCTTTACACAGTCTCTACAGCTGATCTCCCAACCCATCCTAACACATTCATTTCTACCAATGCCGATGACACTTGCGTGCTATCAGATAATAACGACCCTAGTATTGCCTCTCAAACTCTTCAATTACACCTTAGTGACCTTGAGGTATGGTGTCAGAATTGGAGAATTAAGATCAATTCCCATAAATCCCACCAAATTACCTTTACCTATGACATCCTGCCCTACAGTGTCCTTTAATGATATTCCGCTTGTCCCGCTTGAACAGATACACTATTTAGGCCTCTTCCTTGGCAAACATCTGACATGGAATCCGCATACAAGACTGAAAAGACAAGAAAATGCTCGCCGAATTCGGCTACTTCAACATCATTCGGCTACAGACGCTCTAATCTTTCACTTAACTACAAAAGATTCATTTACATAGTAATCATAAGACCTATCTGTACCTACGAAGTTGGGCTTTGGAGCTCTACTAAACCACCGAGCTCTTCCCGTATCCAATCCTTACAATCCAAAATCCTTAACGCTCCTTACTCTGTCACGAATTAATTCATCCACAAAGACCTTAATGTTCCATATGTTGCTGATTTGGCTCGTGCCAGGTATCACTCCTTCTATGAAAAACTCCACTCCCACTCTAACCCACTAGTTTCAATATTTGCTTCATCTTCAATTCCTGACAATCCGTCTCGGCGTCTGAACAGAAGATGGCCTCGAGACTAGGGGTGGGCATAATCAGATGATCGTCATAATCGAATGATCGAATGATGAATTGGTAAAAATATCCATAAAATTTATGTGATAAGAAAAAAAAAAGAAAAGGTCCTTCGATTATCCCAACCTTTCCAATCCCTCGATTATCGTTTAAAATCTCAGTTCCAATGATTTTTAATTCTCCGAACCGATTAATCCGATAATCAGTCAATAATAGATTGACTTCTGGAGTGCTGCCAATTACCAGTTTCTCTTTATGTTTTTTCATGTGTTTTATCATTAAGCAGCATATTTTACTTATTGTATTATGATATACAGTTGTAAATTTCAATAAAATAAGAAAATGTCAAAACTTCCAATCCAACCCACAACATAAAGCTCCTTTATACAATACCATCATTAAGTCTATTTGAACATATTGAATTGAACTTTGTGAAATCTCGTTACCATCAAATGCCTCTCATATACAATTATTGCATTAATAAATGCTACATGCCTAGATTTTTATTGCCATTGAACCATCCATAAATACCTCAGTATTCCGTCCCATAGTTCCAAACTTATCTCGAAATAGATTTTAACCTTCCTGCCCAAACGAAGCCACTTGTCTATAATCTATCATTCCTATGTATAACCGATAACAATCTAAACGACTGGTAAGAAGATGACGTGGAAACTTCTAACTTAAATCAGGCACTTGATCTACAGGCCATTATCATGTGTTAGACCGTATATACTGGATACATACGTCCTTATATTCATCCGACACATTTACTTATCGTGTTGTTCAAATCTAGTTGTAAATAAAAATACGGTGCTTATTATTACACAACGGTTTATTATATCCAAATAATTATATTAGGATATAACAATGAATATAACTATTTCGGTAATTAATTTATATATTTAGCGATAAATTAATCAAATGGCTTAAGAAAGACTAACCAGCAACACTATCAATTTATATTCAAGGAAAATGGTCAATCACCACTACTAAGTTTAATATAATCTGATATTATTTCAATTTTTTTTGCTGGGAATTCAATTCTTTATCGATTGATTGATTGAGTCGTTCATAATTTCGTTCAGCGGATAGACGTTATAAGCTGTTCGGGTTCTACGTATCTTGAAATGTAAGACGTCAAATTTTTGAGGAAGAGAAATCTTTTTTATCTTGGTCTATTTCGGAGGTTAATTATTGAAAATAAAATCCAACAAGTATACTCTTTTTATATTAATAATGTTATACACTCACTCAAAAAAGTTTCCATACACCCAAATATAATTGGATAAATGCAAATAAAGGAGCTTTCGTAAGTAAGGAGAGCTTTCGACATTCCATCTGGCCCAAAATATTAAATTTGGCTTCGTCAAAGAATACGATCCTTTTCCAGAAATTTTGGGTTTATTTACAAACTTCCTGGCAAATTGCAGCCGCTTCTTCCATTTTATTTTATTGATGAAAGGCTTTCTCCTTGCGACTCGACAACTGTATCTTTCTCTAAGAACATTGTTGAATGTTTCTGGGTGGACTTTAATCCCACTGTCCCTATTTATCCTGATGTCAATGGCCATCAGTGGAATGTCAATGGTTGCGGTAGTGGAAGGATTTGCATGGACTTCAGCAAGGATGGCTCGTCTGTAGTGATACTCCAGTTTTCTAGGTCTTCCAGCACGTGGTCTATCCTCCAGAGATTTTCTCCCTCTATGTTGTTTTAGTACATACTGTGACTTATTCAATAGATGTGCAATTTTCCTAAGAGATAAGCCCTGCGTTTGGTAACATAACATAACCTCTCTAAAATCACGATAAACGCGCATATTGAAAAGAAATCAGTTTCCTAGACACAATTGATGCTAATACTGAACTGAGAGTTGAGTTCAGAGATAAGGTTTATTCAGATAACACTGGAAAGATGGTTATAATAAAACAAATAGGATTCATATTGAAAGTGTATGGAAACTTTTTTGACCTATAATTAACAAATTATATGCCTCATTTGATATTAATTTTAAAATGAAAATAAATACGTCTATTTTTTAATATAATATTAGTATTAATAATTTGTACATCAGGAAATTGTTATGTTAAAAGTGAATAGTCCTGGAAGTTAACATCATGCCGTATGGACACTTTTTTGAGTGAATGTATCTGCCGGAAAAATGCTAATTTATTTTATAAGAGGTCAACTTTTAACGGATATACCATGTACGTTCATTAAATTAGTTGTTATATTGAACATGCGGGTAAAATGGAAAAGCTAAGATAACTAGCTGTGTGGTTTTACCGCGTTCCCACAGGCATTATTTGTCTGAGCGAGACAGAACGTATATAGGAAGAGGAGGGATTATGAGATATAGTATGACCTTGTCGATATATACCGCTCTCACACTCAATGCACTAGGGGAAAATATTTTTGTACAAATATTGTTTTCCTTAATGTTTTGTTATGATTTTCTTTTTCTTAGTTAACGAAAATATAACGATATATGATTTAGTAATATGCCACCATATTATACATTTGTAAAAAGCCAGCAAATTATTAAACTAGAAGTTAAGTATCAGTATAAAGTTATTTGTTAATAAGTAACTCCATACCCAAGATCTTTCGGGCAAAATTTAAAGTCCGCTTATCAATTTTTGACCGAATAGTAAATCGGAAGATGTTTAGCTATCATGGCGAAATGGCGATTTACTTAGCGATGAAAAATGTTTTAAGTTGAAATCTAGTTCCATCAAAATAGTATGGAATGTAGATGAAATGTCGACAACCTTTTTTTTTTTTTTTTTCATTTGACATTACAACTCCTAAACAGTGTTTACTAGCAAAAAATGTTATATACAGAAATAATTTCAAGGTTTCAATGCGAGCAAGACAGCTTTTTTGACTCGCCGAGTATCAATAAAGCCATAGCACTTAATGAATGTAGCAAAAGGTGACGTTGGGGTCACCTATAGATTAGTGGCTAGCATAATTTCTTTCTATGCTAAAGAACACAGGTTCAAACCTGCTTTTTTCTAACTTAGACAATTTTGTTGTTAGGAACAAATATTTTTAGTCATATTTTTTTACAAAAATAAGAGACTTTTGCTCTGCAATTTTTTAGCTCACATCCAGTGAAACCATCTTTGGATCAATTAAGCTGAAAATGGACATATATGGTGATAAATTTCAGCCCTGTTAAGAAATATGCTGATTTTGGAGTTGCAGATTGAACTAGACGGTTAAAAAGTAAAATGAGGTGTCATTTGACGGTTTCAAAAATTATCTTTAGTGGGAGTAAACATTCCTTTGTTATGCCGTCCTTCGGAGGGCACGTAAAAAAGTGGTCCGAGCCTGTGCGATGTCAGGTACTCGTTAAAGATCCCTATCCTAGTAAATCCTGGATAGACGAAATTTAGGATACCCACTGTAGCATCGTTCGATTACCCATAGTAGCATAAAGTGACGTTAAGTGAATAAACAAACAAAGCTGACGTTTTTCATTCGAACCAATATACCTTCAAATGGTAAATCAAATGACAAATTTTATATAACAAAATATATTCTTCACTAAATTTAGATCTGAACAACACCAACAGAGCTAGGCCGTGTCAAACTGGGGCTAAAAAAAAATACACAATGAAAGTTACAGACCCTCGGGTAAAAGACATACCTATGTAAAAAGTTTATGTATCGTGACATTGGGAGAAACTTATTTGTATGTGCTCTAACATTTCGACCTAAGTTTTAGACAACTATGTTTCATTTGAAGTCCAGTTCTTAACGTATATTATTTTCCTTTTACCCAGATCTAATCCTTAGTGATGTGATTAAAGTGACTAGATTAGTATGAATTGAGAGAATGAATTGCTTAATGGAGTTGCATCAGTAAGCGGCTGCGGTGCCTGCTCACCTTTGAACCTCCTTTCTACTTTTTCCTTAAGGTCGCCTCGTTAAAGG
The DNA here is from genome assembly GCA_023052935.1 of Piezodorus guildinii. Lineage (NCBI taxonomy): Eukaryota > Metazoa > Arthropoda > Insecta > Hemiptera > Pentatomidae > Piezodorus > Piezodorus guildinii. The sequence goes on along the minus strand of CM041293.1, from coordinate 122,907,302 downwards.
ATTCCGAGCTCGGTTAAATGATCGATTAGCTGGTATCACTAAACCAGGCTTAAATACAGCAATTAGCTTAACTAGAATTCGTTTAATTAAATGTGGATTACTTAATTTTTAGTATTGTTAAATATATAGGGATATGTGGAGCAGGTTGAGATACATATATTTTTAAGCGATGATTTAAAAATGTAAGATCTCTACATTAGGTATAGGAAATCTGTTTTTGTTCAGAAAAATGGCATATGTATTCTATTTTCAAGATGAATAGAGATAAAAAACATGCAGTGGAATATGGATAGTGATATTTTTAATAAATAATAGCATCAGTATGGTCTAGAGATTGTGCAGATACAGATACATATATACAGCATAGGAGTATTCAAGGAAAGGAATAAGTGGTTTTGTTATCGATTAATATTGGGTTGTTTCACATGAAATGTCCGTTTTTATAGTTTCTGAAATACATAAAGGATTTTGCAGGTCTCTGTTGTTTTCTTCCGAATGTTTACATATTTAAAGTAAACAGTTACTAATCCTCTACCTTTGTATTATAAACATTAGCTTCCCAATCAGTTACCCACTTTTTAGTATACCTCCAAATATGAACATGTGAACACGCGATTTTCGGGTAATATTTTTGTACGAGTTTAAACTCGGCCATTCAGCAGCTGAGGCCGCTAGAAATATTTGCAAGGCGTTTGGGGAAGGGAATGTTAATGAACGGAACATTCGCCGTTGATTTGCTAAGTTTTCAGCTGGGGATACCGACTTGAAAAACTTGCCCCGAGGAAGAACTCCGTCCGTAATAGACAACGATGTCCTTAAACATACAGTTGAAGGAAACCCCTACCAAACAGTTAAAGGACTCTCAGCACAACTAAATGCAAGTGCATCTACCGTTTCCAGACATTTAAAGTATATTTGGAAAGTAAAAAAGCTCGATACATGGGTACCTCGTGATCTCACTGAGCGGCAGCAAGACCCCATGTTTCATAGCATACCGTGCAAAAATTGAAAGAACTGGGCTACGAAGTTCTTCCGCAACCCACCATGTTCTTCCGACTTGTCTCTAACAGATTACCACCTGTTCAGGAATTTAGACAACTTCGTCAAAGGAAAACTTTTTAAAAATGATGATCAAGTGAAAAGTGCGTTTTCAGATTTTGTTTCACTTCATGAAGTAACTTTTATTTTGTAGATTCCAAAAAATAAAACATATCATCTTATTAGCATTGATAAACAACGGCTAAATATACAAGTTGGATGAATTTATAACCAACTTATTAAGAAAAAAAGTATTTTTTTTTTTAATCAAAATATTTAATAAAATATATCTAATACACAAAGTTGTAAAAATTAAGGAATATTGTATGAATGGGATCCTTTAGCAATATTATTATTGTCCATTGTGACAAACTGTAATACATACGAATAAAAAAAAAAAAAATAAATAAAAAATTAAGGAAATTTACAAAAAGCGAATAAAACTAACTGATTATTGCAGATGAAAATATAATCCATTATTTAATGAAACAGATGTTACTATCAAAACTGGATTTAATCACCTTTTTTCATCTCGAGCATTCTTTTATAGTTCTTAAATTGATTTTAACTACGGAGGTAAGTGTAAGTCGTGTGTTACGTGCACCAGATTTTTTAAAACATTTTTATCTTTTTTAATTTTTCTTAGCCCTGATGACGACCTAAAACTTTAGCTGAAAGGTGAGCACATAATAAAATAAACTCACTTGTTTAAAATGTGAACTTTTCAATGACCTGGCTCCCCTAAACAACTAAATCATCCAATAATAAAGATAAAAATATAATTTAGCTATTAAAATATAAGTAATTAAATATAAGGTCTATTGTATCTCATCGTTTACAAATTTCCATGCAACTATTCGTAACTTGGATGAATGACTTATTACACTTTTTATCTCTCAGCCCAACCTTTGCTACTTGTTGAACAATCAAAATGATTTTAAATGTTTATATATTTAAATAAATCAGTTTCAATCCTAACTATCAAACTTTTTTTTATTTATTTATTATTTTTTTTAAATTATTCTATAATATACTGTAAAGTAAAACAAAGAACAATAAACATTATTTTTATTTATCTTTAACAGTGTTGCCCGAAGTCCTATGGCGTTCTGAGTCAGTCTCCTCTCTTCATTCAGGTTTGTTGAATAGAATAGTTTTTAATTAGAGCCTTGCCTCTTTTATATCCATCTGAAAATAAAATAAAAGCATTTCGCCGTAGCATTGTGTTGTGAATGAGCCACCTGCTATTTGGAGAAGGCTTTTCCTTTTGTCTTAGTCCTAGTGAACTCATAGGATCTGCTTTGCCGTCGGCTAGGTTGGGCCTCCGGTATAGATTATTATAATAGTTATATCATACTATATTTACAATTAATTGTGCGTAGGTATGCAAACTGAAAATTTGAAAGTAATATTTAACCCACTACTACGGACACATGTTATAGTAATATAGAAAGACAGAAGTTGGATATATAATCAAGTATTCGAATAATTATTGCATGTTAATACCATTTAGAACTTAAAATAGAGGTTAATTTTAAGCTGCCTTCTTTGCCTAGTGTATGTGTGCCCAGGCATCGTGTTCTATTTTGTGGATTTCGACTATAAAAAAAAAAAAAAGAGAATAAATAGGGCTTGCATGTGCATTTGTTGGATATTTGTATTGAGGTGACTGCATATTCTGCCCCTTTATCGAAATATGTGCACCGTATTTTCCTTTTGACATTTTTACTTTTGATTATGTTATATTTACAATACTTAAAGTTTCATTTTATAACTAATTACTTAAAAATTTGACTGATTTTTAAAGGTGTTGTTTGACCTTTGTCAGACTTGTTGGAGATTCATTTTTAGCGTCCGACTGCTGCGGAGGTAGAGCGGGCTTGCTGGACTAGCTGGCAGTGAAGGCAACTAACTGTGCCCGCTGAACCGACTACTTTTTGACTCCATTATGTTCTTTTTTCGTTAATAACTTACAGTTTCCCAACATCCTTTTTGATCCGGAGATTGGACCGGCACAGATGGAATTAAAAACTTATTTTTCTATATAAAAAAAAAATGTTTAATTAAATTTTTTTTAATTTAATAAATGTATGCAAAATTCTTCAAATATGCAATATAAAGTTTAACTAGTAGTATCCTAGATACACGATTCGGATAGGAAATTGATAATCCGGGGTGCTTGAGAGGCTCTAAACAAAATACGCTTTTGCATAGAAATCTGCTCTCAGTATTATAGCCTCAATCACAATAATATAGCCAAAAGTGGATCCATATATATGTTGTCAAGGAAACGTACTTCGCATTGTCAACCAGACCAATAGATGGCTCTAGAAACAAAGCTACTAAAGTAGCTAACAGACTTGAAACGCTAGAGAAGCAGAGCTACTATACTCTCTACTGTACGCTCATTTTCCCCCGGTTTGACTAAGGTTGCCTCGCATATGGGACTCAAAAGACTTATGAATTGTTTCATTAAATTTGCATGTGGAATCCCCAGACGCTCCCATGTTTCTAGAAGGTATACCGAGTTGAATTGGCTCTATCCCTCTTTCCGTCGGTAGTACCTCCTTGGTGTCTGTCTCTTCCGATTTTTCAATTAAAAAAAACCTCCTTATATTATTGATATCCTTACCACTTGTTCCTCTGCCTATTCCGTAAACACTAGATCCCAACCTATAAACTTGTATATACCTTCTCACAGATCCGTCTCCTTAAAAAAATCCTTTGTAATTCGTGCTATCCTATTTTGGAATTCCTTGCCTATATTCATTCGTAAAGCCTTATCATTATTCACTTTCAAACACCAACTATTTCTCCATCTCCTAAAGTATCAATCTTTCCAACATATGTAATATTTAAATTCTATAGATGATAACTATTCATTGTCACAAAATCTGTCTTTAATTGTTAAACTGAAGTCTTAAACGACCAGATAATTATTATTTATATTGTACTTTTCTTGTTATTCTTAGGGGACTACTCGTCCCAGAATAAAATTACTTTTCATTTCATACTAGTCCACGAACGCTAAAGGGTTAATTGATGAAATAATTTATGTTAAAAATAGTTATAGTTTTCCCTAGTCTGTTTAGTTTCTTTCTATTTTCATCTTATGAACACATTATTTCATACTTAAAGGATAAGAAGATTCTGGTGGCGGTCATAAAAGATAGTCAATTAATTTTTTCAGTATTTAACTAATCTTTTGTCAACACCTCTATAATCTTCTCATTCTTCATATTTATCACACACTCAACTATTTAATCTTCAATTAATACCTTTGCATTTATTTTTTTTTCTGTTTGAAAAATAAAAATAAATAATCTGTTAAAAAAAAATGTTTGAAATTGGCTCCTTTATCTTAAAAACTGTAAAGGAGGCACCTTAAGAGGAATTATTTTGATTAAATATAATTTAAATTCAACGATTAACTAATACTGAATGATCTATTTATTTACCGAACTGATTATTTATTTTTACTATTTTTATAGATCCTGACGTTCGAAAAATGCTTAAATTTTCCTTGAAGAGGTGAGCTAATCTGGTATTTGTTAATTAAACGTCGCTCTATGTTACTGTGGCTATTCGACAATACTACAGTGGGAGTCCTAAATGTTGTCTATCCAGATTTAATTAGGATAGGAATCCTTAACGAGTACCAGAAACAGGCTAGGGACCACCATTGTACGCTCCCTCCGACCACGAGTAACAACCTGACATCGCATAGGCTTCTCGGAACAACCATTTTACTATCTTCCAAAGGACGGTATAACCAAGGATTTTTACTCACTTAAAAAAATCCTATGGCCATACGCCGTGTTTGATCCGGTGTTATTACCATCTTTAAAAATTGTTTAAGTCAATGTATATATGGGTATTGGACGATATTATTGTTGTTTTGATGTTAATTAATGTTCGGATGGTGGTCGTAAAGGTAAAAAATTGTTATTTAATTAGGATTGAGCCATGAGATAAAAAGCGAACGTGTTAATTACTATTTTCCGCTCTCCTGTTATAGTCATCAAGTTTAGTTATAATTGCTTCATTTTCATCTGCCTTTAATAATAGGAAGATATATTTTTAATCTTTTAAAATAATTCAAAAGTATTGATGAGAACCTGTTAATCACGAAGGCAGGTGAGTGCATCATGAAGGAGTAGAAATGAATCATATTGATACATAAATAAATAAATAAAACTTAGCATAAGTTCAGCAGTATAGATGCATTTTTCTATTATCAAGACAAATAGATTTCGAAAAACTAGGTAATGTTATTGTATTGGGTTGCCCGGGAAGTTCGTAGAAAAATTTGGACAACAATTAAAATTGATGAACAGCTTAAAATTTATTTATTTAATCTACAAAATAGTTACAACCGTTAGCGATTACCCTTTTCCAATGCTTGGTTGATCCTACCTTTCTCCAAATCCTATCCTTCCTAACAATAATCTGTTGACTCATCTTCTGAGACAAAAAAGTCTGTTGACTCATCTTCAAGAACAATAAAATCTTTGACTCATCTTGAAGAACAATAAAAGTCTGTTTTGACGTCATCTTCTGAAGAGCAGGATTTCCCTCGTATAAAATTTTCGAGGGAACGGAAAATATGGAAATCCGATGGAGCAATGTCAGGAAAGTACGGCAGTTACCTCACCTCCCATCTGAAGCTTAATAACTTTTGCCGTGTCCTTGACGCATGAGATCTAGAGTTGTTTTGGTGGAATAGCACTCCTTTACGATTTGCCAACTCTGGCCGTTTCTCTTCAATTGCCTTCAACCGATCTAACTGGGCGCAGTAAAAGTTCCTATTTATAGTTTGGTTTTGTGAAAGGAGCTCAAAATGTATAGGTCCCTTCCAATCCCACCAAATACTGAGTATCACCTTTCTTGGATGCAAGCCGGTCTTTGGTGTTGGGAGCGGCATCGTTCCAGGCAACCCCCAAGATTATTTTCGGCTGGTGTTGATATAGAGAATCCATTTTTCGTCACCAGTAACAACTCGTTTCTAACATAGATCCTCCACATTTTTTTTAGCTGCAAATCACAACATAAAATCTTTTCAATAAGCTTCCTTTCACTGAGCTCATGAGGAACCCAAACGCCGTAACGAGAGACGTAAACGGCCTTCTTTAGATGATCAAAAACGGTCTATTTGCAGGATCTTAACTCCACAGCTATTTCACGGACAGTATTTCGTGGATTGTTTGCGATGACCGTCATAATATCCTCGATGTCAAGAGTTGAACTCCGGGGATGCTCTTCCAAATGGAAATCTCCTGATCTAACTCGCGGAAATCACTTCTGAACCGTGCTATCAACAATTGAATCGCTGCTATATTTGCACCAATATTTCTTGCAGTTTGGGCTGCGTTTTCCCTTCTTTTTTTTTAAATAACAGTATATTATGCCGAAAATGAACTGACCGTCACTCATGTTGGTTTGTAATAAACTACACTACTGAGACTTAAGAAAGACGAATTCAGTCTGTGAACATAGTTAATTCCATGAGGATTAAAGGCATATTAATAAACATTAGGTTTGTGATTAATTTTTAGTAGAAAAATTAAAAGGTAAATTTTATTTTAAAACAACCTAATAGTTAAGTTAAGTGTTTGAATAAAATTGGTTCGAGGTATGAATCACTGCCTATTTAATGTTTCCAGAAAACGTTTTGCGTTTCAAATTTATAAATTTAATGTGAAATCGGACTCCATTAGTACCTTTAAGCACCATGCTTACGTGTTATTGCTATCTCTAGTACAATTTATTGTGATCTTGACTCAGTTCATTAAAAAATGTGTGGAAAAATAAGAATGAACTTCAAATTATAGATTAAAGATTATTTTATATTTTAAAAATCAATCCTCATTTGGATTAAACCCCTTGAGAAACATCTAATAAGTTAGGTCTAATTCAGAATAAGATGCAATGTTACTCCAATCTAGCGCTCATTACTAATTTCTCTTTTTGGTCCTTTGATGTTAAAATTAATTAATGATTCTTACCTTCAACTTTATATATTAATTGCGAAAAATAAGCATTTTGTTTTGACGAAAAATGTTTTGAAAATATTGACATATTCTTTTCAAGAACGGTGGAGATCGGTTCCAACAAACACCTCCGTGGGTAGATTTTGTTTGCTAGAATTGAAAATAAGAAGTTGTTTGTTCTGTTACGTGATGTTGTTGCAGCAGGGAATAGAACCGACTGTCGGTTTGATATATCTTTTTGCTGACAACCAAGGACATTCGTCTTTTCGCAGCTGATCTGCCATACATCTCTAGGGTGTCAATGGAAATTTATACTCCTGCTTAGCTGGCCTTCTGTGATAATTTCGTCCTTTGTCACTTCGAGGCAGGTTATAATATTTCATGATCCGTAAATATCTGCTTTGAAGTTGCTTCGTTTGATATGAATTTTCTGATAGCCCTGATTCTAGTCAGAGTCTTTAGTTTAAGGAGTATGTAAAAAGTTTTTTTATTTCCGGATTTTTCTTAATTTCGTCTTCATTATTGGCCTAGAAGACGTGTGACTTGTAATTATTTTTATATTTCAATAAAGATTTTTCTGTTATATCATAATGATATTTCCTAAAAATTACTAGTTTATTGCCTAAATGCTGTCTATTCAAATATCAGATTATACATACGAAAAGCTTTATTTAATACGGTTTTATAATTGGTAATGATGAACGTGTGCGGCTATTTGTTTTGCACTTTTTAGTAATCTAGACATGTAGTGCTGTTGTCGCCTTAGAATGGTTTGAAACTCTTAAATACGATGGATATTGCTGATAACATACAATCTTACATAATTTATTCGTTTACCAATTTATCGGTTGTGTCATTAAATTAATTTAAATATGTTGTCCCTGTTGAACATATCCAATTTCTATGTCTCCATATTGACTAACCACTTTGAATCCTGATACTGGACTGAAACGATAAGAAACTGCTCGATGTTTTCGGCCACTTCAACACTCAATTGAAAAATCTGGTGCGGGCAACACACGACTTTCACTTACCTCCATTTTTAAAATCAATGAAAGAATTTTCAAATACAGTTAGAGATAAAAATACGTGAAATTATTAAGGAATTAATTAAATTAAATTTCTATAGAAACATGTGTTTAAATTAAAAATCAATTATATTATTATCTAAAATAATCAGTTATTTTTATGTTCATTTCATCACTCTCTAATAACTTTTAAAAGCTTGTGTATGAGATGATAATTTTTCTAAAATCTTTAGCTTTCCAACGGTATATCATACATGTATATTACTGCTCTTATGTTCAAAAACGAAAAATTGCATTAAAAAAATATTTTTTCTGTTTTCTCCTTTAGTTGGGTATTGAATTTATTCAATTTATATATTTACCAGTTTTTCATCAGCGAAGAAAATTTAAAATATCGGCATTTAAGCCCTGTCAGACCATTTTTATCTAAATAAAACCTACATGATATTAAAGCCCATTAAATTTTACATCGATATAGCGAGTTTAATCAAAATCGTCGGAACCGTTTTTGAGAAAATCGAAAAAAGGTGCAAAATGCATGGTATAAAGTGCCTCTTCTGGTAGGCTCATTTAGATGAAAAAAGTTTTGTCACGTCTCGGGCGTATAGTTGTCTTAAATATGAAATTTCAGTTTCATAGGACTTACCGTTTCCGCCCGGGAGTTACCACACACACACACACACACACACACACACACACACACACACACAACACACACACACACACACAGACCTTTTTGCGGGACTTGGTTATTTGGACTCAGGGGACCCTAAAACGTGTATTTCCGTTGAAAACTGGAATTCTAAAATTTTCACGATCGCAATACTTCCCATTACTATATATAGTAAGTGAAAGTAAAAAAGTTCTTATCTTCCGCTAAACTACAAAAGGCTGATTTACATGAGTATCATGAAGCCAATCTGGACTTATGGAGTTGATCTTTAGGGCTCTACTAAACCATCGAATTCTGCTCAACTGAAAATCCTTTCTAAAGTCCTTAATGCTCCTTACTTCGTCAAGAAAAAACGTATCCACAATGATCTAAATGCGCCATATGTTGCTGATTTTCTCCGAATCCATGACAAACTCCATGCCCATTCTAACCCACTAGTTTCAGTCCTTCCTTCTTCTTCAATTCTTGATAATACTCCGAGGCGTCTAAAAAGAAGATTCGAGGCCATCTTCTTGTTTAGAATTGGTACTATGCCATAATAATAATAAGAGCTGGGGTAGTTTCTCTACATGTCTGGTTGATGTCTATTGTCTTTCAGCATATTTACTAGTTCTGTTATCTAATACAGTTGCCAATTTCAATAAACAATGTAATAAAAATATTTGTGTTAACACTTAAAAGTTTCAATATTGAACCCGGAACCCGGAGAACTGTTCGTCCACTACGCCAGTCCCTATTATTGTTCTTAAGTCCCACCAAGTTTTCGGAATTAATTTTTTTATAGTTCGAATATGCATCTGTATTAAAACATAGTTTCGAACTAACGGGCTATTGGATTTTCTATTCCACGGCTATATTTATGACTGACTACTGATAAAAACTCTCGTATTTGCATTTGGCTTTCTAACCATCCTGTTGATGGTTTTAAACAACCTTTTGTGGAACCTCATTTTAATGGGCATTGGTGTGACTTCATTCTCCACTTGAGCCAAACAACCTGAAGGTCGTTCGTTATCAGATGCCCATTAATAGCGTCTTCTTTCCTCCCCCTCCCTCGCGTTCCTCCAAAGGTGGAAAACGAAAACATCTCGCCTCTTTGCTGCCCATTGAATCCTGTTTAAGGAAATAGCGCCTTTTTTGGAATGTCCTTGGTCCTTACAATGGCACTGAGGGCACAGTGAGGGAGAAGAGAAAATTGATCCTCTCCAATAATGCCCTTTTCTTATACACGGTCGAAGAAATGTCTGGAAAAAAAATAAGAAAAGAAAATGTTAGAGAGAAGGCTGGCAATGTTCATTATAACAAAGCCTCTACTGAATATTAGCAATAATTTATTTTTATGAAAACATAAGGTTTGCTATTTCATTTTGCAAGAAGACTACGTTATTGACGTAGTATCATTTTGAACTAATTTTACTTTCACTACCATATTGTAAAATATAAATAAAGGAAGGGATCACTTGTAGCTGGGTGGTTAGCATAACAGCCTCCTATGGTAAAGCTCTCGGGTTCAAACCCTCAGCTGATCCTAGGAGTTTTTAATGGGGTTAACAAATCCTTAGGCATGTCGTCCTTCGTAGGGGACGTCAAAAGGTGGCCCCAAGCCTGTGCGATGTCAGGTACTCGTTAAAGATCCTATCCTATCCAATCCTAATAAAACACTAATAAGCAAAATTTAGGACTCCCATTGTAGCATCGTCCGATTAGCCATAGTAACATAAAGTGACGTTAAATAAATAAACAAAACAAGCAATCAAATAAAGAAAAGTCACGATCGTGAAAAATTTCCGATTTCGACTTTTAGTGGAAATTCGCGATCATCCTGGGTCCTTATTGTGAGTGTAGTTAGTCTAGCTCGAAAACGATGAGTTTTATAAAATTGAAATTTCATATTTTAGGATTGTATGTATATGACTGAGATTTTTAAAAAATCAGCAAACCAGAAGAACCACTTAATACCCACGCATGTATCACCTTTTTACCATTTTCTCGAAAATTGCTTTAACGTGTTTTTATTAAACTCGCTATACGATTTAGTAGGCTTAATGTGATGAAGATTTCATTCTGATTGAAATTGTCGGACAGGTTTAAATGCCGAAATTTTTTTTTTTTAGCATAACATAATAACATGATGTATAATGTACCGTTGGAAAGCTAAAGATTTTACAAAAGTGTTATCTTATACATTAAGTAGTAGAAAGGTAATAATAGTTTTTTTTTAGTCCAACTTTATTTAAAGTTTTTAAATTGATTTTAACCACGGAGATAATTGAAAGTCGTGTGTTGCGCGCGTCAGATTTGTATACTTGTGATTCGTGATTGATACCGTGTCTTTTAAATTTAATGATAGTATTTACAACCCTATCCAATGGATTCTAAAAATTTCATAGTTTTATGTAATTCTTTTTTATTTCTTTACGGCAGTTATGTTCATTTTTTACTACATCTATGTTAGTAGTATAACTCGCTAAAGCTTAAAAATATTGGATGCTGGCATGTACAATGTAATAAAATTGCGTAAATAAAATTTTAAAATAAATTAGGTAATATAATTTTGCTTTTTTCTTGTTTCGTGTAATTAATTTTTTGTTTTTATTTCACCTTGCTGTTATAAAATATTTATGCATATGTCTGATCTATTTTAGTCCTGGAATAGCTTACATGTTTAATAAGAAACGTCTAATTTGTGATATGGAGTTAGTGCATTCATCTACATTTTCTTTTTCTTTGAATAATGAACATGGTAATTGTCAAAAATAAAAATTAACCTTCTACCCTCAACTTTTGTATTTTTATACATGCCCTAGATTGAGAGTTCAAACCGGCTATTGGTCCTCAGGTTTCTTAAGGCAGTAAAATATCGTTGGTCCTTCAGAGGGGACGTAAAATAGTGGTTCTGAGCCTGTGCGATGTCAGATACTCGTTAAATATCTCTAAAACGTTCTCCCACTGTAGCATCGTCTGCAGGCTAACCTATTCACAGCAGCTTAAAATGACGCTAAATTAATTAACAAACAAATATAAACTACGCCTTAAAATTGATATAATCCTCACACAAGACTAAAACGACAAGGAACTGCCCGACGTTTTCGACTACTTCAACACTTACTGGACAAACCCTCAAACCTTCCACTTAACTGCAAAAGACTCATCTACATGACTATCATAAGGCCGATATGGACTTACGGAGTAGTGCTTTGGGATTCTATTAAACCATCAAATTCTTCCCGTATTCAATCCTTACAATCCAAGATCCTTCGAAAAATCCCCAATGCTCCTTAGTTTGCCACGAATCATCTCATCCATAAAGACCTAAATGTTCCCTATGTTGCTGACTTGGCTCGAACCAGGTACCACTCCTTTCATGATAAACTCCATTCCCGCTGTAATCCACTAGTTTCAAACATTAGTACCTCTACAATCCCTGATAACCCTCCGAGACGTCTGAAAATAAGATGGCTCCGAGATCTTCTGGTTTAGGATAGCTTTTGGAGATTTACCAATGGATAGTTGGAATTATGACTTTATAATATTGTATCACATTTACTTGGTGTATTTTATTATTCAGTTGTAAAAATCTATTTATTCTTAAAAAAAAAATTATTAATATTTTGAGAATCGTGAAGTTTTTAGTTATAACAGAAGAATGTTTCCGCTCGTATAGATGAATGTAACCTTCACTCGGTATTGAATAATAGGTCTAATATTTGGGAACTTAGGAAAAGTAAGTTATATTGGACTTTCACTATAACGCTGTAGGAAAGTACAATAGTGTTCCAGATATTTTATATTCATAACTATTAATAATCTATGTAATAATGAACCATTGTGTAATGGTTCGCAGCTTTCTTCTGTTTCTTTTATGATTCAATGTCTCCGAAAATTAAAAAATAAAATCAGGGTAAGAAGGTCGAAATATTCGAATTTTTATTGTACTTATTGTGACTTGCTTGTCTGGAAGAAGCAATCTTGTTTTCTCGCAAAATATATCAGTAGTCAAGTTGATTAGATCTATTTCTAAAGAAGAGTGAGACAGACAGAAATAGGAGACCCCTAGGCATTACTCATAGCAACCATTCCTTCTCATTTGTACGGCCTAGAGCTGCCAACGATCAGGGTTTATTGGCTTCGCTTCGGCTCGTCCCGCTCAGGGGCTTGGAAACAGCTTTCAAATTTTAGTTATGAATTGAAAAAACGCTACAAATTGTTACACAATGGTTTATTATTTATAAAAACTGTATTAGGGTATAATTGTTTGTATAGCTGTTAGTAGGCAATTAACTAATATGAAAAGTAATAAATAATTGAAAGGAAAATGGCAATCACCACCGCTAATTTCAAAGCGCTATTATCTCTGCTCGTTGTGAACCAATTTCAACGATTATTTTTTTATTTTGTAAAAAATCTAATTATCTATGAAATAGCTAAAAAGTAGCTAAAAAAAGATAATTTTTTGTATTTATTTATTAGGACAACAGATTTTTTTTTCGTTATTCGGATTCTACGTATCTTGAAACGTAACCTTTTTTTTCGTTCGATTACAAAGGTTATTATTGAAAATAATAAAGCAAAAGCATTTATACTATACGGCGTTTTATATTAATTTTTTTCCTCTGTTTACCGCGCTTTACTGATTCTAAAACTTTATTCATATTTTTCTCTATCTTCAAAAATAACTGAGTTATTGAATTAAATCACTTTTAATAATAATAATAATAACCAGCCGATATATACGTCTAGGTGTTAGAATCAGTCTTGCATGCCATAGTATTTTTTTGGATAATTTAAAAAAAAAAATTAGTCCAATATTTTCGGAGATAAGCCGCGGACGGCGTATATTTTAACGTAAACCGTTAAATTTTGAGGCGGAGGGGAGTAATTATTTATTTTTTTTTTTTGGTAGATTACAAGGGTTAATTATTGAAAATATTAAACGAATAATACATGAGATATTTTTAAAACCCGAACCGGTATTAAAACGTGGTAAGGAAAATATAACAATATATTTCTATTTCTATACCATTTCTGTTTTTCTGTTGTTTCTTTTTAACCCTTGTCGCTTTCCTTTCGCGTTTCTTAAATTCTCTGTTTAACTCTTTGGCTAAAAAATAAAATATTTGTATTATCATTTCTTTGATATAAAATACAATTAATATACAAAATATAGTCCATTATTATCAGCCGTCATTATAAATCTGTCAGCCAATCGCTCGGTCCCACGTTGACACCGTTCTTTGAGATTGCTGTCAAAGAACTCTTGGTCCGCACTTACTTCCGTTAAATTGTAAACTTTTTACCCTTACAGAAAGTGGGCCATGGATCGAAACCAGTAGTAATACGATGCTCTCTGATCTGAGACTACATCTTTGATGAGCCAAGAGTTCGAAGCCATGAAGTTTTTCTTAGGTTCAACTAAAGGTGGGAGGACGAGCATTATCTGGTTGCAATAAAACTCCTTTTCGGTTGATCAAAGCAGGATAAAAGAGTTCAAAGTTTATAGAGCATAGAGAATTTGACATTTTATTTTTCTATACACCCGATTATTTATAAAACTAATGTCTTCGTGCAAACTTCGTTTTATTTAGATCTTTCTTTTGTCAAACTTTAATGAGAAAGCGCCCATTGAATGTCGCTCCCAAGACGTCCTGCTTAGTATAACAAGCTTTGTAGTAGGAAAAAATAAACCAAATAAAAAGCGAACGAAGAATAAAAATTCCACTATGAAGGGTAGATCCAATTTGTCAGGTTTTCAAGACAGCCACGAGCCTCCTAGAAACAAACAAGAAAAAAGTGAAAATAAAAGATGATCCGAAATTATTAATCCGCGAGGGAGGGAGGGGGGTGAATAGAGTACACAATGCGGTGTATCCTTGGTCATTGTCGGCCGGCCTTGGGGAGTTCGCTTCATTTATCATAGCGGCATCGAACGTCTGTGTTCCTGCGCAATTCGGTTCGCCGAACCTCAAGTTCTCTTGTAGTAGCCCTTATTTGCAACCGTTAATGGAGTAACGGATCCAAAAGTGTCGCCCAACTTACCATGTCACGGGTGAAGGCTATTATTTTGGGAACAGTTTAAAATACACGCCAGTGACTTAAGCAGTATTTTTGGCTCACAATGCCGCCGTACATTGTTGCAGTTTAGTCTTGGTACGTTTACGTATCGAACACTCATAATATCACATAGTTTCTGAATTTTGTGCCGTGTATTTTGCATTAACATCTTCAATGGTTATTAATTATTTTAATTTAATTTAGAGTAACTTAACATTTTATTTCATATGTATACAAATGAAGACACTTGAATGAAGACAATTAAGCTGTGAGGGACATTCAACCGGTGAATTTTCATGAAACTACTTAACACATTATATAATTAATCATTATGTAATTATTTATTCAGACTTGATAGGTTTCATATAAAAAAAAATCTGGTGCGGGCAACAAACGGTTTTCATTTACCTATACTTTTAAAATCAATTTAAAAAACTATTAAATATACTCCAATTTGAAAAATAATTAAAGTTGATTTTAATTAAATGTGTATTCATTTTAATTAGAAACATATGATTCAGATTAAATACTATAACTATATTAAACTTTTAATCAGTAATAAGATTATTCCCTATTGGTCACTTTATATTACCTTTTACAACTTTGTGTAGCTGATAATATTTCTTCTAAAACTTTCTCTTTCCAACGGTATATTATAAGTCTATATTACTGTTCTTATTATAAAAAACAAAACAAATGTTTCATAAACAAATAGTTTTGCTCTTTTACCCTTTAGTTGGTCATCAAATCCGCCCAACTTGTATATTTCGCCGTCCTTTATCAATACCAATAAGGTAATATGGTTACTTTATTGGAATATACAAACTTAAAGGTAGTTAAGAGGAGGAACATTTAAAATATCGGCATATAAGCCTTGTCAGGCTTTTCAGTATTTCAATCAGAATAAAACCTACATGATATTAAAGCACATTAAATTTTACATCGATATAGCGAGTTTAATCGAAATAGTTAGAGCCGGTTTTGAGAAATTCGTAGTCACGTGCAAAATGCATGGTATGAAGTGACTCTTCTGGTTAGTCGATTTTGATGACAATGTTGCTGTAACATCTCGGGCGTATAGTTTTCTTAAATATGAAATTTCATTTCCGTACGACTTTTCGTGTTGATGCTAAACTTACTGCACACACAGACATTTTTCGGGCCTTGGTTATTTGGACTCAAGGGACCCTAAACGTGTATTTCCGTCGAAAACTAGTATTAGAAAATTTTCATGATCGCAATACTTTCCCTTACTATATATTTCTTATATAGGTAAGTGAAAGTAATATCATTAAACTTCAATTTGGTTCAACTTTAGGAACTGGTATTTTGTTTGTTCCAATCCGATAGTTCTACGTTTCAGCAAATGTGTCAATTCTTTTAAGTTTATTTATCTCAATTCCTTACTCTTTTTTTTTCAATATAACGTATAAATCTTCAAGGTAAGAGTGCAGCATTTTTTACGTTTGTTTTTGTTTACCGAAAGCTAACTTCCTCTGTCAATGTCCGAAATTGATCATGAAAAAAGTGGAATCCAAGAGATCCCAGCGCCTCTCTCTCAGACGCATCACTGGTCTTAGCGAGTAGAGGCTGAATTAGGGCGCAATAGCCACAAACATACAGTACATGAGTGGAGGATCTGATCAGTGTCAGAACTCCAGTATAAATGTTTACAGAACGTAGCCAAAAATCCATTAATAAATGTGGAGGTACAAAGCGCCCCTGAGTCATGAAACTCATGCCTCCAGAAGTCTTAACGACTGAACTCAACACAGTCCACTAATAAAGAAAAGCTGTAATTATAACAAAATTTCACTGAAATGTTACACTCATAACAGAACTAATTACCATTATAATTACTATTATCATTACCAAACGAACACAACATTTTGCTGATGGTAAGGTTGTCTCATCCGAAATCATTTGTAAATATTTTGTAAATTTGTAAAAATGTAAATAAAGTTTATTTTCTTTCTTCTTAGCTATTAATTAATCTGTATTGATGTTATTTCGAATTCTCTAATTTAGGAACCATATCAGCTTTTCACGGTCTTTTGTTACCTTCCAAAAAATAACATATTTGTTCTTGAAGAGAAAAGGTAATTTAAAACCGAAAAACAACACCCACCCTTAGCGACCCCTACCTGCCAATATCTCCTCCCACCAAAAGCGTCTGTACTAATGGCTCGGAGAATTTTTAGACAGGCCTCTGAGCTTACTGTTCGTCATGTCATTGTCTAGTATTTTTGATATTTTGTTACAGATTTAAATTCTGTTATTGTTTAGATTTCATATCATTAAATAAATAGTTAGTTAAAGATTAACAAATTCACAATTAATATTCTGTCTAGAATTCTTTAATATATATTATTTTTAAAAAATATGGAGACTAATATTTGACAAAAGATTGACATGGGACACACACTTCAAGACAAAACATAAAACGCTAACTTTTCGACTTAAATTATATTCAATACTCAGACGTTCTAAATTATGCACCAGACAGGAACATTTATACAATTATTTATTAAAACCAATATGGACTTACGCTTGCCAAATATTCGAACCTTCAAAAAAAGACACACACGAAAAATACATACCTTTCAATCGCTATTTTTATGACTGGCAACAAACTCACCACCATATGTTTCAAACGACACCCTTCATACTGACTTACGTATTCCAACTACAACAAACCACATTCGATTGACTTACAAACGATTTCACGACAAACTTAATGGACATAGAAACAAACTTGTACAAAACATGGCTACAACTGATATACCATACATAACTCGGCATGGGCTGAAAAGGAGTTGGATGAGGGACCTCCTAGCCTAAAAACAATAGTTTGTTTTTGAATGTCAGAAGGATGCACCACTGGGTACTGTCTCCCTCATGCCAACCCATGCTATGTTAATCAAATAACTCATTTGCTGATTGTAACTTATATAGGTGCATATAAAATTAAGTTAACAAAATAAAACAAATATGGAAATGTTATGATGGAGTAATTCAAAGGAGTAATATTAATTTTAGTTATTTGAAAGTATACTAAAGAAAAATGTTTAGCTGAGATTATTTTTGTTAGGTTAAAAAAAAAAAAAAAATTAAGCATAACGTTTCCCGTAATAATCTAAGAAACAATTAAATTCATAACTTGGTATGACCTGTGATTTAGTGGCTAGCTTAGCATAACAACTTTATTTGCCAAAGTGGCAGATTCAAACCCGGAAGATGCCCCAAGAATTTTCTTAAGGGAGTAAAAAAAAATTCTTTATGCCGTCCTTCGGCGGGGACGTAAAATTGTGGTTCCAAGCCTTTGCGATTTAGGCGCTCGTTAAAGAAACCTATCGTAATATATTTCTTTGTAACATTAATTGTTCTTCTGTTTGTAACCATAAATTACCCTAACAATTGTCAGCAGTTTGTTAATGTTGTTTATAACAAATTAATTTCCTAAAAAAAAGGAGAGAAGATAGAAAAATGCTTTATTAAACATTGAGTTGCTTTATTGTACACAGCATCCTAATCAATCTACATTACATAATTTTTAAATACATTTTTTTCCTTTACATTATAATCATTTACAATCATTATTTTTATCATTGACAATTGTTTTAAACGTTACAACTTATTAATTAATTCATAATCAACTTTCTTTGGTTATTTCATATTTTTCGTATATTTACAACTCTCTCAAGAAAAAAAAACATATGGATTGGGATACTTCTACCTATAAATGTGGTAATGGATAATTCCCAGGGAGTCCAGGATCACATTTTCGGCCAAAATCGCGACATCCTTACTTAGAGCTAACACCTAGGTCCTCTATTATAACCTATTATTTCTTCTTTTTTGTTAATAATACAAACTAGGATGATAACTTTGACCCTCTTAGAAACACAAAAACATTCACATACTTAGTTATCTAAGTTGTCATCTGGGTTGTGACTTATGACAAATGGTTAATAAATGGTTTGCACTATTTTTGGTCCTGCTATCCGAGCCATCCTATCCTTTATCGAATATAAGTACCGTTCAATATGGAATATTGAAAACATTATAGGAATTATAATTTGAATATTTCAGTTCACTTTTCTTCTTATTTCAGTGGCTGGAACTCAAGATCAGGAAGAGTATGAGAGTGCTAAGATAGTTGTCCACTGAAGTGGGGGGACCAAGGACGGGTTTTTCTCACCTTATTTAAATTTCAACACCATTCCCTGAAAAATAAAGTACTCATTCTGGCAAATTTGCATTTTAAATGATCCATTTTCTTCTCCTTTTATTTATTTACAATTTTGTATATTAATATTTATGAGAATTAAAGAACTAACGACACTATAATAACTTTTAATCTTGCTGGCTGTTGTGAATATTGTGTCTGCGTGATGAGTGTGAAATGTGGTCCTGGATAAAAATATTAATATTATGAAAATATTATGTCACATCGAAAATTGAGAATGTTGATAGTTTAGTCTTTACGGAATAATTTTTATCTTCATATTTTATTATTCATATCTCTCAGAAGCTCACCGAAAATAAACAATGTGCTTTATAATACTAGGGAAGCAGAAAGGATATGGCATAGGGAAGGAATTTGCCGAGCCTACATCGCTGTAACCACCCTCATCCAGTTTCTCTTCAACCTTCTTCTATTATGCATTTTGGTTTATTATTTTCAATAATGAACCTTTGTAACAGACCAAAAAAAAAAGTAAATCTTCTCAAAATTTGAGAGTTTACGTTTCAAGATGCGTAGAATCCGAATAGGGAATAAAAACATAATCTATTTGTCCGCCGTCAGCTGCATTTCTCCGAAACTACTGGACCGATTTTTTTTTAAATTCGCTGCAAAAATACTAGTCCATGCAACGATAATCCTAACACTTAGACGTTGACATCAGCTGGCTATTTTTAAAATGGCGCCCGATTAAATGTGATTTAATTCAATAACTCGGTTATTTTTGAAGATAGAGAAAAAATGTATCAGTGTTTTTTAACCAAATAACCGCGAATAATCATATAAAATAGAAAAAAGAAATTTTACTCATAAATACGCTCATATTCAGTTATTTTTGACGGTTGAAAAAAGTAGGTATAGAGTTTTAGAATCAGTAAAACGCGATAAATAAACACAAATATCACATGTATATTCAAGAAACAAATTATAATAGATGTAATTCCACTGATAACTCTGTTATTATTGATGATAAAGATAAAATGTAAGATGTTCTGGAATCAGGAAATTTTATTTAAACGAAAATCGAAAAAAAAAAAGAAAAGGAAATCGTAACGCAGTCCTGTATAAATGCTTTTAGTGTAGTATTAACATCTTGATGACATTGAAGAAGGACGGCTAAATAAACAAGTGGGGGACGAATTTGATGACCAACTTAAGGATAAAACAGAAAAACTATTTTTTTAAATTAAGAGCTGTAATATAGACAAATATTATCTGATATACAAAGTTGTAAAAGGTAATATAAAGTGACGAATAGGGAATAAACTTATTACTAATTAACAATTCAATGTAGTTATATTATTTAATCCAAATCATATGTTTCTAACAAAAATAAATACACGTTTTATTAAAATCATCTTAGAACATTTTTCAAAATGAAGTATAATTAATAGTATTTAAATTGATTTTAATATTCGAGGTAAGTGAAAGTCGTGTGTTGCTCGGATCAGATTTTTTTTTTTATTAATTTAATATTTATTTATTTTAACCTTTATTTATTTAGAAATAATACAATCTGCCACAATCTTGGGCAATAAGTATTAGTGATATTAGAGTTCATTCATTCCTTATGTACACAAAATAAAGAAATAAAAATAAATGAATACAAAATAAATAGAAATAAATAAAATATAAAGAAGAATAAATAACCGTAAATAAAGATAAAAATAAAATAAAAGAAATAAATAATAATAATAATTTAATATTAACGTTTAAGTACAGTAAAAAAAAATCTCAAGAGAAAAATAGATTAGAACGCAAATAGAATCTAGTGTTGTAATATTTGAATATTTCTTTTTGCAGGACTGAGCTTGGAGAACAACCTGTCGCTGGTGGGCCCGCAGTCGCCGCTGGACATGAAGCCGGACGCGGCGAGCCTCCTCGCGGGCAGCTTCAGCCCTTCCCAGGCCTCCAACCCGACTAGTCCTGCGTCAGTATCTTTTTAGCCCTTAATAATTATTATATCTTTAGTTTATAGTACAGTAAAATTAGGTTTTTACGAAAACATTGAAAAAAAAAAAGTCTAAGCCTGTCAGAAATTGTTCAGTACCCTTCCCTTATTAGCTGGTTAAAAGTCCCAGTTTTCCGCGTCGGGTTCAAGATGGAGAAGAGGGAGATACAGAGAAAAATTAAATTAAAAAAAAAATTTTTGTGAATATCTTATTATTTAATAATGTTAATATTATCATAAAATTATATGATTAATCATAATAATCTGCAAACAACATAGTTCCACTAATCCTACTTCAGATTTCTGAAATAATAAAAACGAATATTTAATAGAAAATGTCCTAATATCTTGTCAATGGAGTCATAGCTAATATACTTAAATATAATTTTTTAATATTAGCATCTGTCTTCGGTCTCGCGATAAATGGTCCGAACGAGGTCTTGGCAGACATTGAGTATCCGTTACGATTACAATCTAATTAATTTGAGTTGTTCCTTTGTCTTAAAGAGTGAATTTAACTTATACATGCTATTTTATTCTTTTTTTTTTTAATAAATTCTTTATTTAAATCAAAATACAGACATTTTACAGTGCAAGTAGAAATCACTGTCCCACTAAGGCGAGTCCGTATGTTGGAAAGGAGTTCACCGGCGGCAATTCAATAAAAGTGCAATAACAAACATTATCACAGTATACAGTAAGATACAGTACAATACTTAAATAATATTACAAAATATAACACAATTTTTTATTTAGAAACAGTAACACACTACACAGTAAGAAACACTGTAATACTATAAGAATACAAAAATACAACTATAAAAGAACAGTAACACAGTACACAGTAAGAAGCAGTAATTAACTAAGCTAAAAATCTATAAGGAATGCATATACATATATACAAGATATAAAATTAAGGCATGCAATTACAAAATTTAATTATGCAATACCTAATTAATGCAAAAACAAAACAAAAAAAAACAATTATAATAAACAGTAAAACCGTAATTGACTATACCAAAAGCAATATTCATATATACAGGATATAAAATTAAGGCAAGTAAATACAAGATCGAATTAAATAATAAGCAATTATAAAGAAACATAACATAGTACACAGTAAGAAACAGTAATTGACAAAATCAAGAGCAATAAAGAAAGAATACATATACTTGTATACAGGATAAATATCAGAATGAATGACGCAGGCTGACATTGAGGACATGTCTATAGCGATAAGTAATTTGAATGCAAAAATTTTTTCTTCACTGAGCGATTCCGCCCATATTTTAACATTTTAGTAATAATTTGAATACTTTTGAGGATGGGTGTGAGAAAATTGAAAATTTGGAGGAATATTATTGATTTTGTCAATTACTGTTTCTTACTATGTTATGTTTCTTTATAATTGCTTATTATTTAATTCAATCATGTATTTACTTGCCTTAATTTTATATCTTGTATATATGAATTTGTATTCTTTATTGCTTTTGGTATAGTCAATTACTCTGTACGTTTTTTACTGTTTCTTATAATTGTTTTTTTTTGCATTTATTAGGTATTGTATAATTAAATTTGGTAATTGTATGCCTTAATTTTATATTCTTTTTAATTTTATAGCTAAAAAGCTATAAGGAATACATATATACTATGTATTCCTTATAGCTTTTTAGCTTAGTCAATTACTGCTTCATGCTGTGTACTGTGTTACTATTTCTTTATAATTGTATTTTTATATTCTTAAAGTATTACATTGTTTCTTACTGTGTAGTGTGTTACTGTTTCTAAATAAAAAAATGTGTTATATTTTGTAATATTATTTAAGTATTGTATTGCATCTTAAAGTAGCAATGGAATAACAAGTCTGGTGTGTCGTCCAGGTATGTTTTGGTCTTGGCACAACAAAGCTATAGTATTTTTTCACTCTTGTAGAAAAACGGATTTATTCCGTATGTATTCATTGAATTATTTGAGCTCTATCAAGTCGGTCATACCTTATTGACCACTGACGGTTCAAGTGAGAAAAGGTTGTAACTGCCAGAAAAAAAAGTACTAAAAACAACCTGGTTCCCTTCATAAACTTACAAATTTAAAATAGCATGCCCTCAAATGCTGAGAAATATAAACCCATTATTTCAGGTTAGGGGAGGATTTACTTCACTGGTTAGGGTGCTAGGCTGTTATATTTCGGTAGCGAGTTCGATTGCTAGTGTTATAAGTTATTGTTTATTTTGTTATATCACTCACATAGTTTATGAAACTGAACCCTAAGGAAAAACCTGGGTGTTAAGCGTGATCTCAGCCTAATCTCCTTGCACAGCCGTTGATATAGAAATAATACGATCCGTGTTGAACCCAAGACGTTTTCATGGATTATAGTGGTATCGATTTTTATTCATAATCGTCTAATGCTATTTAAAAATAATGGACAAAATATTTTAGATTTTACCCGATTTCAAAGTAAATAAAACGTTTTGTTGTAGTGGGTGGAAGGTGAAAAGGGGTTGAGCTGTTGAATAAATATATATATATATAAAACCGTTCCCCTTAACTCGTAAGATTCCGTTTATGGCGATGATATTATAGGGCATAGTTTATATATATATATATATATATATATATATATATATATATATATATATATAAAAGCCTGTTTCATTTTTGCCCTTTTTTATTTTTTCACACCTGTCTTTTAATCGGCGTTTTTTGTACATTATGTGGGAATAGTTGTTTGATACAGGTGTGGCTTACAAAACCTGTTCCATTTCATAAAACAAAATAAAAACATGGGCATCGTTTCGTTAATCCAGTCGATGTTTAAATATTGATTAGAAGAAATGTTATATTAACTTCACGTCAATCCGGATTTCATGTATACATTTGTTGTTATGAGCTCTTAATATTGACTAAAGAAAATAAAAACCAAACTCTGCACCTACAACAATTAGCCCGCTTAAAAAGTTCAAGTTTAAATACCGATTAACCCTAAGTAAGTAAACTCCTCGGCCTTAAGTTTGGCTAGTTTACCTTTTTCGTTAAAAAAAAAAATAAATTGAAAATTAAAAATTACTTTTTGTATGCGTGAATAAATACGTATGAACATACTTAATGTCCAAGTAGCTATTCTAAATTTATTAATCTGAAAGATTAATCTAAATGAGACAATCCGTTCAATAGAACTGTGTGAATACAGGTGATTAATAATGTCGGTTAGCTGATGAAACTTATTCAAAACACCAAATAAATCATTTTTACTTTCACTTATCTTTATATGAACTATATTGTAAGGGAAAGTATTGCGATCGTGAAAATTTTCGAATTCCAGTTTTCGACGGAAATACACGTTTTAGGGTCTCCTGAGTCCAAATTACCAAGTCCCGCAAAAAGGTCTGTGTGTGTGGTAAGTCCAGCGCGAAAACCATGAGTCCTATGAAACTGAAATTTCATATTTCAGACAACTATAAGCCCGAGATGTTACAGTAACTTTTTCATCAAAATCAGCTAATCAGCAGAGCCACTTTATATCAAGCGTTTTGCCCCTATTTACGATTTTATCAAAAACGACTTTTGATTAAACTCGGTAAATCGATGACAAATTAGACTGGCTTTAATATCATGTAGGTTTCATATTATTTGAAATAGTCTGACAGGGATTAAATGCCAATATTTCAAAATTTCTTCCACTAAAGTACCTTTAATTTTGTAGATTTCATTAAATTGACCATATCATCTGATTAGCATTTCCAAAAGACAGGTAAAGATACAAGTTGAACGAACTTTTTTGAACGAAAAAAGTTCTACGAAAGGAGAAAACTGAAAAAAAAAAAAAAATATTTTTTTTATGCAGTTTTTTGTTTTTGAACTTAATAACAGTAATATACATGTATAATATAAAGTTGGAAAGCTAGAGATTTTAGAAATAAAATATCATCTGTTACACGGAGTTGTAAAAGGTAATATAAAGTGACTAATGGGGAATAAACTTATTACTGATTAACAATTTAATATAGTTATATTATTTAATCTAAATCATATATTTCCAACGAAAATTAATACAGGTTTAATTAAAATCAACTTCAAATATTTTTCAAATTGAAGTATATTTAATAGTTTTTAAAATGATTTTAAAAGTCGAGGTAAGTGAAAGTCGTGTGTTGCCCGCACCAGATTTTTATATTTATGCAGCTACTTATTAAAGGTTTTTAATGCGGGTCAAATTTTGTGTTGTTGTCGTATTGTTCTCGAACTAAACATTCAACCTATCTAAACCCTAGTCTTTATTTACAATCTTAATGAACCAATTCCTGTTCAGTTTAGACGCACCTATCACTCATATATGTGGCTATCAACTATCTAGTATAGTTTATATATCTATAAATACCGATGTTCTGAAGGTAGTAAGAGAAAAAAATACGGACGGATGAGGGAGAATAGACGAGGCATGATGGCAGTTGGGGTTATTTCAGGAGGACCTTGGGAAACCACAAGGTCGTCAGAGCCCACATTAAAGGAGAACGAGTCTCTATGTCCATATTTATATAAATAAGAGATGAATTGCGAAAGTTCTGGTGATGCTTTTATCCCAATTATTACTTACACTTACCTATATATGAAATATATAGTAAGGGAAAGTATTGCGATCGTGAACATTTTCGAATTCCAGTTTTCGACTGAAATACAGGTTTTAATGTCTTCTGAGTCCAAATGACCTAGTCCCAAAAAAAGGTCTGTGTGTGTGGTAAGTCTAGCGCCAAAACCATTAGTCTTACGAAACTAAAATTTCATATTTGAGACAACTATACGCCCGAGATGTTACAGCTACTGTTTCATCAAAATCGGCTAACCAGAAGGGCCACTTTATACCGTGCATTTTGCACTTTTTTACGATTTTCTCAAAAATGGCTCTAACGATTTTGATTAAACTCGCTATATCGATGTAAAATTTACTGGGCTTTAATGTCATGTAAGTTTAATTCTGATTGAGGAGTGCTGCCATTGGGTAGTTCTTCTTCAAGTCTGTATCACGCTATTTATCTTTCTCATCTACACATTTACTTGTTGTATTTTTAAGTACAGTTGTAAATTTCAATAAATGATGTTATAAAAAAAATTCTGATTGAAATAGTCTGACAGGGCTTAAATGCCGATATTAATATAATACTCCTCTAAACTACCTTTGATTCTGTACATTCCAAAAGATTAACAATATCGTCTTAATGGCTCTGATAAGGGACGGCTAAATATCAAAGTTGAGCGAATTTCATAAACAACTAAAAGAGAAAAGTGCATCATATTATTTTATGCAATTTTTGAACGCATGAATAGTAATATATATGTATAATATACCGTTGTTTAGCTAAAGATTTAGAAAAAATATCATCTGATACACAGAATTGTAAAGGGTAATGGAGAGTGATGAAAAGCCAGTAATAGTTTATTTATGTTGTGCCATGACAGATTTCTTGATTATTCGATCCCGTTTAGTACCACTCCGATACTTCATCGTTTAACCCGTTGTCGCACACTTTTAATTTGAGGATCGTGCACAGAAACACATTTTTTAAAAAATTGTTTATGACTGCCAGATGAAATCGAGTGTAAGTTGTATGTTTAGAAGTGAAAATTATCACATTTGGCCACAGTTTTTCTTAAAAAAAAAAAAAAAAAAAAAAAAAAAAAAAAAAAAAAAAAAAAAAAAACCGTCATTTGCTCATCACGTCATTTTTTCTCTTCCCGGAGCAAATGACGGCTGTGACCATCGTGACGACTATACGGTATTTGCTTTACTAATTCAAAATTATTCCTATGAATAAAAGATAGTAAATAGGTGTAAAGTTAACACAAGAAAATTAGTTTGGAACAAAATTATCATTTGTAATTTATTTTGCTTATAAAATAGTAAAAATTAATTCAGGAAACAAATTACATACATACAAGAAAGCATTATAAATGATAGGATTCGAAGCATTCTGTACACAATGGTGGTTTCTGCTGACAAGCTTCACATCGATACTTATTTGGTTTTCTTTGGTACATATTCTGTCAACTAATTGTACTTTTTTATTTATACAATTTTGAGAAGAGTAATTGATCTATGTTTACCTAATTCGTGTAAAGATACAGAATAAATGGTTCTTCTTCACAAAAACATACCTTTCAGCTGCATGAACTGAAATGTACTAAACGTGTGGGACGACTACCGAACGCTATTGGGATCACTTGTAGCTGGGTGGTTAGCATAACAGCCTTCTATGCCAAAGGTCACGGCTTCAAACCCGCAGGTGGTCCTAAGATTTTTTAATGGGAGTAAAAAATCCTTAGTTATGCCGTCCTTCGAAGGGGACATTAAAAGGTGGCCCCGAGCCTGTACGATGTCAGGTACTCGTTAAAGACCCCTATCCTAATAAAACCTGGATAGGCACAATTTAGGACTCTCACTGTAGCATCGTCCGATCAGCCATAGTAGCATAAAGTGACGTTAATTAAATAAACAAACCGAACGCTATTATCGTCGCGAATAACTGTTATAACCGTAATTTGTCTCAAGGTGCCCAAATGTTTCGATGCGGTCAAGCATGACAAAACACATAAAAAACAATTGATATGCTGTCTGGCATACTATACCTTCTTTTTTTTTTCGATGTATTACTTAACAATGAACAATTGTGTGCGTTCTTACACTTCGTACTAACGATGTCCTTTTTCTTATCGACTAAAATGTGTATGACGACTATAGCCGTCGTTTGCCTACATACCGCCAAATATCGGATGGCTATAGCCGTCATTTGCAGCAACGGTTAAGTAGTTTCTCGGTTCTCCTTAAGTCTATATGGACGTTATCATAGCCCTCATCCATCGCTCCAATCCGATCCTTCCTTTCTGAAACTTTCTCTTAGTCCTTCCTCCAAAGTGGATTTAATTCTTCCCCTAGATCCATTCCAGCCAACCTCCTACTCCTTCTTTGTTCCCTTCCTATCGAACCACAATAGAACCTCCTCTCCTTTGAAATTGGTTCCTGATTTGCCCTCCATGTTACTCTAGGAAAGCAGACCCATTTGTTTTTACTTTGTATTTTTTATAAAATCTCGTTTCCGAATTAGAAGTGTAATTCTGTGTTCCATTTGTATTTGCAAATTCAAAAACAGAAGATCAATAATGGAATGAGGGGGCTTGCTGTATTTAGGGAAACTGATTATTATTTATTTTAATAAAAAAACATATTTATTGATATTTACAACTGAATTAAGCAATACATTAAGTGAATGTGATGGACATGAAATAGATGACGAGACACTATCCATTGGCAGTACTAAATTCTAAATCAGAAGGTCCCATGAGCATCTTCATCTCAGACGCCTTGGAGGATTATCAGGAACTGAAGAGGATGCTTGAATAGGAACTAATGGGAATAGAGTTTTTCATGAAAGGAATGATACCTGGTTCAGGCCAAATCAGCAACCTGTGGATCGTTAAATTATGGATGAGTTTATTTCTTACAAAGTGAGGATAGGGAGCATTGGAGATTTTACAAATGATTTTGGACTGTAAATATTGGTTATGAAACAAATTCAATGGTTTAGTAGAGCCTCTTAGCTCTACTCCTCAAGTCCAGATTGGTCTTAGGATAGTCAAATAGGTAAGCCTTTTGTAATTAAGAGGGTTTGGCAACTTATCCATAAAGACCTTAATGTCCCATATGTTGCTGATTTGGCCCGTACGAGGTATCATTCCTTCCATGACAAACTCCACTTCCATATTAACCCTCTAGTTTCAACCCTTGCTTCCTCTTCTATTCCTGGCAATCCTCCGAAGCTTCTGAAAAGAATATGGCCTCGAGACCTTCTAGTTTAGATTACCAAGTGGAGTTTTGGGCATATTCTCATGTCTTTTCATGTATATTATATATATTATGAGCCAATTTACTTGTTGTATTTACTAATACAGTTGTAAATTTCAACAAATTAATAATAAAAAAAAAAAAAAAAGGTTTGGCAAACTTGAATTTAGTCACGAAAGTTCTCTTAGTGAATGAAACAATGCGCAAAAGAGTTTTCTTTCTTTAATCTCATTGTTGATGATTCATTCTCATTCAAGACAGCTCTCAAGCATTTAAATTCTTTTAACTCATCCTTGGGATTCTACCAAGGTTAAACAATTTTTTATTTCCCTAACCTGTACTAAAATAAATTTGTGATAACCTTCCTTAGCACTAACTGCCCGTGGCCTTTGCCTCTAAAAAAATTTCCACTTTACTATTTATCTGTTGTTTCTCATTCCTGCCAATAGAACATTCTTTAGTTCCTGTATTTATGTTTCTCAGTGGTAAAATACTCTGTCCTCCAATGTTCACCGATTCAGGGTATGAAATGTATTTCAATAATAAATTAATTGCACTTATTAAAGTGTTATCATCATAAATGCAACTTAAATAACATGAGTAATCATCTTGTATTTTCCACTAATTGTAAGCACAATTTATTATAATTAATATAACTTTTTATAATTTGTACTAGTAATTAATATTAAATAAATTTCCAATCAAATTATTAATTATTATAACTGATTTTATTTATTTATATTAAACAGGGGCTTTGGTATGGCACATAGCAGCGTGCTTGGAAATGGTAACAAGAACTTAAATACTCCTTATCCTCCTAATCATCCGCTCAGTGGTTCTAAACACCTGTGCAGTATATGTGGTGACAGAGCCTCAGGAAAGCATTACGGAGTTTACAGGTTTGTTAAATCATTATCTTTTATTCAGTTGAGATACTCATTCAGAACCTTAATATGTAAGCTACTGCTTAGCCTATATAAAAAAACTCGAGGTCATTGTGCTAGTAGTAATAAAACATTATTTTTAAAAGAATATATATATGAAGAGAGTTGAATTCTACTCTTGATGAATTTAAAAAAATAATTTTTCAATAATTAGCATATTAGTAATTTTATTTTTTCCACGAAACGGCCTTGAAAACCACACAAATATCATAATTCTAGTATTTCCTCATCTTTCATATACCCCTCATGAGCTGTGCGTGCCTACGTTTTCTCTCCTCAGACCAAACAAGACCCTTTTTAGAGGGCTTCTTTTACTCAATCTTTATTCACAATATAGTATCTTTATTCCCATGAGTGTCTTCCTGTACTCATCTCTGTCCAAACAATCTTAAACAATTAATTTGAGGAATAATAATAATATTGTCATTTTATTATTTTAAGTTCAAAATATTGTTAGTAAAACCAGCATTTCAGTTGGATATATATATTTTTTTTTTAATGTCCTTGTTTTCCCATGTAAGCTTTTTAGTATTTTGTGTTACAGTTGATAACGTTGGAGATATTATATAGCATTTTAGGTTGGAGAGATAGAAAAGTTAAAGTATTTGATGTTTTTGTTGAACCCTTGCTGATAATCATATTCTGACAACCTAATAATATTTTATATTTCACCCTTCCCTGCCTCCTTTGGCAATACGGGGCATGCGTTCCATGCTATGTATAATAATCTGCTAATAAAACAATAAATATATTGCCATAATTTGTGTTTCTTGCACTTCATTCTTTATGTTTGGCCACGGTTCTCATTCGAACCTCTTCTGTCTGGAGTTATATTTAATTAGGCCTATAATTCTCGTTTTCTTACATACTTAGCTATAACATATTCCACAGCAGTTTGGCCCTCAAGACCTAATAATAGAGATTTAGATGAAAATTCGAAAGCCCACTATTCATTTTTAGCACACTTTGAAATTATCAAATTCTAAAAATTTTGAAAATCAAAAATATTATAAAATAATAATCAGAAGGTATTACACAAGGACCAATTAAATAAATGAATACTTAAAAAAAAAAATTCCCATATGAAGAGTGAGAATATAAATAAAGAGATATTTGATGAATATACAGTAGATATTTAATTACAGACAGAACATTCCAGGAAATTAGTGAAAACAATAGAAGATACCTGAAAAGATTGAATGCTAACACTTTTATATAAACTAGTAACAACTCATGTGAGAAAGTCAAACTGTTGTGGGAAAGAATGTAAAGCAGTGATATTAGTAAAAAACATTCATATTACAGTTGTAAAACACTGTTCCTAAAGGTTTAAAATGTGTTGTGTTATTGAACTCATTTAAATTAAATTAAATAGAGTAATGACTTAATATACAAATTTCTGTCTTTGTTTTCAGCTGTGAAGGTTGTAAAGGTTTTTTCAAGAGGACAGTGCGCAAAGACTTATCCTATGCCTGTCGTGAGGACAAACAATGTTTGGTCGATAAGCGTCAGAGGAACAGGTGCCAATATTGTAGATACCAAAAATGTTTATCAATGGGAATGAAAAGGGAAGCAGTACAGGTAATGTTTGTTATTACTACCTCTTTTATTTTTACTTTCAAAGACTAATTTGCTTTCTATTTACTATAAGAGGCAATCGCTTTAGGATTGAGTTTATCTTCTAAATACCTACTTCTCTTTTCTAACTAAAATATTTAGAGAACTGGAAAATTAATTCCAATAACTCAATTGCTATCTTTACAATTCCTCCTGAACCCTTTCAAAATCCAAAATATACCAACTAAGGTCAGCCTTTGATACAATTCTCATACACTATACATATTTCGCAGATATATGCGTAGTAATAAGCATAGAGCTAGTGCGCTATTCTCTCATGCTGCAGGTTCTGAGTTCGAATCCCAGTCCCGAATTGAAGGCGGGGCTTTTATAATGATGTAAAAAAATGGGGATTCACTCACAATGGTAATGAGGGTATGTGAGACCCATCAGCCAAAGGGTGGCCACTCACAAAATTAGTCGTAGGGAGTGATGACCCTACACTAAAAATAGCATCGAGAAACGCGAGTGTAATCTCCCAGATCACACCGCAAGGCCTAGGGATACACACTGAATGAATAAGCATAGTCAGGAATTCTTTAATTATGAAGTCCTACAAAGTTAGATATATAAATAATAATATAAATACAGAACTTTTTTTATCTTGTCTTCTTTATATCCTATCATTATATCTTGACTTAAAAATGTTTTACTGATTATTTATTTAATTATTTTTAGGAAGAAAGACAACGAACGAAGGAGAGAGATCAAAATGAGGTTGAAAGCACGAGCAGCTTTCACACAGATATGCCTGTTGAAAGGATTTTAGAAGCAGAAAGAAGGGTTGATTTTAAAGTGGAATCGATGGTAGAATATGAGGTATTATTTGTTTAAATAATTTTTCAACTTGTTAGAGATAAAGAGTAGCTAGATTGCCAATTGATAAATGAAATTTTAAATATTAATGATCTGAAATTGAATATTATTTTTACAAATGTTTCTCTAGTACATTGATAGGCAAACTCTCAAAATCTGTTTGGTATCAATTGTAAGGTTCTACTAAGAATATGACATCGTTAGATTTAGTATAGCATGGAGATTCTGCAAAACACCTTAATTCTTACTTTTTTATCTCAAATAAGTAAACTTAAACATCCTCAAAATTTTGTTTTTTGCAGGAAATATTTCAGGACAATTATTAAATTAATTAATAAAAAGAAAGAACCATCATGATAATGGTTAATAAGTCAAGGATAGACTTAGGATATAACTGATATCCTATCTGACCCAGTATTTTCTCACCAATATCTGTATGTTTTCCACATTAAGTTTTTTTTCTCATGATATTATGAACCAGATAGCGTGTTAGTGTCGGAACACAGAAAATAAATTAGATTATATTGAAAAAGATCTATTAGTTATTCTACACATTGTGATAAATTTAGTTCCCTTTTATTTAATAAAATGATATGTTTTTTGGCTATCTCTGTTCAACCAGTTTACCAGACTTAAATAACATACTTACCATACTTAATATACTTATTGTAGAGTGGGAATGGAGTTTGTCATGAAAGGAGTGGTACCTGGTTCGCGCCAAGTCAGCAACATATGGTATGTTAAGGTCTTTATGGATGAGTTTATTTGTGACAAAATAAGGAGCATTGAGGATTTTTCGAAGGATTTTTGATTGTAAGGGTTGGAGATGGGAAGAATTTAATGGTTTAGTAGAGCCCCAAATCTCTACTCTGTATGTCCATATTGGTCTCATGATAGTAATATAAATGAGCCTTTTGTACTTAAGTGGAAGCTTTGATCATTTGTCCAGTAAGTGTTGAAGTAGTAGTCGAAAACATGGGCAGTTTCTTGTCTTTTCAGTCTTGTATGAGGGTTCCAAGTTAGACGTTTGTCCAGGTGCAGTCCTAGGTGTCGGATCTCTTCAACCGAGACGAGAGGAGTGTTATTGAAGGATACTGGTGGGCAGGATGTCATTGGTTTACGACGAAGGGTAAAGGTTATTTGGTGGGATTTATTGGAATTTATTTTTATTCTCCAATTCTGACACCATACTTCAAAGTCTCTGATGTGGGATTGAAGAGTTTGGGAGGCGATAGTTGGATCGTTGTTGACTGATAACACATAAGTGTCATCAGCGTAGGTAGAAAGGAAAGTGTTAGGATGGGATGGGATATCAGCTGTATAAACTCTGTAAAGGATGGGTCCTAAAATACTGCCTTAAGAAACACCAGCATACTGATTAATTAAAAAGGGATGAATAGGAACTATTATAATTTACATTGTTGGACCTGTCTGTGAGATAGGACTGGATAATGAGGAAGTATGTAGGTGGAAGGAGTTTGTTAAGCAATCCCGGGTGCCACACTCGGTCAAAGGCCAGTTCTACATCGAGGAAGGCTCCCGTGCAGTACAATCCACGCTCCAATGAAGACGATTTACCATACCTAAATAACAAGAAGAAAAGCATCTTCTAAATCATTTACTTCTATAGTTATACATATGAGTTGCCTACCTATTGGTGAATGATACTCAATATTATCCACTTTTTGTATGTTACAGAATGCAAATACACTTTTTCAAGCAACTGATAAACAACTGGTTCAGCTGGTTGAATGGGCTAAACAAATACCACATTTTACATCTCTGCCTCTTGAAGATCAAGTGCTTCTTCTCAAGGCTGGTAAA
Organism: Piezodorus guildinii; assembly: GCA_023052935.1. NCBI lineage: Eukaryota > Metazoa > Arthropoda > Insecta > Hemiptera > Pentatomidae > Piezodorus > Piezodorus guildinii. Next base: position 122,873,287 of record CM041293.1, on the reverse strand, counting down.
TATTGTTTCCAAGATTCTTCTATTTGTAGTTAAACTATAAAAGACAAGTTTAATGACATTTGTTATGTATATTTTTTAATTTCTTAAAGCTTTCTAGGTTTATTGTATTTCATTCTTTAAAATTTATTTTTAGGTTGGAATGAGCTGCTGATTGCAGGATTTTCCCATCGCTCTATAGGGGTTAAAGAGAAAATAGTTTTAGGTTCGGGAGTAACAGTCTGTCGAAATACTGCTCATCAAGCTGGTGTTGACACTATTTTTGATAGAGCTCTAACTGAACTGGTCTCAAAGATGAGAGAGATGAAGATGGACAAAGCTGAGCTTGGTTGTCTGAGAACCATCATATTGTATAATCCAGGCAAGTATTTTAATGACTGTTTTATATAGCTATTGGTGATGTGTTTTTTTCTACACTTTTATTTCATAAGTTGAATTTTTGTTTTGAAAGGATTAATGGAAAGGGTTTTAATACAAGATTACCATAACTCTTTGACTCATTCCTAATGTGGATTAATTAATCATGAACATTAAGTATTAAAAGAATGGGGGACTGGTGGCTGAGTGGGGTTAGTGCGCGTTGCTGTGTATATAAGTTGCCCAGCAACCATATGACTTGGAAAACTTAGATTGAAATGATTACGAGTTCGCTTCTCATTGTCCGAGAGACTTTTTACTCGGTATTAATCCTCTGCCCTCCCCTGGCCCGAGACTAAACTCTGGTTTAGTCTTCAAAGGTGAGGTAGGGGTGAACCAAAAAAAACAAAAACAAATTAATTAAATAATTAAATTTAAGAAGATGAGGATAAGGAAAGATATTGCTCTGCCCTCCTGTTTGAAAATCTTAAGAATAAACCTATAATTAATAATTATTATAATAGTAAATTATTATTGCTACCTGATCATGAACATAAATAAACCAATCATTATCATAAATTGATTATAACCAAAATTATATTTCTTTAAATTAAAGCTGTTTCATTTGAATCATTTAAACAAAGTTTTGATTGTTTTGCTTCTGAACAAACTCCTTAGTCCTGTTTTGTTTATTTATATTTTTTTGCTTCTGTATCTCATTTTTTTAATATGTATAAATAAAATGATTTTCTATTTAACAAGTTAGTGTATGATAGTATGATCAGTTTTTTTTGTTTGTTAAATTGTATGAAAAGTAGAAACCTCCTTAGAAATACCGTTCTATAACGAACTTTTCTTGCAATTGCAAATTTTTAAAGCCGGAAATTATAGGAGTTCGTTGTGGTTTCCTAGAGATTTTTTTAATGATAATAATAAAGCCTACTATTGTTTTTCAAAATTCGTTCCTTACTGTGCCTAACTTCAAAGCCCCATTTGAGTCATTACAAAGCTATCAACTCGATTATATTGACAGCTTACAAGCTTCGTAATTCTGCATTCTAAATTCTTCAGTGGCCTCATCTCTCTTTAGACCTTATAATTTTACTTAGACCTTATTCTCGAAAATCCCTGAGGCGCTGCTCAACCTTCTAAGTAAGCGACCATATTACACATCCATTTAGATCCGTCAGGAGAAAAACAGTTTTATAAATTCTTCAATCTTCAAATTTCTTAACAGAAGCTGTGAGCTAAGTAATTTTTCTTGTTATCATAGAACCTAAATACTTAAATTTCAATAGACTTTTGAACTTTTAATCTTCCTCAAAATTTTTAAAGATTGTGCTCCTAATCACTTATCCATTGAAACCTAATTTGCCTGTTTTTTTTTCTTATGTAAATTTTTGGAAGATTTTAGTGTATTCTCCATAATTAAAATAATACTATTTTTTCCATGTATCTTTTTTATAACTGATATTATTATTAACTGTTGATATTATTATTTTTATATGTATAAACCCTCAATTCACCCACTAGAAACGAGGTCCCGTATGTCCAACCTTTATATCCCTTCCCACAGAACAAAAAAATATGAATGTTCCTTTCTGGCCCGTTCGACCAGTTTCTGGAATTCCCTCCCATCAAATATTCGTCATGCTTCCTCCCTTTCTAAATTCAAATACCATCTCTTTCATTACCTTTTAGCATCCCAAAATGACGCTACCTGACAATGTAATCATTTTTAATAAAATTGTATTCAATTTTCTTATTATTTTTATTTCTAGAAGTATTTATTTATGATTTTTCAGTTGTTTTTTTTTTTTGTTTTTTTTTTTATTCTTGAAATTTTCTTTTGTTTCAATCGTCATAGTATTTTTTATATTGTAATTAGAAGACTTTGTTTCTTGTTTTTGTAGTATATTATTTTCATTTATGTTTTAATTAGTTTATCTTTTATTAATTCTTAGCCGATTAAAGATCCTTTATTACTGTAAAGCTTATGTTATTCTTAAAATACTAAATATCAGAATAATGTAAATATTCATTTATTTTTTTCTTCTTTTTGTTTTATATTTAAACTCATTTATTTTCCATTTTGTTCAACACAATTATTTTCTGAGGATTGTTTTTATTTTAATTGTTTTAATTTTAATTTTATTTGTTTATTTTATTTTGTATTATGCATATATTTATCTATAATTTTAAATATTAGTTAATTATGTTTATTTGTCTGTTGGCCAGACATGTATATTTTAAACTGTGCAAATTTATTATTCTCAAGGGACACTGTCCCAGAATAAAATTTATTTTCTATTCTATTCTATTCTATATATTTGTATTATAATTAATCTAGAAATTGACTGTTATTTTTGTTTATTCTTGCATTAAATGACTTTATTTATTATTATTAACAGAAGTTCGGGGGTTGAGGTCAGTAGGAGAAGTTGAAGCGCTGAGAGAAAAAGTGTATGCATCACTGGAAGAATATACAAGATCAACCCATCCAGAGGAGCCCGGCCGCTTTGCTAAGTTGTTGCTTCGACTGCCTTCTCTCAGGTCTATCGGCTTGAAATGCCTTGAACCTCTCTTCTTCTATAGGGTTCTACATGACATATCCATTGATACATTCTTATTACAGATGTTGGAATCATCTGACTTGTCAAACAGGTTGTAGCTTCCTCTAGTTTTGTATTATCGGAGACAGAGATCTCGTCATTGCCATATTTCCATTATTTACAAATTTAGTTGTTGTGACAAATGTCTTACTTGTAATTACTATAAATATTTATTTAAACTAAATATGGTTCATATAGTATAATATATTACAGATCCAAAATGGTATGCAATGATAAACAAGATGTTAGATACAAAAATAAAGATAAATTCACTGTATTAACAATTATCATACCTCTAGCAGATTCAATGTGGGGAAAATGATTAATTTTTTTTATAGATAATAATTCATCATGACTTTAAAGAGGGGGCAATTTTTCATAAATTTATCAAAGCCTAATTTATTAACCTTTAGAGTTTTACCCTTAAATATATTTTTATTTTGTTTTTAGAAAATTGTTATTTTTTTAAAGGTTTATTTATTTAGAAAAGAATCACTTAATTTAATAGAGGTTTTAAATAATAGGTTTTTTTTTATTGTTCCGACCGGGTTCAATAAGGTATCACTAGTTATATGAATGTTTATTGAAATGTAATTAAACAAATAGTTCGCTATCACAGATGGTCGCTATTTATCATCAGTTATTACAACTGATTGTAGAAATATTATTATTACAACTACAAAGTATTTTTGTAGAAATATGTGATAACAAAACTCATTCAAAACTGAAAAATACTATGATAAAGTAATCAATATTTGGAAGATACTTAATTAATATTTTTTAGATTTCATCTAAGTAAGAGAGTGACGAAACTCATACAGGATTTTTTTAAATTTTGACTAGTTAAAATAGTGTTTATCTTGTCGCATCTGATTCTGTTTGATGTCCGACTAGGCATGTTTAATGAAACGTTCCCTGTCCTGTTGTGTTATAAAAATAAAATCATTAAACAATTATTATTTCTAAAAAGGAAACTGATGTTAGTTGTAAACTAACCTTTGCCCTTGTCACTTACCTCGCGGTATGCTGGTTGTTACAATCATGGTTTTTATTGTCCTAATTCATTAATTTTAATTTGTGAATAAAGCCTTCATTAGAGACTGCTTAATTTAATTTAAATTGCTTTTATTATTCAACCCATTTAGTTCAAATAATAAAAGGGGAATAACTTTTTTATGACTGACTTACATTGCATATATGTAAACCTAATTTTTTCTTTAGCTGGAGCTAAGTTAATGCCTAATGCTAAAAAAAATGGACAATATTCATTGAAGACTGAATTGTGCTACTAGGCTTGGCTCTAGCACATTTTTTAGTAATTTAATAAACACTGTATAATTCACTAAAAAGGATTATTGAAAAATAATGGTTGTTGATTGACTTGTTTGATCGGTATGAAATAGAGAAATATATGTAGCAAATAAAAAACCCAAAAAAAACAGAGATTTTTAAAAAAGATCTGAAGATTTTTTTTTTTATAACACTAGAGTCTTGAAACGCATGCATTTCTTCTATTCTAAATATTTGATTTCATAAATTGTGTGCTTGTATGTAATATTTTTATTATATAATTCTCTTCCTGGTTTATCTCGGCATTTTTAAACATTAATATTTACAAAGCTGTTTATTTTTTGTGTTCTGTAACATATTAAATACAATTCCAAATTTGCTACTGAAAGGACAGGGAGAGTTCATTTAAATTAATGTTTTCCAATATTCTTTATTTTGAACATGCTGAATTGATTCCTAGGACTTAAGAAATATTTTATACTTTTTGAGTAAAGAATATGCTAGTTCAAGACTTGTATGATTGAGTATAATTGTAATTGAGTAAAATATCTAAAAAATAGAAGAAACCCTTGAAACCTTCTTTAAATCATCGATAATAAAAATACAATTCAATAAAATAAAACAAAAACTTCGATTAATATTATTTACATTATTCAATAATCAACCTAAATCTTGAATAATCTAAATAATATTAATTTAAGAGAACACAATATTAGAGGTATGATCTGGTCACGAGATGTATCCTTGAATAAATAAAAAATGTTGTTGTTCTTTTTTTCCTGGATTAGATTTTATTTCTAGAAATAGTTTATTAAAAAAACTGTTGGTGTAAGTAAATTATTAAAAAAATGTTGGCTTGCATGGATCTGCATAGTGATAGTCAGTTCCTGAATCTTAGTTATTTCTTTAATTATACTGCAATGTTAATAGATCTTCAATTTTTTTTTTTTTTTACTTCCCCCCTCACATGAATATCACAATATAATTAATTGTAGTTCCTCATCACTTTAGGTTTTATAACCTATAAATTGTTGATGTCAGAAAATCACAAGCCATTTGTAAAAAAAAATTTAATAATGAATGCATTTGGTCTTGTTACCTAATTCTAAGGAATGATTTTAGGCCCTAGAGGATATAATGGCCTTTCAATTGTTTTTACTTGTGTAGTTTTAAAAAAATCTTGTTAAAATGATTTTCGTTTTTTTTTTTTTCTGGCAGAGGGTGCTGATTTTATTGTTTAAATGTAAATAAAATATTGTATGTTATTTAATGAGCGACTTTGCACATATTGTAAGTAATTTACATTCGCTTTCCTTACCATTTAAAAATCATAATTGTATATATATTTTCTTATGATATGTTTATATAGAGATCTGTTATTATATCATGTATCAGAACTTTTTATGTTATTTTTAACTTAATTTTCTATATTTGTTTCACATATTATGTAACATTCAGCTATTTCTTACTTTTCAGTTTGTTTATATCCTATTTGTTATTAAAACATATTTTATAATTTCCACTTTGCTTTTTAAACTCTGGAATATAGTAGTTTGGAATAGGGGTAATGAATACATACAAATTCAAGTTACTGTGAGGGCTGGTTTTATGTGACAATATACCAGAAACTCTCATAAACAGATATTTCAGTTCTAATTGTTATTTTACCAATCTAAATGCCTTAAGGTGTTTACTATTTTATCATTCAGTCTAAAAGTTTGAAATAGTTTTCATTGTAAATAATTTCCAAAATTTGTTTCTTTGAAGATGAGGCCTAAAATTGAATTATATTGGAAATATTCTATTTTAGTTATCCTGAAAATAGTATATTCATTTATTGAAAAAAACTTCCTGGTTAAATTAAAGGAATTAATTATTTAAATCATGATGACTTTTGTTGCATTCAAAGCAATAATATTTGTGAATTTGTAACTGGATAGCTTTTGTTAATTTGATGTATACAAAATAATATAATAGTTATATGGAGTGTGTTCAAAACCATTGCTAGTAGCTATTACCAATTCCATGTCATGTACCTAATTGTTAAATTATTTAGATATATCTTTAATGTTCAATGAATGAACACCATTGTTGATAAAATCGTTAAATTTTATTAAGTATATTTATCACAAATACAGATAACTTTTAATGCTTGATAAGTTGAAGAAAATATTTTTGTAAATTTTATTGTTTCTTGTTGAAATTATTTCTTTTAGGACTAAATTTGTTATAATTAATGTTTTTATGAAATTATTTGTGATATGTAAAGGGCTGTATATGCAAATTGCTCTTATATGGTTACAGCGAAAATGTATTAATTATTAAGTGTTTCATAAATACAAATAATAAGTATTCATTTTTTATTTTATTTCTTACCCTACTTTCTATCTCTACTACTACCCTACTAATTTATTCCTTCTAAATTACAATAAATCAGAGAAGTAGTAGGAGGATTGAGAAAGATCATTTCATACCAAGAAGATATGGGTCAATCCATTCGATGCTGCTCAACATTTTTGATTTTTTCTACCAATTATTCTATATCTTTCTTGTCTGAGTTTGAAACCAAGTGTAAATAAAAAAAAATTGGACTAATGCTTATAATTTGGCTTCAAGGCTGAAAATACGTGTTTCATAAAAATCTCTTAATTCTGGTAATTGTGTATGTATCAAATCAAAATAAAAACCAGCATTTTAATAAATATCTACTTAACATTCGTTATGAAAACACAGTACTTAAATGGTGAGGAAATTGGTTTCGAAAATCCTTGAAAATTAATAAAAAAAACAAGACTTTTAATTGGTTAAAAGTTTATTAAGGAAAATAGGCACCCTTGATTATTATTTTTTTTTTTTTGTTAAATAGATCAGCCATAGTTCTACTCCTTGAAAAAGTTTGATCCTAAGCACATAGTCCTTTTTGTTATATCAATTTTCTAAAAATTTAGTTTTCACGATATTTACACGGAAATATCTCAAAAGGGACTGAGTGGGACTATGACGGGTTATACATATATATGATGTGTCTAACTGATATGACTTTGGTGGTTGAGACTCAGTTAGTTCTGGAGTTTATCTATTTAATGTCAATTTATGCTACTATGGCTAATCGGACAATGCTACAGTTGCTATCTTTAACGAGTACCTGACATCGCACAGGCTCGGAACCGCCTTTTAACGTCCCTCCGAAAGACGGCAGAACTAAGGATTTTTTACTCCCATTAAAAAATCTTAGGACCACCAGCGGATTTGAACCCGTGACCTTTGGCATGGGAGGCTGTTATGCTACCCACCCAGCTACAAGTGATCCCAACCGGTTCTGGTGTTAAAAAATTATCTCCTCTGATAAACGAACATTTTCTTTAAAAAGTAGTAACTCCCTTTATTTTACATATTTCAGAATGATACAAAAACTAAAATGATGAGAGTATTTCCTACATTTTTGATCCTTACAAATTACAAATTTAATTATTAGCCAAGAAAAATGGATAAAATTTAGAGGCAGAGACTTAGTTTTTTATAAAATTAAATTAAATTAAACATTACCGCCTCGCAAGAGTTGCCCTTAATCCTATAAACTACATGAAGCCTAATTAAATTAATAGCACTACAACCAGTTGAATCTCAGCCACTAATAAACAAAAATCGGCAAACCAGAAAAGTCACTTAATATCATGAATTTTGCACACCTTTTTACAATTTTCTCAAAAACAGCTCAAATGATTTTGATTAAACTAAACTTATATCGATGTCAAATTTAAGAGGCTTTAATATGATGTAGATTTTATTCTGATTGAAATAGTCTGGCAGAGCTTGAATGCCAATATTTTAAATATTCTTCAAGTTGGTGAGGCTAATAACCCCATATCCTGAAGGTGCTTGTTAAGCTGACAGTGTCCTGGTGTATAGTCCTGTCAAAAGTACCTTAAATTTTCTAGATCCGAAAAAAAAAAACAATATTTTTTTAATGTAATTCTTGGTTTTTTGAACATGAGAACAGTAATATAGATGTATAATATACCGTTGGAAAGCTTAAGATTTTAGAAAAAATATTATCTGATACAAAAAGTTGTAAAAAGTAATGGAGAGTTATGAACAGTGGATAAAACTAACTGATTATTGCAGATAATAATATAATAGATTATTTAATGAAACACATGTACCTATCTAAACTCAATGTAATTCTTTAACCTTTTTCCATCTCTAACTTGATTGCAAGTTAATTCATGATAACTACATAAGTATGTTAAAGTCTTGTAAAAACAATCCCTATTGTTTTGTAATTTAATGGAAACTAAATATAAACTTGATAAATTAATTTTAAGTAGAGAGGCAAGGGGAAGTAGTGTGAAATAGGTATACCAAAACTACCAACCGAGTCTAAACAAAACCAACACAATTTCAAAGATCTATAAATCCTTACAACACACTCTAACAATTGTTTAGCTGTTGCTTTTTCCAATTGATCGCTACAATTAAAAGAAAATTCACATTTTACAATGCCATTTGCAGATCCTAAATCTCGATTGAAAGGTTAAATTGAATTTATTTGGTTGAAAAAAAAAACACAATTGTAAATACATTTGTCAACTAAATATGCCTTTTCAAAAAGGTATCTAATTAATTTTTTTATAAATATCACATTATAAAATAATTAATTGGCAAAATTAGAAAATGAAAAATAGAATACTTTTTATTATGAACAATTCTACAATGAACTAATAACTTTTCTGTTTCTCATTTGTTCAATCCATTTTGATAAAAGTCCATCTTTTTCCATTTCAGGTTTATTATAGTAGTTAGCAGGAGGTTGTCCTTCTTCAAGTCTAATAAAATAATGACAATATTTATATTCAACAGTACCAAATCTACCTCTAGCATGTCTTCTGTGGCCAATTATGTAACGTCCTTTCCCCACAAATGATTCAGCTGAAATGAAAAATTTAATATTTCAATTATCATAACTAAACTGCATAATTTTTTTTAATTTTTACTTTCACTCACCTACATATGAAATCTATAGTAAGAGAAAGTATTGTGATCATGAAAATTTTCTAATTTCAGTTTTCACCGGAAATACACGTTCAGGGTCCCCTGCCAAATGAACAAATCCCGCAAAAAGATGTGTTTGTGGGTGGTAAGTTTAGTATGACTAAAGTCATAAGAAACTAAAATTTCATATTTAAGATAGCTTTACTATATGTCCAAGATGTCACATTTTCACTAAAATCGGCTGAACTGAAGAGCTACTTAGTACCATACATTTCTCATTATTTTACGATTTCCTCAAACAGCTCTACAAATTTTGATTAAATTCACTATACCAATGTAAAATTTAGTGGGCTTTAGTATGATATAAGTTTCATTCTGATTAAAACAATCTGACAGGGCTTAAATGGAAGATTTTCTTCCTCTAATGTACCTTTAATTTTGTACATTCCGAAAGAATAACCATATCATCTTATTAGCATTGATAAAGAATGCCTATATATACAAGTTGAACGAATTTGATGATCAACTGAAGGAGAAAAGATGAAAAATATTTTTTAATTTAATTTTTGTTTTGTTTTTTATAATAAGAACAGTAACATAGATGTATACTATACTGTTGGAAAGAGGAACAGCTTAGAAAAAAATAATATCTTATGCACTAAGTTGTGAAAGGTAATGGAGAGTGACGAAAAGAATATATGTAAATACAAGTGTAAAGTTTTGTTTATTTAACGTCACTTTATGCTACTACGGCTAATCGGACAATGCTACAGTGGGAGTCCTAAATTTTGCCTATCCAGGTTCTATTAAGATAGGGATCTTTAACGAGTAACTGACATCACACAGGCTCGAGACCACCTTTTAACGTCCCCTCCGAAGGATGGCATAATTAAGGATTTTTTACTCTCATTAAAAAATCCTAGGACTACAAGTGTAAAGTATACATGCGAAAAGGTAATTTCATCGACCAGTTTTCATTTCTAAATTTAATTAAAAGTTCATAATGATTTTAGCAACGAAGGTAAGTGAATGTCATGTGTTGTGCACACCACATTTTTTTAAAGATTTCACCATCACATAATATGGATATATCAGAAAACAATATGGACAATTTATTACATAAATGATATATGAAAATTATAAATTTATTGTCACTTACCAATCCATAAATTGCTTTTATACTCAACATTATGATTTTCAATAGCAAGTTGTTGTGCTTCCAAAATTCCTTGCCGAACTGCTAAGACACCCTTTTTTGGTACATAATTCAACTGAATAAGAGCTTCGTCCACAGACATTCCTCGGACAAAACAAGCAATATACCACATCTTCTTTGGGGAGTATTTAATGTTTTTCACCACATGGCAAACAAACTGAAAAATGGATCTTCATAAAGATAATGAATATACATATAAAACCTATATGGTAACATACAAATGTAGGCTAATGGAAATAATAAACATAGTTTCCATAACAGAAAATAAGAAAGAATGTCAAGAACCTCCTTTCAGTTAAACATTAATTATTATAAAATAATCGTAGTAAACCATCACACAGATGCTGTAGTTCACAAAAAAATTTAAGTAGTACTAATGTAAGTAAGCATAGATAAATATGTCTAACTAGTGAAAATGACTCCAAGCTTTTGTTTATAAAATTTAACTAAATAAAATAAAACAGTAAATAAGATAAGTAATTTGAGTAAGAAATATGGGCGCAAAGTTAACATGAAAAGGAATTTTAAAAAAATAATACATCAAAGTAATTTACCATAGGATACAAATGATAATATGAAAACATATTTGTATAAGAAATATTGACTTACTGCTGGTCTCCTTTCTTCATCAGGCGACTGAGGAGGATAAATCTTGTCATTATGAGCAAGCCATCTGGACTTTTCAAGATTATCCCTACCATCTTCTTCTAACGGAGGCATTGCTTTAGAAACATGGTTAATATTTCTTATTTGTGAGATAAGAGAATTTCCAGTAAGTTGGTATTGCACTTTTAATGAAGGAACAAGAAACCTTTTTAATACATTCATTATTTAACTCTTCGATTGACTATCCTTTTATTTTTAAAACATTTTAATAAAACACTTTGTGAATTGATATATTATCAGAGAGGCGATAATAAAATATCAACTGAACTTCACGCTTAAAGTAAAGGCTATCATTCAAAACTATCGTTCAATAATGATACTCTTTGAGCAAAGAGGTAAATAAAGCGATGAGAAATTTTAAAAATAAATTTTAATGAGCTTTTTAATTTTATGAGGTCTAAACAAATTATTCAGTGAGAGTTCAAAATGATATAGAGAGAGGTAGATTTGGTACAGTTGAATACAAATATTGTCATTATTTTATTAGACTTGAAGGACAACCTCCTGCTAATTACTATAATAAACTAGTACTAGAAGGCATTAGTCCGGGTGGCGGTCAGTGAATGAAACAGTTAAGTAGTTTCAACCATTTATTTTCTGCCAACGTTTCGACCCCCATCATCAGGGCTAAAAAGATACAAAAGAGATACATTTACAATAATATTAAATATACTATTTTAAAAACTAGAGAATGTCAATATTAAAACATAAAAGGAACTAGATGTGTAAAGAAATCGGTTAATTAAATAACAATGACTAAGTTATTATAATGAGAGGGCTATACAAAGCAGATAATGACTGAATATAATGCACAAAGATATAAAAAAAAAAACCATGAAATAAGAAACATTGAAATATGGAGTAGAGGTTTATGGAGATACGTACCGTATTGTAGGTGAATGGAAAGTAGGTACGATTTCCTTTAAACTCAGTAAATTTCTTCTACCCTCACTAAAAAAACTCAGCCGTACCAACCCTTACCACATTACAAATTCTCTTTACCTCTTTACTTTTCACTAATATTCCCATTGATAAAGTCCTCCATTTAGCTAAAAAACACTGGACCTTCATCGAACCTCACACCACATTAAATCTTACTACTTCCTTAAAATCACTGGAACTTTGCTGCAAAACAGGACACCTCACTTTTCAGGGAAAATTTTACAACCAGGAATCTGGACTTGCAATGGGAAACTATATAGCTCCGGATCTCTCTAATATCGTTCCCAATGACCTCTTAGATTCCATAACCGCAAATTATGAAAACGATATTATATTCATTAAAAAATACGTTGACGATCTCCTCTTAATAATAAACCCAGACAAAATCCCCGATATCCTAAAATCCTTAAATTCCTATGATCCACGCCTTCGTTTTACATTAGGAAAAGAAAATAACTCATCAATTTCCTTTTTAGACCTACTCATTATAAGAAAACGAACGGTTCTATTTCCATTAACTGGTACACCAAATCCAACTATTCTGGTTGACTTCTCAATTTCTTCTCCCAGCACCCTTACCATCAAAAAATAAATGTTGCCAAAAATCTCGTCCACCGTTGCCTCTCCTTGTCTGATCCACCGTACCATCCTACTAATATCCAGCGCATTAAGAAAATTCTAACCTTAAACAACTTCCCACTTAATATCATAAAAAAACTTCCATTACATCCCGTACAATTCACGACCAAATTTCACCCATAATATCTCTATATAGGTATCCCTACCATATATATTCCCCATCTGTCTGAAAATTTAAAAAAATCACTTATAAGAGCACACATTGACTTCCACTTGTCACTTAATCACTTTATTTCATAAGCTTTTCATATTTGTCGACGTTTCGGGGCTGTTTAACCATTTTCAAGACTTATTTTTTCATTATTCAGTGAGCCAATGAACACCAATAAGGACAAATAGCAGTGTGCTATGAAATAAAATGATGGGTGATATGTGAAAAATCATTTATATAATGAAAAAAATAAGTCTTGAAAATGGGGAAACAGCCCCGAAACGTCGACAAATATGAAAAGCTTATGAAATAAAGTGATTAAGTGACAAATGGAAGTCAATGTGTGCTCTTTTAAGTGTTTATATTAAAAAAAGATGGGTTCCTGCCCCCCCCAGTATCCTTTAATAACATTACCCTTACTCCTGTTGAGCAAATCCGATACCTAGGTCTCCATCTTGACAAGCGCCTTACTTGGAATCCTCACACCAGACTGAAACGACAAGATACTGCTCGAAGATATCGATTACTACAACACTTACTAGACAAACGTTCAAAACTTCCAGTATATTACAAAAGACTCATTTACACCACTATTATCAGACCTATTTGGACGTATGGAATCGAGCTTTGAGGCTCTACGAAACCATCTAATTCCTCCCGCATCCAGTCCTTACAATCCAAAATCCTTCGAAAAATCCTGAATGCTCCTTATTTTGTTACAAATCAACTCATTCATAATGACCTTAACATCCCATTTGTTGCAGACATAGCCCGTGATAGATACTCCTCTTTTCATTCTAAACTCCCTGCCCATACAAATCCACTTGTCCGTAATTTATCTTCCTTAGATATCCCAGATAATCCTCCAAGGCGACTGAAAAGAAGGTGGCCTCGGGACCTACTGAGTTAAAATAGTTAGTTACGTGCTACCACTGGGTTGTTCTTTCTCAAGACATTTTCATGACTTTTTTTTTTTTTCATTCCTCATATTTACTTATTGTGTTCTTTAATACAGTTGTAAATTACAATAAATAAAAAAAAAAAATATATTAAAAAAAACTTCCAAAAAAATTAAAAAAGAACAGAAAGATCCTTTAAATCTTCCTTAACCTCCTTAAAGATAGAATTATTTATTTATTTTGTAACATAAAGGCTTTTCAACCATAAAGGTTATTTTATCCCTAAACTAATAATACAGATACAATATAATAATAGTAATAATACATACATATATACTAATAATAATACATGCATGATAAATAATAAAAAACAATATAAACATTATACATAATATACAAAATAATACATACAAATAACTACAAAATAACTAAAAGCTAGGATTAAAGACCCAAAACAAACTTTTCCACCTTTTCACAAATACTTCTTAGTAATAACAATTTTTATTGAGAAAATTTTACAATCTGTCCCAATTTGGACATCAATAGTATTGCTGAATGATATCAAACATACTACATTCATACAATATTTACACAACATAAAATTACAATAAAATATATACACAATAATGAATCAATACAAAAGTCAATAATTCACTTATACCTATATACACATACACACACTCATACATACATCACATTGAGTGGAGAATCTAGCCAGTGCTAGAACTCCAATATATTTACAAAAGGTCGCGGGGCCACTGCCGTTTCAACCTTCTAGGTGGGTTGTATGGATGAGTGGAGCTGGATAGGGATTGAGCTAAAGGATTAGGATGATGAATGAGGTTCTGGTGGAATTTGGAAAATTTGGATGGAATTAGGTCTGAAATAAATGGAACATTAAGGTCGTGGTGCAAGGTATAATTGGAGACATAATAAGGAGCATTTACTATTGTACGGAGGACTTTGGATTGAAAGGATTGAATGCGTTTGATGTTAGAACGTTTAGCTGTCCCCCACAGTTCAAGTCCGTAGGTCCAGATGGGCTTCAGTATTGTCCTGTAGATTAATAATTTGTTGTCAACTGTAAGTTCAGATTTTTTGTTGAGTAGTCGGTATAACTGTGCAAATCGTCGGTTGAGTTCTTGTCTTTTAAGTCTTGTATGTGGGTTCCAAGTCAATCTTTTGTCTAACAGTAAGCCAAGATACCGGACTGTATCTGAAGGAGGAATTGGAATGGAATTGAAGTAAACTGGCGGACAGGAGTTTCGTCGAAGAGTAAAGGTTACGTGTTTGCATTTGGCTTCGTTCACCTTTATGCGCCAAGCATTACACCAGTCTTCGATAAGAGAAAGGTGTCTTTGCAGGTTTAAGGATGCTGTTTCAGGATTGGAACTGGATGATAGGATGGCGGTGTCGTCTGCAAAAGTTGCCAGACAGGTATCAGGATGTGTAGGAATATCAGCAGTGTAAAGGATGTAGAGGATGGGTCCCAAGACGCTGCCTTGAGGAACACCGGCCTCAACGGGATAAAGGTTAGAAAATTCTTCACCACAGCGAACTCGGAAGGAACGGTTCGAGAGATAGGATCGGAGAATGAGGTATAGGGACTGGGGTAAATGGGTTTTCAGCTTGAAGAGTAATCCAGTGTGCCATACCCGGTCAAAAGCTTGCGCAATGTCCAGAAACGCACCAGAACAATACTCTTTGCATTCAAGAGTTGAGGAAATATGGTCTACAACTCGGAGCCCCTGTTGAACTGTGGAATGCTGAGGACGGAATCCAAACTGATGGGAAGGAAGATTTTGAGATTCTAATATGGGTAGGATACGTTTTAGAAGAAGCCTTTCGAAGATTTTTGAGAGGATGGGGAGTAGACTAATAGGCCTGTAGGATGAAGTGTTGTTGGAAGGTTTACCTGGTTTTAAAAAAAGGATGATGGTGGAATGTTTCCATAACAGTGGAAAATAGGTGGTGCGGAGGATGCAGTTGTAAATATAAGTAAGGAATATAATAGCTTTCTGCGGAAGTTGTCGGAGGATCTGGGGAGTAAGGAGATCGTGTCCAGGAGATTTACGGAGAGTCAGTTTTTGGAGAAGATATTTGACCTCAGAGGGATTAATAGCTTTAGGAGGTAGGGAAAGTGGAATCGGTGACATAAGAAAGTCTTGCACTTTTGCGGTGTGATTTATGTGGGATTCCGGGTGAGGAGTGAATACTTTGGAGAGGTGTGTGGCGAATTCCTCGGCTTTATCTTCATCAGACGCAGCCCAGGAGTCATCACCACGTCGGAGAGGATGGGAAACATGATGGTATTTTAGGATCTTTTTCGTGACATTCCACAGGGAATTATCACGAGCTGATAGAGAGGAGAGGTAGGAATTAAAGGACTGGGAACGGAAGTTCGCCAACTCCCTCTTCAATTGTCTACAATAGAAGTTATAGAAGCGGCGATCTGTTGGGTGTCGGGTGCGCTGCCATAATGATCTTGCTCGGCGTTTGGTGTGGATAAGGTCTATAATAGGTTGTGGAAAATGATTTTGGTCTGGATTTATATTGGAGTGTTTAGGAGAGGAAGCAGTCCAGACAGCTTGTTGGATGGCGGTGGTAAAGGAATAGACGGAATTATCTAGGTCATCTTGGGTTTTGAGGGTTACTCTGAGGTCAATATTATCGGTCAGGATTTGGCGGAAAAGGTTCCAGTTGACAGGGCCTCGGATGAATGACAAATACTAAAGGCCCGATAATTATTAGACATAGGATTATATCTAAACAGATGATACTTTTACCTTATGTGATGCTATATAATATTATTTATATTAAATGATTAAATCTTATAACCCTAATGCCACCTAACAAAATATATTTAATAAAATTAATATTATTAGTTGTTTGTTTGTTTATTTATTTAACGTCACTTTATGCTACTATGGCTAATCGGACGAAATATTATTAGTTAATTTAGTTATGATTGTCAATATTGGATTGGTATATACGTCCCCACAGTAGGATGCCATTTTAAATGCCATGTTTCGACCAGCTGCTTGTCTAAGGCAGCGGTACCTTCAAAAACTAGATAACTTGATATCTTTAATCAATTATATAAACTATATTTAGTGAAACCATTGGATTTCTTTCCTAAGGGTATCGTGTTTATCGATCCCAGTTGGTGGCATACAGGGGAATATTAAACAAGTTTTAATAAATGATATTATTATTTAAAATTTACCTTACACCTATTCATTATTTTAACACATTACCTAGAACTTTATTGAGAATACTGAGGGAGATTTTCACTACTACCTTTGCCATACAATATTACAATAAAAAGAGATACCTTTAAAACACTTAGTCGGCTGGCGGAGGTGGAAATCGTCTCAGGCGTCCCTTCTAGGCTCTCAGACCTCCAGCTTCTCTCTTTGATCCCCGACGGATCCTGGTCCTTGAAACGGTAGAATAGTGAATCCCAAGGCGATTCGCAATGTAACGCAATGATTTGTCTCCTTCATAGAGAGTGGTGATTCTGAACGAATTAAGTTGACTTAAACGATTCATTGTGAATAAAGTTTATTGTTTTAACTCGACTTTAGAGAAAAAAGAGTACACACTTGAGGCAAATGAAAGATTAACATGGACTGAAAGGGAATTTGAAATTTATGAAACAAAATTCCATCGATTGTTGGTAAACAGTGAATAAAAATGATATGTCTAATCCCTAATATCTCTCATTTCATGAATAATATTACTATAAATATAAACTAAGTCTGGATTAATTTAAAACCAAGAAAATCTGGAGAATTATGGGTGTTTCAATACTTTTGACGGGGAGTGTAGTTAAGGGTATTTCATTAAATAGATAGTAAGACGATAATTATTTATAGAATTGATGATCTAAAACACCCAAGCTACCGTTTAACCACTAAGGTCACGGTGGTTTTATAGATAGTGGATAATAGAATAGTCTTCAATTTAAAGGTCAGAAGTAAAATGTGATTTGAACCAATTGTGTTCAAATCCTTTAAAAATTATAAATTGTTGTATAACATTACTATAATAATAAAAATTAGAGCACCATTATTAATAATATTTTATCAGCTCTGTATACGCTGGGCTATCCGTGAAAGAATGGTACTTCCAAGTGACAACTCAAAATTTAGGGTGGTTCTATTGAAATAAATAAGTGGACTGTATAGATTTAAAATAAATAAAAATAATGAAAGCAAACGACGAATCACAATACATTTAATACACTGAAATACATATAAAGATGATAAGAAACAAATTAACCTAATAAATTTATAAAAGAAAAATTAACCTAATTATAATGAAACAGCTGTAAGAAAATGTAGGAAACAAAATAAACCTAATTAAAATATTGTAAAAATAGAAGAAACAAACTTAACTTAATTAATGCTTAAAGATGTAAAAAAAAATAGTTATCAAATTAAACAGTTTCTTGAATAAGAATTAAGAAATTAAATGTTCCATTAATGGATAAAGATAGGTTATATTCACGTAAAGATGTCCAGTTGAGTGTTGAAGAAAACGACCGCAGGGCGGCTTGAACGAAGTCGTCTTGAGTATTGAAGAAAATTACCGCAGGGCGGCTTGGACGAAGTTCTCTTGGGTGTTGAAAATGACCGCAAGGCGGCTCTTCCAAGTTCCAAGGGGAACGATGAGAAGATGAAGAAATTCGTTTCCAAAAGTTCAAACGTTGAGAGGAATCTTGGGTCTATATACGGCACATCTTCACCGCTCAGACGCTAGCTTAAGACTCGACTGGCCACGAGGCAGTCAAAGAACAATTGAAGTACGATCGTCTTCTGTCTTTCTCTTCTACTGCTCTCGTTTAAAAACTTATAATTATATTTAAAATAACTATTTTAAAAAGAAATTAAAAAATAAAGATTTAAACAAAAAAAATGATCTTATTATAAATATCATAAAAATTAAGAACTTATCATTTTTCGATTGAAAAAACTATAAAAACCTTAGCAGGCCGTAACATATGGCGTGAACATCAGCTCTGAAGGAAAGAAACTGAAATAAGCATAAATTGACAAGAGAGTGAGAAATTTCACAACACCCAGCCACGCTTTAAGGTTTTAAAGCTTGGAGTCGAGCGCATATTAATACTTGGTTGTATGTAGGTTCTCGAACCCAAAAGGATATTACATCAAATAAAAATTCTAGTTCAAGAAAACCACATTAAATATAAATTTGGCATGTTTTAGGAAATTGCGGCGAAAGTATAAATTCTACGCTAAAATATTACATATCATGTTTTAAAGTCTGTAGATAAAGAAATAAAACGGCACACCACACAATTATATCGAACGAATAATAACGAGGTTATGGACAAACTAAAAGACTTCCGAAACGGATGTTCAAAGGGGGCTAGCGGGGAGAGTGCAAGGGGAAGGAATGGGGACTTTTGAGAAAATACTCCTCTAATAAGGTCCTTAAAACTGACAAAAAATCAGCTTGTCTCAAATTTCTTCCGACACAAAACCTTCATTGCCTGGGTTAAGTAGCTGTTTACTCTGCAGTCAGCTATGTGTGCAAAGGCCCAAACAAGATTTATGAATACGTTTAAGTACGATAAAATATCGATACTTGGTTTGTTATCGTAATATTGATATTTAATTCGAAGTAGATGATAAAATGATAGTGACATCTTATAATATTTATAGCACTTATAAATGCCTTAAGTGTAATATCCGCACATTTTGACAGATCGTTTCTTTTCCGATCCTCAATCCTATGGAATTCTATTCCTCTTTCTATTCGTCACTCCAACTCTCTTCCTACCTTCAAATCCCGCTTATTCATTTAACTCATGGCCATCCAGTCACAACAAAATTGCAAATAAGATTCTATTTGGGATCACTTGTAGCTGGGTGGTTAGCATAACAGCCTCCTATGCCAAAGGTCCCGGGTTCATACCCACAGGTGGCCCTAGGATTTTTTAATGGGAGTAAAAAATCCTTAGTTATGCTGTCCTTCGGAGGGGACGTTAAATGGTGGTCCCGAGCCTGTGCGATGTCAAGTACTCGTTTAAGATCCCTATCCTAATAAAACCTGGATAGGCACAATTTAGGACTCTCACTGTAGCATCGTCCGATCAGCCATAGTAGCATAAAGTGACGTTAATTAAATAAACAAACAAACAAGACTCTATTTTATTTTATTTTCTACATATTTGAGTATGCCAGTTTTCGATTAGTTTTAGTTAACTTGTTTATAAATAATTAATTACTCCAAGTCTCTGAAGCCCGATTTATATATTATGTCAATGCTATTCTAAAGGGACTTGTCCAGGATAATAAAGAATTTATTTATTATTTTTTTATTTAATACAATATTGTGACCATGAAATTTCGTAACCCGTTAAATTGATATTTTTAAAAACCCAGAATTTTTGCATTAGAAAAAATGTAAACAAAACATCATATTCTGTCCCTCTTCTACCAATTTGGTTTATGAGTGTAAACAATTCATTAAAAATTAATAGTTATTAAAATGATACATTTCTTTAATTTAAAGAGTTAAAATAAAAGTAATCCCTTACACAGCTCTTTTATCCCTCACTGACATCCTCATTGCTAATATAAACATATCTAAAGCCGCTGTGAGATTGATAAGTTTTCATTTTAATTTCTTATTCTAAAAACTTTTTCTCTTAGGATGGGTGTCAATTACATGCAAGAGAATAATTGTTCAGAACCTAATATTATGTTGAGGATTTGTGAGAATATTTGGAACGAGTAAAAAACAGATTATTATCATTTCTAAATGCTTTTGACACTGAAAAACCTCTACTTTTAATTTATTAATTGGATATTTTATAAAAACTATATACTTTGCTGTTATCTGCTGATTATTTTGCTAAATGGTAATCTCTTTCAATGATTCATTAGAAAAAATAAATTATCTGAAATAATCGTTTTGAAAAAAAAAATATATATATACTTATATATTTTTGTTGTAGTAATTTTTAATGTTTGTTTAGAAATATCTTGGTAAAAGTTACTACTAATTAATTATTTATGTAGTTTTGTTTTCGATAATATCACTTACAAAATAGAGATATAATATTGAATAACGAGGTGAATGTATCGATATTCCAATAATAATGATATCGATATACCATCTCTGCTCAGGATTTTCGATTTAAACGACCTTGTTTTGGGCAGTGTTACATTTGGTTGTGGAAACTATTCGTTCGTGTTAATAATTTTCTATGTAAGTAATTGATATTTGATTCGAAACTTGGTTTATTTTTTCTAGCTGGTGATTAGGTAAATTTAATAACTACATTTCCATACTTTATATGTTATTTAAATTTTAATGTATTGTGCTTATTCATAGTCTGTAATACATAGTTATGAAAATGATAAATTTTCTCTATTTACATAAATTTTAATTTTGTATAGGAAGCCCTGATTTGCATTAAAGCGTGCCAATTATTCATAATTGACACAGACTAATTTTTTGGTCCTGTTGTTGATAATTTTGAGTTTTTTATTTATAAAAAGTATTAGCTTTTTTAGTGATTATTTTAATGTTCTGAGAATATCCAGAATATGTGTATCTAATTTTAACAGAGAGACACTTGCTAACCCTGTGATGACAGGTTCCTTATCAGTGAATCATAAGAAGTTAATTTGATGCTGCAGTGTTATGTAACAATAAGGACCACTTTGAATTTAATGATTATAGTTTTATGAGTTGTAATTAAGTTAGTGTATGCATCCTGTACTATTAGAATAAGTAATTGTTATAGTGTTTATAAGCCAAATATTTGATTTGGTGGCTGCAGAAACATTTGCCTTTTATAATTAACTTGTTTTTTTTCTGGCTGACTGACTAATGGATAGTTCAAGTCTGCTTGTTTGAGAACTTGATTTGCTATATAAAATAGTAAAAGTATTAAGAAAAACAAAGTAAATATCAAAAAAGACATCCAACTTGGCACCACCCACCAATTTACTAATTTAAATAGATAAATAGTCATAATTTGTAATATCATGAATAATAATACATTAGCACCTACATCCGTGATCTTTAATGCATTTTTTTATTTTATTTAAAAAAAATCATTTTATTAATTTTGTTTGTAAAATATAATATTTCTCTTTAATTAATTGTCTAGAATGAACGCTGAGGCTTATTCAGGAAATCCTAAATATCCAGCTGCACCTCCTTCATACTTTGAAGCTACTGGCCAACAGCCGCCACCTCCTCCACCAGGTTATTATTTACGTATATATTTTCCTCTTGTTCTCTCCATCTCTCCCTTGTTTACATTCACAAAATTATTAATCATTTGGTTATGATATGATGTATAGTGGTGATTTAAAGGTGTGAATTTTGATTTTCTTGAACTAGCATAGCATGCTGTTGCTTATAACTATTATATAATTTTTTTATTTTCGTTTTTTTAGCTAGAATAATTTTACTTTTGCATTCCTAGTCTCAAATCAGTTGTAGACATTATTGTGATTGATAACAAGCTGAACTATATTTTGATTGGATTAGTGTAATCAACTTCCTTTATTGTTTAAAATGATTGTACAATTTTAACCTTTGCAATAGACCAAAAAAAAAAAAATATATATATACCCACCATCAAAATTTAAGAGCTTATGTTTTAAGATATGTAGAATCCGAATAATGAATATGCTGTCCACTGTCCGTGGCATTTCTCCGAAACTACTGGACCAATTTTTTTCAAATTCACCTAAAAAAACTAGGGCATGCAACGATGATCCTAACATCTAGACGTTGATATCAGCTGGTTATTTTAAGAATGGTGCCTGATTAAAAATGATTTAATTCACTGACTCAGTTATTTTTGAAGATAGAAAAAAAATGTATTTGTGTTTTTACTGAAAACCGTGAATGATTATTTATTAAAAAAAAATTAGAAATTTTACCCATAACTCAGTTATTTTTTAAAGAGAAAAATATGTATTGGGTTTTAGAATTAGTTAAGTTTGATAAATAAAACAGAAAAAAAAAAAGTTGATCTATATATTCAAGGCACAAATTATAATAGATTTAATTCCACCAAAACTCTTGAAGACAGAAAAATCTATAAGAATTTCGAGATCATGACACCACGATGAATTAAAAAAAAAAAGAAAATGTTATATGGTCAAGCCACAATTTATAAGAGGTATGATTCCCTGATAATTTGGTTTTATTCATTCCTACTAAACATTTTGCAACTCAATGCTAAATTCTTAAAATGAGCAGATAGATGTCATTACATTTTTTGTTATACTTAGAAGACTGTTCCTCCCAGAATAAAATTTATTTTCAATTTAAACAATTAAACTTTCCAGTAATTAAATAATTACTAATAATTGTTTATTCCTTCTTCCTAAAATGTCTCTGATGTTTTAATGATAAACTCATTTATGTGCTTTCTGCAGTACTTGAGCGAATCAAAATGTGGTGTTTGGCCAGCAAAATTAGTCGTAATTTGTTGGGGCCAAGTTAGTTAAAAGGACTGGGTGTGGAAGAATATCCCAGAAATATCCCAATAATTTTTGTTGTGTTTGTATTTTTAATCTACAAAATTTTATAAAATGATTCACAGTTTCTAGTTGTTTTGAATTCTAAATTTGTTTGTAAAAATGTTCTAAAGCCTTTATCTAATTAAGGGTTACTTATTAATTTTCTGTATCAGGCTTTAAACCAGTGACAGCACAACCTCAGGCCGTGCCACTAGCACCTATACTTCATGTTGGGCCGGAACCATTAGTCGCTACTTGTCCAAATTGTGGGCTCAACATTGAAACTGTGACTAGAACTGAACCAGGTCTTATTGCTTATCTCTCTGGTGTCCTCATCTTCTTGTTTGGGTAAGATAATTTTCTACTTCTAGAAAAAATACTGTTTTGTTTTTAAAAAATAAATTTTTAATCTACACTAACCTTATTATTCAGCGTCTAAAGATCACTAACTGAATTGATAATAAGAGAAATTTGTTGTTATTAGGTAATGTCTGTATTGTGAAAATCTGAAAAGATTAGCAAGTACATCTAAGTCATCTGTTTTCTTCGATGTTTGGGAAATTAAGTTTGACATGGATATGGCTTTTGGTTGAGGGTCTATGCTTTTTATTGCACGTTACATTTATGTATGTTTCTTCACTCTCAAAAATGTAACACAATCTAGCTCTGTTGATGTTGATTGTATCAAAAATTTTAAGACAGTTTCCATGTCAGAAATTTAAGAGAAAATATGAAAAAAGGAGCTATACAGATTAGGATAAAAAAAAGTGATGTTTTGTTTCCTATGTGTAGTATTTTTTGTTTCATCCTCAAGTAGGTAACACATTTGACACGCTCTAGCTCTTTTCATATTGCTCAGATTGAAAATTTGTCAACAGTTTTCTTGTCAGAAATTTGATGGAAAATATTCTTTTTGGTGATTTAAATTAAAACTCCAGATGCTTGTAAGTATATTTAATCATTTACATACGAGCCATTATTATCTATAACATGTTGCCATCTTTCCAGTAATTAAATAATTCTTTTATTCCCTTTTCCTAAAATGTCTTTGATGTTTTAATGATAAATCCATTTATGTGCTTTCTGCGCTACTTAAGCGAATCAAAATTTGGCGTTTGGCCAGCAAAATAAGTAGTGATTTTTTGGGGCCAGGTCAGTTAAATGGAGTTGTTGTGGAAGAACATTCCAGCGAAATCCCAATAATTTTTGTTGTGTTTGTTATGAAACATGTGGGTGGGCATTACCTTAAAGAAAAACAAAGCTCTTTCGATTAGCTAATACTGGTTGTTTCAGTCCACAACTGATTGAGATGTTTATTTCCAAAAGGTACTATATCCACTTTAGGCAATTTTACAGGAAACGCGATCTGATGGCGAATTTAGATAAAACTAAACCATTAGAATACAAATATGTCAAAATATAAATTTCTAAAAAAATGTCCTTTAGTACATTTTGGAAATCAACGTCTCAATTGTGTAAAATAAATTTAGAATAAATGGTTTTGTTGGGAGGAAGGAGCTTATAGAATAGCTTATGCTACAAATTCATTTTACTGCCTGATACATATTTTACTTATTCTGACATACACTGATC
Organism: Piezodorus guildinii; assembly: GCA_023052935.1. Taxonomy (NCBI): domain Eukaryota; kingdom Metazoa; phylum Arthropoda; class Insecta; order Hemiptera; family Pentatomidae; genus Piezodorus; species Piezodorus guildinii. Next base: position 122,848,412 of record CM041293.1, on the reverse strand, counting down.
CACAAAAAAAGTGGCACACTTTAAAACATTGATTTTTTATTTTTAATTAAAAAAAAACAATGTTCTTTTTTTTTTTATTACTATTAACAATTATTAAGGAGAAGTTTATGAGTTTAAGTTTACATAATGCAAACAAAAACATGACCTATGGTATGATCAATAATGTAAACAAAAACTTGTTAATTACAATTATCATTAATACTTAAAATGGTTATAACCTCCGAACAAGTGGCCAGCGCTGTTGCTTTATTTGAAAATGGCCTTTGAGAAACGCTGCTCGGGCATTAGGATTACCTGAAACCACTGTGCATAGAGTGATTCAACATTTCCGTGACTCTGGACTCTACGCTGGCAGGCCCAAGAACAACACAGTCACGAGATGATTGGTTTATCGTAAAGTCTCTGGGTTCGTAATGTTTCAATTAGTGGCGAAACTGTCAAAACAAGACTTGCTGAAATGAGCTTACATCCTAGGAAGGTAGCCACAGGTTCTCAGCTCACTGTAAATCATCGAAGAGCCCGTTTAGAGTTTGCTCAAGAGCACATATTGTGGAATGAAAATGAATGGAGGACTGTACTTTTTTCTGATGAGTCACGCTTTTCACTTTACTTCCAGATAGATGTTTATCGAACATCTCTGGAATAAACTTGGCAGAGGGGTGAGAAGATGAATTACCCCTCCTGAAAACTTACAGGAGCTAAGAACTTCTTTAGTGGAAGCATGGAAGGAAATCCTGCAAGATGTTGTAGCAAACCTTATTAGAAGTATACCTACAAGGCCCCAGGCAGCAATTCAAGCTAGAGGAAGCAATTCCCGTTATTGAAAGTTGAATTCTACAGAGAAAAACAATTTTTTTGTAATTTAAATTTTCGTCAACTTTCTCTTTTTTCCAAATAAATCTTTATTTTTTGTTTCTTAATCTTAATTTTACCTCTAAATCATCCCAAAAGAATACTATTTTATAAAAATGTTGATGTAACACTCATTAATTTCACAGGAAAAAAAATAAAATGATTTTTCAAAGTGCACCACTTTTTTTTGTGGAGCACTTTAGTATACTATTTTAAAATAAAATTTAAGCCATTTTTAATGTATAGTTATTATTATTATGCTATTAATTTCTACCATCCTTTAATACATTTTACTATTTTTTTTATTTTATACCATCTTAGGTTTTGGTGTGGTTGCTGCTTAATTCCATGTTGCATCGACAGTTGTATGGATGTCCATCATTCATGCCCTAACTGCAAAGCTTACATTGGAAGATACAGACGCTAAGGTAAACTTTTGTTAAGTTTAATATTTTCATAATGAGAAATTACACACAAATCAAGCCTGCTTATGATATTCATAAAATTAGCAATATATTTGATACTCACATATACTGAATAATACTTTATGGCAAGATTGCATTGTATCACATTCCTTAAAAGTGCATATAAAAAACATTATTGTTATCGTATTCAATGTTACTCTGGAAGAACATTACATGCGTACGAATGTGAATAGCCAATATAGAACTAAAATCACATATTCCAAAAGACTTTTTGAATCTTTATTATTGTGTTAGAATATATTTGCTTAGAGTTTCGATGTAAGATGACTTTGATTTCTGTGATCAATCATGGGCACATAGCTGTTCAAAATGAAATGCATTTAGACAAGATGATCCATTTTTTTACTCAACTTGATCAATCATAGTGGTTAAGAATGTATTCTAATCTGATGATTTATTTGAATTCGAGACTGTAGATAGTTTGTTGTATAATTTTGTTTTTACCAAAAATTGCAAATGAAATTTTTAGTTATAACTTATACTTATATTTTAAGTTCTTAATAGCTTTATAAAAGTTATATCTGCATTAATTTTTTAAAAAGTAAAATGGGATCTTTTATTGTTTAACTTGCTAGTAATAAGTTTTTCTGGAAATAAGTATTACCGTTTCTATACCAGTTTACCATTAAGTACAACATTTCTATGGAAACAGTTTTATTTACCCATTATTACATCACTTATTCCTTATCGAATAGTACTTGATATAATATTATATTGCTACTAGTATACAGTATAAGTATTAAATTATACCTCTAACAATTTAAAAATATAAATTATAAAAGATTTTCTTTCCGTTGCAATTATGGATTTTAATGTATACATAATTTGTCTAAGCTATCTTATCAGCTCTGTAACCTTTTATTGGTTCAATGATTCAATGAGGAATCAGTCTTTTCTTTTTCATTTCTACTGTAATTTCTTTATATCAAAACTTCTGAAATTCCATAAATTTACTATAAAGCCTACATTATTTATTGTTGTGATAAAAAATGTTATTTTAATTTACCATTTTTTATTTACTCCATTTTAGCCTTCCATAATCTTCTATAATTTTGTTAGTAAATATTTCAGTTTTTTTTACACATAATTATGGTTGTTAAATAGAAAAATGATCTCTTATATTATATCAGTCGATTTTTCTATTTACATTTTTTGTGTGTTGTAAATTCACTATGATATGATATTTTTAAAAGTATCTTTTAATGGATATTTTTTTTTAGTACAGATTGCAGGTTTCTTTGTACTTATCAAATCAGAAATTATCAATTTGGGGATTTTTGAATGATTGATGACAGGATTGGAAGCATAAAATGTATTGTTGTTTGAAATTATTTTAGAAAACTCTGAAAATTTGTTTGAACTATATAATTTTCAATAACTTTTTATATATAGATAGCACATTTTTGTTTTGTTATGTTTCCCATTGAGAAAAAAATATATAACACTTATTTTTAAAGATTCTTGCAACTCAATGAATGAAATCAATCATTCATGCTGATTAATTATTTTATATGATCCATTTGTAAAGTAATATAAATTTTATTGTTTTCCTCTTATTTAAGAAGTTTTAAAATGCATTCCATGTTATGCTTTCTGTCGTACCATTGCAAATGAATATTGTTTTTATAATAGTGGAAACTCAGATTAAAATAGTAGGGCGCTAGACTGTATTTATTCATCGTTTGTCCTGAATAAATTAAGAATAGAATTGTGCAATCTTTCAAGTTATTGAATAGTTATTATGATGATTTTTTTTTTTTTTTTATATATATTCTACAACATTTTAAAGGATTTATGCTTTGAAGAGCACCTTAAAAAAGTGTATATTTTTAAATTCTGGTTGCTCTGGTTCATGTGCCTTCTATTTCTATGCGATCTTAATACAATCGTAATTTTTTTCCTATGGTTTGAGCTGGTAATAATATTTTTTATTTTATTGTAATTGTTTCTTGCTTTGTTTGAAATTTAATTAGCGAATCTTCAGATTTATTTGTTAGTTAATGGTCTCACCTTTCACCGTTATGTAAAGCTGTTTGTATTGTTAATATATATATATGTATATGAAATTCTCAAGAGTGAGATTGATATTTTTTGTAATCATTGTTTTATTAAATATATATCTTTTTAAATTATTGCTTATTAATTAATAAATTTATAAAACTTGTCCTTATATTATTTATTTCCTATTATTATAATTATTCCTTTATTTATTTCTCTCCTTTATTTTTTTTCTTTATAAAAATTATTCCTTCATTTATTAATGGACCACAGAGAGAAGGGATGAGGGCACTGGGGAATTTTCAAGGTTTTACAACGCTGAATTGCAGAGCTTGTACTCGGTGAGTTTAATTGAGTTGATAGCATAATGGCTAAAATAAAAAAAAATAAAAACCAAGTCCTCTAAAGTAAAAATTTATTGAACTAATGAGTAGGTAGGTGTCCAAGAGGTAGGCTGTGGTGTGAGTGGGAGGATTGCATATTGTCTGATTTCTGGTGATTTGCTTGGATGGTGTTCATTAGAGGAGTTTCTGCAGGCAACGATTTAGACGTTGATATCCAAAAGGTATTATTATATCCATTCTAGTAAATTTTACAGGACGCTTAAAAATCTCACCTTAATGTTAATTTACTCATTTTATTAATTTATTATTAATTCCTTACTATTATTATTTAACCAATTTATTTGATTGTTTTACATTAAAATCTAGACTTTTTTTAACCATATTAATAGCATAATATAATAAGTAATGATATGAAATATTTTAATATGATCTGGAACGAAACTAAATGTATAACTAGTACCTTTAGAAAATAGTTGCATTTCTGAATCGCGTTTTTGAAAGACTAGAGTGTTGATTAGATAAAATAAAATAAAAGATTAAGATAAAACTAAATGCAGAAAATACAAATATGACAAAACATCGATTTTGTAAAAAATGTCCTTTATCACCTCTTGAAAATCAACTTGTCAATTGGTAGTGTCGACATCAAACATACGGGTTTGCTTTGTCCTATTATTATTATCCTTTATTTATTTAACTACTTGCTGGTTATTTTTACCTCAAAATAATGGATTATTTACAAAGATCCACGGAATTAAGAGATGATTATTTTTATGATTTACAAACAACTTTGAGTTAAATGATAAGGTCTGTTGTCGATAAAGTTCTTGTCAAGACTGATAAGTCCTTGAGGTATCCTTTGAAGCTAAATCATAAACCTAAACTTTGATATAATGTTGTATTCAAATCATAAATAATCAAAACTTATAATAATAAAGAGAAAATTGTAATACCAATAAGTTCCATATCCAGGTGAGTTAAATTTAGCTTGAAAATGCTTATATTTAGCTTTTATTTGGCAAGATGAAATAGAAGTTGTAATGGAAACAGATAACCTTAATTATTCATCATAAATGTTATAGGCTCAAAATGAATTTCATAATTATATATTTTTAAAAGTTATGATAATTTTAAATCTATGGTAATATTAAAAATGTCTTGAAAATAAAAAAAAGAAGAAATATCTAAAACATTGACCAAAGAAGATAGATATATAAATGTGTGAATTTACAATAACAATAAATAACTTTTTGATTTCATTTTAATTAAAAGTATTTGATATTTTAAAAGGTATCTAAACCCAATTTCGAAAGAATACTTTAAAATTGTGAGTCTTTATTTGGTTTTGATGGTTTCATGAACAGTTCATAGATAGCAGCACACTCCAACAAGGCCATCTTAATGAGATTTTAAAAATAATCACAGAGGTCAGCATTATCAAACAAAAGATTGGTTCTTCTTTTTTACTAAATAAATGATCTGGCAAACCGGATTAAAGACCTGAAGGCCTACAATTAGTGCTGAATCGTCGGCACTCAAATATAATAAGTTGTTCTTATTAGTGTGTTTTTTCTAGATGATAGCACCTCCATTGTCTTATCCATCATATTATACTGTATGGTCAAAAATTTACCAAAAAAGAAAGTCACAATGAATTATCTTTTTATCATTGTGGATGTAATTAGTTGACCGTTGAGAATTACTGGAAGGAATTAGTCCGGTGGCGGTCATTAAATGAAACAACTAAATAGTTTCAACTATTTTATTGTTTGCCAACGTTTCGACCCCCTTTGTGGGTCATCATCAGGGCTAAAAAGATACAAAAGAATATAATTTCAATGACATTACATACAATATTATATAACCTATTTAGCTAGAGAACGTCGGTATTAAAAAATAACAGAAGAACTGTATATGTAAAAAAACTTAATTAAAATACAATGACCATAGTACAATAATGAAAGTGTTATACAGAAAAATAAAAATGTCCACTAAACAAAATTTACACAGGTATCAATAATTTACATGAAATATGAAATATAAAAATATGAAGTAGAGTGGAGATATGTACCGCATGGTGGGAGAATGGAAACTAGGTACTGTTTGGTAGATGGTGGGTAGGTAGGATGGAAAATACGTTGGAAAAAAGGTAGAATGGAAAATACGTACTGATTATGGACAGAGTCTGACAACAATGACTAAAATTCTTAATACTACCATACAAAGAATCAATGAAATTTAACTTATGATTATAATAATGATACAGGATAAAAAAATTCTAATTTAATTCTTGAAATATCACCTATATAATAGTAAGAACAGTGATGGAAAATGTATATGGAGAAAAACTGACTGTACCTCCCAACTTAATTATCCCTAATTCTGTTTAAGGTATCCAAGGATAACAGGGTGGAAAAAATAATAATGGAACATTGTAAAATACACTAATTGACAAATCTTACAGATTGATAAAAAAGTTAAATAAACATAAATACAAGTTGGAATCAATTGAATTGTGAAGACATTTAGAAAAAGTTTAAATACATAAACAAAACAAAATAAATACATATATAGAATTATATGGATACCTAAAATAGATTTAAAATGATAAATAAATATAAATTAAAAAACTTTACCAACCACCAACCACTTATCACCTTTCTTCAGTGATTTCTAATAATGACCACCATCATATTTTCTCCTCACTAAAATCGCGATCACCCCAAAATAGACAAGCCTTTAACAATCTCTGCAACCTCCACAAACGACTTGCCAAAAAAACTGAACAAAGAATTTTCTTATTAAAATGTCGAACCCATTCTATTTTCCCAAAATTCATTGAGAACTGCATTAGTCAAGTCCCTTTGTCAAATTCTCTTGCCTCCAAATTGACTCACTCCTTGGACATATACAAAAGAACGTTACTGAACTTAAAAATTATGGAAACCATACAACAAATTGTTTTTTTTTATATTTCATATTTCATGTAAATTATTGATACCTGTGTAAATTTTGTTTAGTGAACATTTTTATTTTTTCTGTATAACACTTTCATTATTGTACTATGATCATTGTATTTTAATTAAGTTTTTTTACATATACAGTTCTTCTGTTATTTTTTAATACCGACGTTCTCTAGCTAAGTAGGTTATATAATATTGTATGTAATGTCATTGAAATTATATCCTTTTGTATCTTTTTAGCCCTGATGATGACCCACAAAGGGGGTCGAAACGTTGGCAAACAATAAAATAGTTGAAACTATTTAGTTGTTTCATTTAATGACCGCCACCCGGACTAATTCCTTCCAGGAATTATCTTTTTGTATTAATCAATTTTACCAAAAGCAAACGAGAAGAACTCTTTTAATTAAATGTATTTTTTCCATTTTGCGTCAGTATAGCTTACTGTTGGACTATGAATTTTTTTCTCTCTCCAACTAATATGAACAACTTATGTGATTGTCGGATTTTAGATATGAGTTATAATTAAGTAATCATTTATCTTAATAAGTATTAAAATTTTAAGTTTCTTAAAACAATTGTGAACAAGATAGGCTTATTAAACATGCTTAAAAGCATTACCTCCCTGAAGCAGTAATATGGGAAAAAATTTGGAATAGTACAGAATATAAGATATTTTTCCCAACTGAAGGATATTTTCTGAACTGTTTACTTGATATCTTATTTTTAGTTTCGAACTCCATGATTGTTTAGCTATGGCAATCTAAATCACTTCTAAAGTTTTATTCTTGCTTAGACATGTGCCTTTGCCACAATTACTCCTAGAATGGGTTGTCTGATTTTGTTTTCAGCTTCTGAGTGTAAAATGACGACATATCATTTGTTCATTTAATATAAAATGACGATACAATGAAACCCCAAGTGTATGATGCTGTGCAAAAACTAGGATCTCATCCAAGCTTATTAGGTAAAGTTAACATTCATGTAAAGTTTAACAATGATATAATATGGTAAAGATTACTATGAATGATATAAGATGCTCGTCAACTTTGGAGTGAATTCTCCATTGGATGCTCATGAGTTATTTCTGACGATTAATGACGAGAAAACAAAATATATGGTGCTCAGAGCACCCAAAAAAACACATCTCATTAAACGGTTCGTAAAGTTTAGTCCCTTCAAATTTCAGGAGATAGACCATTATATCTTATATCAAGTATATCTCTATTATTATCTTCTATAACAATATCAACTCAGATTCCAATAAAAGAATAGTCAATGCCAAAAGGAATTATTTTGGGCTCCAGAAAGTCCTCAAAATCCAATTTATCACGAGGGGTACGAAGACAGGGTAATGCAGACGCCAATGCATTCAGTGCTCATATACGTGAAGCATAACGAAGACCAGAGAGAATGAAATCCTTATCTTCAAAGGAATGATCCTCCGATGGATACTTATGAATATAATATAAGAAGAATACCTGTATAGGATGGTGACAACTGGCCTAGAAAGAAAAATGTAGAAATATATGACCATTGTGGGGAAGTGAATATTATTTCATTTAGAAGATAGGACCATTTAATAAAGATAACACCTTTCCATTGTTAACCAATCGATATCGATATCCGAAACAACAGACAGTGCACTCAATGAGCTGAAACATCAAATTCTGAGATGAATCATTTAATACTCACAAGGGCTTAAAGTATTATTAAAAACTATAACACAACTGAGTGCTGTAACATTCCACGGACGTGGTCCATATAGTTTTAAGTCATGATGCTAAAAGAACTGGTTGATGAGTCTATTTTATGACGAGACATGCAATTTCAGAACATTTTGGAGGAATGTAAAATTTTAAGAAGCTTAAAATTCTTTTTAAAGGTGTTCACGAATTGAACAATCTTAGAACTGCAGTTAAAGTAATAATTTGTTTCTAATCTGCAATAAGGAATCGAAGGAATTAAAATTGATATTAGTTAATCTAATATAACAAGGATTAAGAGATATCTTTTGATACCGGTCTTAGGAAATACACAAATATTAACTTAAACTATTTAGTGCCGTTTAAATATTTGCTCGTAAAACTGCCTCGATTTCACAGTGACAAGATGCATGTCCACCTTTGGACCATTTTGGCCATTCTCTCCTCCATTATAGTTTTCGCTAATGCTGCCAAGAAAGAGTTTACTATTACGGAGATCTGTGAAAATCTTCAAGAACAGTACAAACTTTTCCGACCTATGTTCTATGGATTGCCGATGGAGTTCAAGAAGTATAACAGACATTTAAGGGGAAAAGGTCGAGTAAGTAAAACGAGAAATTTTTTCTTGATAAAATTAATAAACATGAATAAAATTAACTCTACCGTAGTCCTGAGTGATGGCGGGTCCATGGGGATGGGAAAGTTCCAAAATGACTATCGAAAACAAAAAAAAGATAAGGGCTAGCTTAAAATACCACAACATGTACTAAATAGTTATATTTCGTTACATTACTGGCTGGACAGACTCATGAAGTGGTCCTTGGCCCACTTCAACTCTATCCAATCTTCTCAATCGCTAGCTTGAATCATGAAGCTGCCGCTTCTTTTTACATCGTGCAGGAGGTTTGCCTCTCTTCTTCGTTCCTTTTGGTTTTCCCAGCAATGGGGTTTTGGCTGTTCTGTCCTCAATCATCCCATGGTGGCATCCCAGCCACTAACAATATCGTGGTAATGTTTACTTGTTTAACAGCCCTCACTTCCTGTACTAAGACGTCAACTTCACTTGACAGACTCTCAACATAGAAAATTCTTTTAATGAATTTCAAATATCTATACTTGCTACCTGTTTTTCTAATTGAGAGTTTAAATTTGACAGCTACCAGTGCACATTTTACACTTCAATTAGTTCATGTTTGTGTTAACGCTTTTCTTTGTCAGAGAAGAATATCAGACATTCCAGATACTCTTTTAAAATATTGAACAATTGTCTTCAAAGCATAACATAAAAAGAAAATCTTTTGACTAACGAAGATAAAGTTATGGTATGCAAGATACTGTTTTATCGTCTTTCTCAGGAATTTTCTAAAATGGAAAGGAAAACGTTTACGTAGATGTGCCTATTTGGGAGTATGGAGGGGATGGAGTGGAACATTTGTCTTGGAGGGGGAAACAGAAGGTTTACAGTTCTTACCAACGTCAAAATAGTGAAACATGGTTATTATTGTGTTGTCCAGAAAATAATGTAGGATTGTTAGTTTTATTTAAAATACCCCTCTATATAACAAAATGTTCACGTTTACTGCTTTATTCATTTGTATGAATGTCACAATTTATTAATCCAGTTTCAAACGATAATATTTGTTTACCTTTGTAGCATTTCGTCCCAGCCCGCCAGATACAACAATCAAGTCTGGAACAGGTCAGCATTAATGAGTGCACTGTTTAGCTGTGGTCCAAAAAAATCCGGGAGGGACGCTTCAACCTTGAAGAAAAAGGTTGTAGAAGGACTTTATCTCTTGATGACGATGTTCTGCGGGCTTTGGTGGAAGGAAATCTCAGAATAACTGTTTGTGAATTTGCAAGGAACTTAGCCATGGCAAATCGATCGTCTATGACCATCTCAAGGCGATTGGAAAGATGAAAACTCGAAAATTGGATTCCCCACTCATTAAACGATCACCTAGAAACCCTGCGTTATGGGGTTAGTGCTGCACTTCCTTGCTGAAACAAGACGACCATTTTCTGTCGATAATCGTTACTTGTGATGAAAAGAAAGAAGATACTGTACTATTAGAGTTGACGTTCTGGTCAGTAGCTTGACAAAGGAGAAGATACACATCTTTCAAAGCCCCCCAACTTGTCAAAAAAAGGTGTTGGTTGCTGTTTGGTGGCCTTCATTAAGTTTGGTACACTAAAGCATTAAAGCTACTTGTAAAACAATCAATGCTGCATTGTATTGTAAGCAAATTTTACTTTTACTTAGCTATATATGAAATACTAGCTGTTGCGTGCGACTTCGTCTGCGTCAATTTCAGTTATTATGATCGCTATTAAGACGTTTTTAAAAGAATATATTGGGTTGTCCGAAAAGTTCGTTGAGAAATTTGGACAACAATTAAAATTGAACAGCTTAAAATTTATTTATTTAATCAGCAAAATAGTTACCACCGTCAGCGATTACTCTTTCTCAACGCCGTGAAAGGTCCATTATCCCTTTTTTCCAAAAATCACTGTCCTTTCTTCTAAAGAACAATAAAAGGTCCTTTCTCACGTCATCTTCTGAAGAGTAGGATTTCTCTTGTAGAAAATTTTCGGGGAACGGAAAAGATGGAAATCCGAAGGAGCAATGTCAAAAACGTACTGTGGGTAAAACCTCCCATCTGAAGCTTAATAACTTTTGCCGAGTCGTTTAAGACACATGGGGCCTAGTGTTATCTTGGTGAAATAGCACTCCTTGCCGACTCGCCAACTCTGGGTGTTTCTCTTCAATTGTTGCCATCAATCGATCTAACTGGGTCCGTATTTATAGTAAAAGTCCGTATTTATAGTTCGGTTTTGTAGAAGGAGATCAAAATGTATGGGTCCCTTCCAATCCCACCAAATACTCAGCATCACCATCCTTGGATGCCAGCCGGCCTTTGGCGTTGCAAGCGGCGTCGTTCCAGGCAACCCCCCAAGATTTTTTTCGAACTCGTTTCAAAAATGGATCCTCCACATTTTGTTTTAGCAGCAAATCACAACATGAAATCCTTTCAAAAAGGTTCCTTTCACTGAGCTCATGGGGAATCCAAACTTCGTAACGACAAACGTACTTTAGATAATAAAAAACGGTCGATTTGTAGGCTCTTAACTCCGCAGCTATCTCACGAACAGTAATTCGTGGATTGTTAGTGATGACCGTCATAATATCCTCTATGTCAAGAGTTGAGCTCCGGCAAGGCCTTCCAAATTGAAATCTCCTTATGTCAACCGCGAAAACCACTTCTGAACCATACTATCAGCAATTGAATTGCTGCCATACACTGCACCAACCTTTCTTGCAGTTTGGATTACTTTTTTACCTTTTTTCAAAAAGAACAGCATAATATGCCGAAAATGAACCGAATCGTCACTCATGTTGGTTTGCAATAAACTACACTACTGATCCTATAAGGCATATAAATAAACATTAGCCTCGTGATTCATTTTAGTAGAAAAAACAGAAGGTAAATTTTATTTTAAAAACCTCTACCAACTTTTCGGACGACCCAATATTTTAAAGTATTTCTGCTTAAATAATATTTTTGGTTTTATTTTCTTGTGGCAGAAAAACATACTGATTTTCTCCGCGACCCGATCTTGACGTAAATCGATTCCTACATGTTTAAATGCTTGCCCATGTGATTTATTAATTGCTATGGCAAAAGATAAATTAACGGGAAATTGAATTATTTTAAAATTAAAAGGTAAATCATTTGGAATCGTTGGGATTCGAGGTCAATTTTCCCTGTGTTTTCCCATATTTTCCACTGATTCTTCGGTCCTATTGGTCGCAGCGTTATGTTATATAGCCTATAGCCTTCCTCGATAAATGGACTATCCAACACAAAAAGAATTTTCAATTTGAACCAGTAGTTTCTGAGATTAGCGCGTTCAAACAAACAAACAAACAAACAAACTCTCCAGCTTTATAATATTAGTATAGATATAGTAAGGGAAAGTATTGCGATCGTGAACATTTTCGACGGAAAAACACGTTTTAGTGAAATACATCTTGAGTCCAAATAACAAAGTCCCGCAAAAAGGTCTGTGTGCCTATGTGTCTGTGTGTGGTAACTCTAGCGCAAAAACGAAAAGTCATACGGAACTGAAATTTTATATTTAAGACTGCTATACGCCCGAGATGTTACGGTAATGTTTTAAATAAATTCGGCTGACCGAAAGTGCTACTTTATACCATGCATTTTGCACCTTTTTACAATTTTACCAAAAACAGCTCTAACGATTTTGATTAAACTCGCTATGTGGATGTAAAATGTTACGGGCTTTGATATGATGTAGGTTTCCTTCTGATTGAAATAGCATGACAGGGCTTAAATGCCGATATTTTAATTTAATTTTAATGTTATTCTTCTAAAGTACCTTTAATTTTGTTTATTCTATAATAATAACTATATTATCTTGTTACCACTGATGAAAAACAGGTAAATATATAAATTGAATGCATTCAATACCCAACTAAAGGAAAAAGCTGAAAAACAATATTTTTTTATTGTTGATGTATTGTTGATATGATGTAGGTTTCATTCTGATTGAAATAGCATGACAGGGCTTAAATGCCGATATTTTAAATTTTCTTCATCTAAAGTACCTTTAATTCTATAGATTGTATAAAAATAACTATATTATCTTGTTACCATTGATAATTAACAGCTAAATATGCACGTTGAGCGAATTTGATAAACAAGTACAGGAGAAAACTGAACAAATATTATTTAATTCATTTTTTGTGTTTTTGAACATGACAATAGTAATATAGATGTATAATATACTGTTGAATAGCTAACGATTTTAGAAAAAATATTATCTGATACACAGAATCGAAAAGGGTAATGGAGAGTGATGAAAAGCCGATAAAACTAACTGTTGTTTGGGTTGCCGAAAAGGGAAATTCATGTTGACCGTGCTGCAACCTGCTGGCTTTTCAATGAAGCACAGTGCGCCAATTTTGTTTTTGAACATAAGAACAGTGATATAGACGTATAATATACCGTTGAATAGCTATTAGAAAATATATTATCTTATACACAAGCTTGTAAAATTGAATAAAGAGTGATAATAAGCCAATAAAACTAACTGTTTATTTTAGATAATAATATAATAGAGTTTTTAATAAAACACGTGTTTCTATATTACTTCAATTTAATTAATTCTTTAATGGTTTCAATCGTTTTTATTTCTAACTGTATTTGGAAATTCTTTAATCGATTTTAAAAACGGAGGTAAGTGAAAGTCGTGTGTTGCCCGCACCATTTTTAACAAAAAAAAAATTATACGTTGCTCAAAGAGTCTTTTCAGAGGGTATGGAAAAGCTGCCAACACGTTAGCAAAATCGTATTAATAGTAAAGGAAACTATTTTGATTAATAAAATACTTGCATTAAAAATTGAAAATAATGAAGCCATCTTTGGTCAATCGAAAGAGACCTATTTTGTTGCATGACAACGCCCGGCCACATATCGCACGTGTGGCATCACAAAAACTGTTTAAGCTGGGATATAAAATTCTACCACATCCGCCCTACTCTCCAGATCTCTCGTCAATGGATTATCATTTTTTTTGACACCTGGACTACTACTTATGTGACTACGAGTACAACTTTAATAGACTAAGAGAATTAGAAAACGCGTTTTTAGAGTTTATCAATTCTAAAGATGGGAAATTGTATTCTTTTCTTTTATTGGAAGTGAAAAAGTTGTCAACACGTTGGTATAAATGTATTTATAGGAGTGGAGATTATTTTGATTAAATAAAAAAAATCGTAAATCTTTCATTTTAAACCACAATCTTGCATCGTTTTTTGTGAAACCCAATATACCACAGTTACTAACGAATGAGACTTTTACTCCTATTAATGACGTCCTCAGCATGCAAGCTGATGTCTGAACACGGTCTGTGATAAAGTATCATTCTCTATAAAGTTGGTATACAAAAAGTTAGGGTTAAACATGAGATCTGGGGCAAATCAGCCCAATAAAACGGATCTTTATTATGTACTGAATCCTTGCAAAAGTGCTTCATAAGCCTATTACTTTACCTATTATCTTTATTACTAAAGATAGGTGCTTGTGGAATTTTTATATTTATGTTTTCTTTCATTAATGGGTCAATCCAATCCAAATCGGCAAGACCTTACCGCTCGACATTTTTGATTTTCGTGATTTTTTAACCAGTTATTCTCTGTCCTTTCTTGAAAAAAAATACATTTTTTTTTCGCACCAATACTTATAGTGTTGCAGCCGTTTTAAGTCAGCTTCACGGGCGAAAACATGTGATGGGAAAATCTTCCTGATTCCTGTAGCACTTTCTGATATCAAATCAAAACAAATATTAACAATAAGATAAGGACATGCTTTGTATATTTTGTCTCCACAACTCATTACCTTAATAGTGAAGAAAGTAGTTAAAATTGTTTTCGAAAATAAATAAAAAACGAGATAAAAGAATATAAAGGAAAGAAGACTCACTTTTAATTATTAATAAATTAATAATTTATAGTTTAATCTTTAGAACATAGTCCTTTTTTGTATATGATTTTCAAAATTGACAAAAATGCATTTTTCTCGATTTTTATACGGAAATATCTCAAGAGGGACTGAGTGAGAAATTATGTAACTAATACAGATTACCTCTGTATACAATGTGTTTAAGTGATATAAATTTTGTTTTTGAGACTAAGCTGGTTCCGGAGTTAAAAATTTCTCTTAACTGTTAAAATAACGTTTTCTATAAAAAATATTAACTCCGGAAATTTTTTATATTTAAGAACCAAACCAAAACTAGAATAACGAGAGAGTATTTTGATTTTTTAAAACCATTTTCTTGGTTACTCAGGTAAAGTGTTTAAGGACCAAAATTATATAAACTACTCTCATCGTCATTTTAGTTTTTGTTTGGTTCTTAGCAGTAAAAAAGGAGGTATGTTACACATAAACAATATGCTAAATTAAGAATTCATAATTCTGGAGTGTTGCTGTAATTGCTATTCTTGGACTGTTCCAGAATATGTTTCAATTTATTTTAGTATATTGATTTGTTTTGCAGGACTTTTAATATAACTTTTTTTTAAAAAAATCCTACATGGTTAACATTTTTTTATTTTAATATATTTTTAATTTTGTTAAAGTTCACAGGGACATCAAATCTCACTTTTTCTGATTGCGAAGCTGAGAGACAATCCAATGACACAATTATTTTGAGTGTAACTCTCAAAGACGACGAGACGACGATCATATTTGACGACAGGTAATAGTCCTCATAATAACAAAATTTTAATAAATAATTAATAATAATTATACAATGCTGTTATCATTCTCACTTCTTATTTAAATATATTATTAAGACTTTGAATACAATATGTTATTAAAGACAAGTCGTATGGTAATAGTAGTGGCAAGTAATACTAAAATGTCACCGAAATATAGATTGAAATTAAGTGTAAAGTTTAAAATTACTTGTCTGAAATCCTTTTTAAAAAATCTATAGCGCGCATAAAAATGTATAAAATTCACTTGAAATGTACTTTAACAGATAAAAAATTACTGCTTGCCGTTTTCGGCTACTTCAACACTTACTAAACAAACGGTCAAACCTTCCTCTTAACTATAAAAGGCTAAGCTACATTTATATCATAAGACAATTCGAACTTGTAGTGGAGAGAACCAGGGGAGCCCGTAGCTGAGTGGCTAGCGCGCTAGTCTCTCAAGCTACAGGTTCTGAGTTCGAACCCCAGGCCCGGCGGGGCTTTTATAAGGATGTAAAAAAATGGGGATTCACTCACAACCTCTCCCCCGGGTATGTGAGACCCGTCAGCCAAAGGGTGGCCACTCACAAAATTAGTCGTAGGGAGTGATGACCCTACACTAAAACAGCATCACGAAACGGGAGTGTAAACTCGCAGGAGTTTACCCCGCGAGGCCCAGGGCCTACACGGCCTGTCGCGCCACTGAAAGAAGTGGAGTAGAACCATCGAATTCTTCTCGTATCCAATCCTAAAAATTCAATATTCTTTGTAAAATCCTCAACACTCCCTACGGTCTCGAGAACAAACTCATTCATTCGAGTGACTTTAATGTTCATGTAATTAATCAAGAATTAATCAAAATGTATTTTTTAAAAAATAATAATATCAGTAATATAGACGTATAATATACCGTTGGAAAGAGAATAATTTTGGAAAAAACTTACAAAGTTGTAAAAAGTAATGCTAAGTTACGAATATGGCATAAACGTATGACTGATTATTATAGGGAACAATTTAATATAGTTAATCTAAATCATATGTTTTAACGAAACTAAATACATTTTTTACCATTAAATTCTCATGTAACATGTAATTCTCAAAAGTTTGGGAATTGTGCTGAATAAAGGAGAGCTGGAAGCAACGATGCTCTCCCTTGAGAATGGAGATAGCATCCAAACTCTGAAGCAACGAGACAATTAAAGTATTAAGATGCTCATTCTCGAGAGAGCTATGTTTTAATGAGGATTCGGTGACAAAGTTGAACGAAAATCTGAATAAGCTTGTTACCTCTTGCTTACTGAAGCCTGAGCAAAAGCTTAACATTGCCAACCAATACTTGTTCCCGGGTCTTACATAACCCCTTCAAACTGCTCCTCTCACGAAGCTGCGTCCAGAAATATTAGAGGCCATTGAAACCATGATCGCAGGAGTGTAAAGGCCATCATTGGACTCCCTGCGAACACCTCCACGGCCATGTTATATGCTCCCAGGAGATAACGAGGATTAGGATTGATTCGATGCCAATGGGAGGCTCCTTTACAACACTGGTTCATAGCTCAGCGATTGTCCAATGTGCCCTGTTCCAATCCACGTTCGACTATTCAGCCGAGGTTGCGTATGAGAGCTCTACGGCAGTCGCTACGAGAAAACTCGTTTGAGGAATGGGCCAACTGCAGGTAGCAGGGCATTGGGGTACGACATTTTAAAGAAACCCCGAAAGCTAATAAATTCATGTACGAAAAGTAAATACTTTCGGAGTCTGGATGGTCTAATGCCCTGAAGCCTAATATTAACTTTGCACCCCTGTGCGGAGTCCAGGTTATCGGCGGACAGGTTAGAGATGTTGGGTCCCTCTGTCGAAAATGTAACAGAGAGCCTGAAACACCAGCAACAACAACCCAACAACTCCCTCCTGATAACACGCCGACATCACAAAGTAAAACATTCTTTCTTCTTTAACATTCGGAATTCTTTCTTTATTGAGCCTAACAACTTAACACTCCCATTTAAGTCACAGCGAAGCTAACAATCCAATTACACTGACATGGTAAAAACTCCGTAATTCCGCGTTGTGTAACCTTCTAAATTCCCAGTGACCTTATCGAACAGATTTTTAACGCTGAAATTTATGTATTCTTTTGTTGATTATTAAATTCATATATGATAAATGTTCGAGGATTTTATTAATTTTTTTTTTATTTGTTTTTAATGAATTTTCATTTTCAAATTATGGAATACAGGATGTGTTATTCTGCAGGTAACCAAATAATTATAATTTTAGTTATTAAAAATATCAGAACACTGAATATTTGCTAATGTTGAACTCTCATAATTAGTCATAGATTAGTTATAAATGTCTCGAAACTGTTTTATATGGTCAAAATACTTTACTTTAACTATTGACATAAGCTTTCATGTAATTTTTTTTTTCAGACCATGGGTAGAATTAACCGATCCAGTGGTTAAAATTGACCTGAACACCCAAAATTCGGGATATTTTAGGAGTTTGAAGTTTGTTTCATTAGAATTCGATTGCTCGGATGTTTTAATTAACAATAAACCTCTTGATGACACCGAGGCTGACAAAGTGAAACTTGCTGTAACCCGCGTGATGAAGACATTCGCTAAGTCACATACACTTGAAGTTAGCAAAGGGTTCCAGTTGAGAAAGAGCTGGATCAGTTTAGCCTTGCAGGAGATGTTCGAATTCTATATGTATAGATTAACAAGCTAAAGTTTAATATTTGTTTAGTTGAAGATATAAAGTGTGTATTATCTAAAATAACTTATTGGGATTGTAAGCAAATAAAAATATTCTATTTCTATCTTTTTATTTATATTTTATTTATTAGAGTTTTTGAAATACAGCTCATACAGACTTAATTACAATACAATATAAATTATTATCTACAACAATCACTTAATTTTATCCGCTTCATTACCTTACACGACTTTGTATATCAAATAACTTTTTTTCTAAAATTTTTGGTTTTCCAACGATATATTATTAATCCATATTACAATTCTCGTGAGTGGAAACAAAAATTATCATTAAAATTAAGTATTAATGCTGTTTTATCCTTTGGTAGGTAAATTCTTTCATATCTCATATTGGTCCATTTTTATAAACACTGACATATAGATATGGTTATTTATTTCTCTTCAATAAAATCAAAGGTTATTAAGTAGAAGAAATGTAGAAAATTCGGCAAATACCCTCTTCTATTTGAATCAGAAAAGAATCCTACATGAAATTAAAGTCTGTTTAATTTGACATCAATATTGATCGATCGACTTTAATCAAAATGGTTAGAGTCGTTTTGAGAAAATCGTAAAAAGGTGAAAAATGCATTGTATATTGTGGCATTTCTGGTTTATATATTTGTCGATTCCGTGTAATAATCGATCTGCAGCACCGGAACAGGAAGTGAAACACCATCTTAAAACTCTTAAGCAGAGATCTGGTTCCTTAATGATTTGTTACAAGGCCGTGCTACTGCCGTTGAGGTGAAGTACCTTAGAAGAATTTTGGAGAAATTGTGTCCGTAATGAAAGGATTACGGAAGAGCTGAAGGTAAGACCTGTGCTAGAAACTCTGAAGAGGAGTTGTGGTACGGGCATGTCTGGACTACCACGAGACCCAATCAAAACTCCAGTGGTCAGCCCAGTGTCAAAAATACCAAGGTGGAGACCAAGGACCTCCTGCGCTAGTCATATGGAAAGAATTGGAAGAAGAAGAGGAAAGGACGGGATGAGGAACCTTGACAGGGAAAGGAACGCTTGGAACCAATGGTTGGAAGTACCCATACGTTGGAAGGCAAATGGTGGAATGAAGATGAAAAAATAGTAATAGGAAGCATATATTTATTTATCCATCTCTTTCTGGCCTATACTGCTTGACGGGTTTTGGAATCAGTTCTTTACAGAACTGATACCCACAGGTACTGGAAGTTACGTGAGTGGTCTTCTTCTTCGAACACCAAGGTTGAAGTGTGCTGGACCCAAAACTGTCTTCCAGAAAAAAAAATGAGCTTCTTGAACCACGAGAAGTTTGTTTCAATCACTAATTGAGGAAACTCCTCCTCAGTGATGACGAACAGTCCCTTGGCTCTCATTAATTTGGCTCTAAGGGAATCGAATGCAGTGCAGGTTGTGACCAAATTATCAGCTGTATCTGTTGGACATATATTTATCTTAAATATGAAGTTTAAGCTCTGTTCGACCTTTAATTTTTGAGCTAGGCTCTCACACACACATCATATTTCGGGATTTAGTCATTTGGACGTTTTAGACTCTGAAACGTGTATTCAGAGATTTTCAAGAATGCAGTACCTTATCTTGCTATATATTTCATATATAGGTAAGTAAAAGTAATATGAAATATTTGGGTAAGTATGATAAGTCAAACTTGTCTGTTATGATTGTAAAAACTATTCATTTGGGACAACTATTAATTTAAATTGCAACAATTCGCTATAAGACAAAACGATTGTTTCTATAAATCCGTAATTATCGTTATAATTTCTTTGCGTGCAATTGATCAGATTTTGTTTAAAAGAATAAACTAAGAGGTTCAAATATAATTTTAGACGTGGGATACGGACTTCATGATTAACCTGGAAACATTCGGATGTTTTGTTTGAAAAGAATACTTTTCAACTTAAAAAATTATAAAAAATGTAATACTATTAGTAACCCTTTTTGTTATATAAAATATATTTAAGGCAATGATGTACTCTTATATAACAAAATAAATATGTGAAATAAGTTGTAAGAAAAAAAAAATATAGGCTGAAGTATAAATTATCAAATTCTTAACGAAAACAATATTAATAAAATAAAAATATAAAGAATGTGGGGAAAGAAAGACCACAAAAATGTTAAAAAAAAAAAAAAAAAAAAATGTTCCCCAAAATACTGTCTTAAAATTAATACTTGTAAGTATGAACATTGTATTTATAATGTACGAATTCTGTAAGTTAAGTAAACAAGGAACATGTGAAGTATTAATATAGAAGAAGACAATAATGTAGAATTAAAATAACAAGGCAAAATAAGATATTTAAGTCCCTTGATATTAAATCATAAGTAAAACATAAAAAAATACGTAAGGAGTAAAATAATAAAAAGGCGTAATGACCTTGCTGTCGATCGCCTAAGAAAACAAAGTAACCTAACCTAACCTTTCAACTTGATACTGGATATTGACGTGACAACGTCTTATAAATTGATGGGTGCATGAACGAAAAAGTTGTGTCCCGTTATGATGTACGTGTGCGCATGCATATAGTGCTACGGTCAAGACAATGACGGGTGGACCACGCCGGGAGGGGCCCGGATTTGGCTAGAGACGTCTGGACCTGGACGGTCCTCGAAGTACACAGAACGGCCCACCTGCCTCTCGGCCCTTACCTGCCGTGTCTAAAATATTCGGTGGTGGTACAAATACCGGTCCACTACGCCTGGGTCAGTCAGTCTTGATCTTGCTCAAGTGGATGTATCAGTGAACAGTGACAGTGAACAATTCGTGACATTGTGACAGTGTAGTGAAACTGTGTGTCAATATTGTGATAACCGGTCGGTGAGAAATTAGGAGACTGTAGTTTATATATAATTTATAGTTGTAAGTTTTAGAACAAGTCTAGCAGATTGTAAGTAGTTTATTTGTTAGGAATACCTCATTTTATATGTGTACTGGTAAGTAGTTAAGCTAGTAATTCAATTATTATTGTAACTATAGTGGTTAGTAATCACTTTGTATGTGTACATTTTGTATTTAATAAATATTTGAAATTTGTAAACTGGAGTAGTTCATTTCTCACACCCCGTAGCCCGTAACGATATAATAGATTATTTAATAAAACACATGTTTCTTTTAAAATCCAATGTAAATAATTCTTTAACAATTTATTTTCGTTTCTAGATTTGTTTTAAAATTCTTAATTTGATATAAATAACGGAGGTAAGTGAAGGTCGTGTGTTGCGCTCAACAGATTTTTTTCATTAAGTAATGAGATAGTGGTTTTATAATATTATGTTTGTTACAGTAACGATTCCTAGACTTCCAGAAACTTGTTAGTTACAGTTTTTACTTGTAACACATGTAATGCGCATGCTCACTAGTCCGCCCAACAGTTTGATGCTGGTCAAAACTCGTGCTGGAACAAACCTATTGCCAGAAGAGCTTTTTCAACTCATATGTTTAATAAATCAAGAGGGAGAATTAGACGCTTGAATGGTTGAAGATTCTCAAACTAGATTTTGACTTCACATTTATTTTTTTTATAAAGCCATGAAATCATCTAATTTCGCGAATGTACTCAGCCACTTTAAATTAAATAATAGTTTTGAATTCCTAATAAATACAGTGAATGGTGCCTGAAATGTCGAACCTCACAAACGATGAAGTGGAAAGGGCTTTTCGGAATTTGGATTCAGCCATTGAAGACGAGCTAGTTAAGAAGGTGCGTACCTCTTTATCACAAGGACTGGAAGAATCGAAGAGGATCATAACAGAGGAAATTAAAAGGTCGAGAGCGGCCAACGAGGAATTGAAGATACAGCTTGAGGCAAGAAGTGAGTATATCTGTATGAATTTCCAATTTTTTATTTACGCATTATAAAAATATATTCCTTCTCCGTTTATTATTACTTATCTAGGCTTAGACTCTTTTAATCGCCTTTATATGGTCATGAAGTCGACGGTCCTTACATCTCGTTTCCCTGTAAGTTCTCTAATATTTCTTCTGGAATTTCCTTCCACCATAGCTGGAAGAACATCGTCACTAGGGAAAAAGTCCTTCTCAGTCTTCCAGGCTGAAGTTTTTTTTTCGTATCACCGTGCAACAGAGCACTCATTAATACTACCATCGTCCTACACTTCATTGATGATCCTGGCCGTTTGGCCACGTTCCGGTCGGGTTTGTACTCATAAAATAAAATTATGAGAAAATCACCCTTCAACATCTTAGTTCAGACTGAATTATTTTCAAGTAGCAAAGTGCTGCAGAGGTAAACCAACATTTTATTTTGGGAGAGGATTGATAAGTGTTGATATTCATACAAAAGATCAATCCAGAAAACGTAAACAATTTATTATTTAGAGTGGAACTGAAAGGAAGACAAGAATTCCTGCATTATTTTCAGGACAACCTCAAAAATAAACATATTTTGGATTATCTGGAACATGTATAACCTCATATATAAAATCGAATGTTGGAGTAAAGCCGACCAACCAGTATTTTCTTGGACACGAAGCTTTTCTTGGTGGGCCAATCGCTCAACAGAAAATTTGATGTTCCATCTCAAAAAAACTTGAAATATATATGATTTCATGTAGATTGGTTAGACTATTCATAGTGATAATACTTGTTTATTTATTTAACGTCGCTTTATGCTACTCTCACTTATTGGACGATGCTACAGTGGGAGTCCTAAATTTGGACTATTCAGGTTTTATTAGGATAGGAATCTTTAACGAGTACGTAACATTGCAAAGACCCGGGAACGTGCTTCAACGCATTCAAAGTAATATATCCATGACATTTACATATTCGAAAATAAAATTATAACTAATTTAGACATCAATTAAACTATTAAATATATTTATTTTTAAACTATTTTTTAAATTAATTGAATTAATAAACTGTAAAAAAGACTAGACATAGTTGAGAATATATTATTGTCATTAAATAACTAAAATAGCCCATAGTCTCTAGAAGTTCTCATGACAAGCACATATAATTTCTCCGTATTACCATATTTTGACAAAAAGGACTTTATTTATTATACCATACTTTTATAAAAGTCCTTACATAATTTACCCACAATTTATAGAAATAGGTGTAACCAATTACCTAACTTATAGACATGGTCACTTGAAGTTAGCCTGTCCTTCAATATTGAAATAAAAACGAATAAGCAAGTAGTTGATTGCATTAGATTACAACCAAGAGAAGGCAGTGACTAGAGTTTTTTCAACAAATAGACGCTGCCACATCTTCTCTGAAGTCGGAGACCAAACAGACGAAGAGTGTGACGTTTATTGATGAGGAGGAAGAAGAGCACGGTAAGGCAGATAGTACAGAACCTAATGTAGTGAGGTGAGCATATATAGCATTTCCAAGTCAAATTCAACTTTTTCCAAGTCAAATCAACTTTTTCCAAGTCAAATTCAACCTTTTCCAAGTCAAATTCAACATTTTCCAAGTCAAATTCAACCTTTTCCAAGTCAAATTCAACCTTTTCCATTTCATATTCAACCTTTTTCGATTTCAATAAAAAAATCAAAATCAAATTAACATTTTATGGTTATTTTAATTACACATTATGTTTTTAACCCTTGTGGCTTATTAAATGTTCCCAGGGGCCTTTTTACATAAAATTAGTCACGATTATAATAAGAAGTATAACCGATACTTTAATTTTTAGACGTTTTCGAAGGTCTGGTAGTCGGATTAGCGGGCCAACCCCCGCTATTTTTATTTTAGTTTTATAATCGCGGGCGAAAATATTATCAATAGAGGTTTATTTTATCTTTTTCGTATTTATTGGATACTAGGCTCAGTAGCTCCGTTCCCAAAGGTTCGTTACCGATTATACTATTAATTTTAATCGCGCTCGCTCAAGTAAAGGTTTATTTTAACTTTTTCGTATTTATTGAATACAAGGCTCAGTAGATGCGTTCCAAAAGGTTCGTTACCGATTACACTATTAATTTTAATCGCGCTCGCTCAAATATGGGTTTATTATAACTTTTTCGTATTTATTGGATACAAGGCTCAGTAGATTCGTTCCCAAAGGTTCATTACCGATTATACTATTAATTTTAATCGCGCTCGCTCAAGAAGAGGTTTATTTTAACTTGTTCGTATTTACTGCATACTAGGCTCAGTCGCTGCGTAACCGATTATACTATTAATTTTAATTGCGCTAACACTAGTAGAGGTTTATCAAATAAAAATGGACGTATAAAATCGTATTGTTTATTATTAAACTCCAAAATATTAACCAAAAAGATAACTTACTATCCTTATAAAAAGAATTAGCGGAAATCCAATAGATGAAAAGTTACAAAAAACACGAAATAAACATACATTAGACCAACTGACTAAAAAAAAACATTAACACATTCACTAACAAAACCTCCCAAACCACAAATACAGAAATTAGTATAGAAAAGAAACACGAAGTTATAATAAACCCATATTTGAGCGAGCGCGATAAAAAATTAATAGTATAATCGGTAACGAACCTTTAGGAACGCAGCTACTGAGCCTAGTATCCAATAAATACGAAAAAGTTATAATAAACCCATATTTGAGCGAGCGCGATTAAAATTAATAGTGTAATCGGTAACGAACCTTTGGGAACGGAGCTACTGAGCCTTGTTTCCAATAAATACGAAGAAGTTAAAATAAACCTTTACTTGATCGAGCGCGATTAAAATTAATAGTATAATCGGTAACGAACCTTAGAGAACGCAGCTACTGAGCCTACTATCCAGTAAATACGGAAAAGTTAAACTAAACCTCTATTGATAATATTTTCGTCCGCGATTATAAAACTAAAATAAAACGAACCCCCGCTAATTCGACTATCAGACCTTGTATCGAAAATGTCTAAAAATTAAAGTATCGTTTATACTTATTATTATAATCGTGACTAATTATATGTAAAAAGACCCCTGAGAACATTTAGCAAGCCTGGTTAAAAACATAATGTGTAATTAAAATAACCATAAAAATATAAAATCATGTTAATTTGATTTTTATTGTTTTATTGAAATCGAAAAAGGTTGAATTTGAAATGGGAAAGGTTGAATTTGACTTGGAAAAGGTTGAATTTGACTTGGAAATGCTATATCATGTTATCCATATTATATATACATATTATATTATCTATAGCGTACATATACATCATGGTATTACAAATTATGGGGTGTATAAAAAAAAAAAAAAGTGACCGTTTTATAAACCTTTAACTGGTGAGGTGGGGACTACAGGACCCCGGGGCCTCTTTAAAGTTTTGTGAATCCCATTGTCCCGATCCGACCGGCTTGTGAAAACCTTTCATTTCCTGTCTCGACATGATTGCAATACAGCATCCTTTATTTAGTCAGTTTTTATCCGGTATTAAAGACAGTGTTATTGTGGTCCTATAGACCCCACCTCACCATTACTGTTCGGATTTATTGAAAGTGTGTTTTTCAATTTGTAGAAAGAAATGTCTAATGATTTTGTTATTTTACACTTTTTAAAAAAAATAAATATTAAGAAGCTGGGATCATCTTTGTTAAAGGATCACATGACCAAACGGTCACAAAATCCCAGACTTACCCGGGAGCTTCTGTTTAAAGCTTAATCATTATTAGGGAAAAAGACCCAGAACAACCTTACACATATAGTCAGGAGGCCCCTCCGAAGAAAAGGAGATGTTATTTTTGTCCAAGAAGTCATGTAAAGTTAGTACTAATTATTATTATTATTTTTATTTTTAATTATGCCTTCCCATTTCGACTTCCGCCATACGGGAACTGGCAGCCCAGTACCACTCCGATCCGAGTACACGCCTGATCCTCCATTGTAATTGCATGATCCGCTGAAACATCGGTGTAGACATGGAGCAAGGAGGGGTGGGAATAACGCTCAGTTATGGTTTCGAGTGTCAAGGATCTTAATTCCTCACGTATAGCTTCTTCTTTTTTAATTTTTCTCATGAGTTCAAGGTGATGAGATGCTGTCTTTAGAGGAATCCTGGGTGGCAGTAGAGAGAGTTTTTCTCTTGGAGCAGGCATTAGCCTGTTTTATCTCTAAGGCTTTCTACTTTTTCAAAAAATTGACCTGTGTCTTGAGTCTTATGGGGGGTTTCACTCTACTTGACCAGTAGTCAACCGGGAGCCTACATAGGCGTTCATAAAGGCTTATTGAGCTCACTTCCCTACGCATCTCCAATGGCTCGATGTTTGCTTGGAGCTGCATAGCTACAATAGGAGGGGACTTTGGAGCACCTGTTATTATACGGAGCGCTGTGTTTTGGACCCGCTCGATTTTTTGTCTGGCACATTCTGGTGCTGTTATTAAAAGCTCTCCAGCAAATTCCAAGGACGGGCGTGCGTATTTTTTGTATGCCAAAGACAGTACAGTAAAGACTACTTGTTTCTGTGATTCTTTGAAGCAGGTTTAATCTTTTTTGGCTTTTCTTGGCCAAGTTCCCAGCATGTAGATTCCAGCTCAATCTTTATCGAGCTTGACCCCTAGGTAGGTGGCTGATTCTGTCCTTGGTAGTATTTCTGCGCAATATTTCAGTGTTACAGGAGGCAGCTTCTTGGATAGCGAAAACAATTGAAATTCAGTTTTTGATCTATTTAATATCATTTCATTTGCTTCGCACCAAACTTTTAGCTGCTCCATCACTTCACCTAGGAACTGCTCCAGAGAACTTATATTGCTGCTGGTCCCCCAAAGGACTAGATCATCTGCAAACAATAGCATTTTTAGTCCAGGAAACTTGTTTTGTAGAAAATTCGTCAGATCATCTATCATTAGGCAGAAAAGAAGGGACTTAACACTGATCCTTGAGGAAGACCTTGCTTTGTTTGTTTAAATTGCGAATATCCACCTTTGTAATTTACCCTAATGAATCTTTGAGACCAGTAAGACGAAAGAAACCTGTACAGACTTTCATGTATCCCAATACCAATGAGTATTAATTGTGAACACAATATTTTTGGACAATGTTCGGTTTCCTATTGCAAAAACTGTGCCTGATTTTAGCTTTGCATACTTTCTTTACAATATAAAAGTTTTATTTTTTAAAATCATTTTCCGTTTTTTAAATATAATAAACTTTAAGATAAGGACTTGTATATATGTATATAATTTTACAAATGTTTTCATTGCTTAAAATATGACATTAAAAAAAAAAAATTTATTTAATAATATCAGGCATTTATTCAATTTTTTAAGCATCCTTTTGTATAGTACCTATTGGAAATAGGTTGAATTACGTATTTTACAAGAATAAACAATTCTAGATATTTTAGAAAAAAAAAAAATAAATAGGGTCTGGGGTCCGAGGTACCCCACCTCACCAATTTTGACAAAAAATTTCACCTCACCAGTTAAAGGTTAAATATGAGGTAGGTGTCCTTGACCAGCACACAGCGCGGGGTTGGTTTGAAAATAATAGCAGTGGAGATACGACTTTGGAAAGGAAGAAGTGCTCCGGGTGAGCATTAATGGAAATTTATGAAATTCTGCAAAAAGCTCTAGAGTCAAAGCCGTCCTCAATTACTCGCGAATTGCTAAGGATATTGTTGCTGGTCCTTCAGCAATCAGCTAACACTTCCCGTCGAACCAAATAAAAGATTTAACAACTTCATGGGTTCGAGCTCCTGCCTCATTCCACCTTATAGTTAGTGTGAGGTCTGACACCATCGGATTACTACTGGTTTTGATCCATCGGCCATTTTCTGCAATGGGAATAAATTGAAAATTTTGTGGAAATTAATAAATTACGGTCCAAGAGTTCTTCGGCAGTCATCCCAAAGAAATGCTATGTGCGTGAGATAAAGCGATTGACTGATGGTAATTTAACAATTGACTGTACTTTGAGTATTAATTGTATTTTATGTCAAAAAATAATAAAACAAATATTCGGTTGAAAAACGGCCGTTTTATTTATTTTTTTTTTTTATACACCCATTAAAATTAAAATAGTTAGTTACACCATTAAAATAGTTAAACACCAACAAATACTTATTTGTTTATTATTTTCAATATTGAACCTTAGTAAAAAAAAAATTACTCTTCCTTATAATTATAAAAAAAAAAAAATCCGTTTGTTCGGCCTACGCCTTCAGCAGAATTTCTTCGAAACTACTGGACCATTTTTTTAAAAATTCACCACAAAAATACTTTTTCATGGACCGATAATCCTAACACCTTGACATTAATATCAGATGATTACTTTTTAAAATGGCAGCCGATTAAAAGTGATTTAATTCAACAAGTTTTTTCAAGTTTTTTCGTTAGTTCAACAAGAGTTTTAATGATAAAGAAAAAAAAATATTAGTCTTTTTTAACTAAAAAAAACACG
This sequence comes from Piezodorus guildinii, assembly GCA_023052935.1. Taxonomy (NCBI): domain Eukaryota; kingdom Metazoa; phylum Arthropoda; class Insecta; order Hemiptera; family Pentatomidae; genus Piezodorus; species Piezodorus guildinii. The sequence continues at coordinate 122,819,684 of CM041293.1, read as the reverse complement.
AATAATTATAAAAAAAGAAAATAAAAATTCAAATTATATCCGTAAATAGTGCCATAACTCAGTTCTTTTTGAAGATAAAGAAAAAACAAGTATATCGGTACATTTAAGTCACAAATTATAATAGATGTAATTCCACCAAAAATCGATTATTATTGAGAAATACGAAAAAATCAAAAGGCATTTCTTCCGTGGAATTTCCTTTAAACTACTTGACCAATTTTATTGAAATTCGCCCTAAAATTACTAGGGGCATGCAACAATGATCCTAACACCGGACCTCTGGGGGGTCAGCGAGGTGACTCTGGAAAATTATTTTAAACTTAATGAGATACATTTGGTTAGCCTTGTCTTGTTAATAAAATCACTTTCACATTGCACACATACATTGAATTTTGTGTAGTATTTGATGGAAAATAGTACAATGCTATATTTCAAATTTATGTAAAACTCAGGATACAATATTCCGCGGATTGTAGTCGATTTTCAGAGCCTGGATTCTAGCATATAATATCTCGGATTATTTTTAGTAACTTTTTAAAAACTTGGTCACTAATAAACTTTTTAAATCGTTAGATCATTATTTATAGAACGATTTAGTAATTGAACAATAAGTTCCTTAGTCGGATACATCTTAAATTTAAGACGATTTGCAGTAGGTGCTATATTCATTTTAGGAAATATTCAGTATGAATGAATTGTACTTGATTATTTTTGTATCGAAATCTATAATTTTTTTTTAATAATATATTAATCATTTTTTTAATTTAGTTTTTTACGTTATGAAAGGAAATGTTTTATTATTCTTTGGAAGAAAATATGAACATCGCACCTTTTAGATATGTAATTCAAACTCGCTTCTAAAGGACTTTCGTAATATTTAGAGTCGGATAAGAGATTTTTATATGAATATATAATATATAATATGCACGATTTTTTAAACTTTTGGGGTCCTCGACACTGTAATGATTGGATAAAGGGGTCCGCGAAAATTTGTTGGGAACCACTGCTCTAGACGTTGATATGATCTGGTTATTTTAAAATAAATTATTTAAAATAAATAAATACCAAAAATTTGCTCTTAGTGCTATTTTATAATGAATTAAATTTTCTTAAAAAAAAAAAAAATAATAATAAATCATTGAAATTGGTTTAGAACTAGCAGATATATAGCGTTTTGAAATTAGCAGTGGTAATAGGCCATTTTTCTTTGAATTATTGCTTTTAATATTAGTTAATTGCCACACAGCTATGTATGGTAAGCAGTTATACCCTAATAATGTTATTTGGAAATAATAAACCATTGTGTAATAATTTGCAGCGTTTTTCTATTTCAGATGAGACGTATGGCTGAGCCAAATACCCATCATAGTCCTCTATATTAAACAAGCTTTCCACATTAGCATTGTTTGTTTAGAAGGGCGATATATGAGCACTGAATCTTTTTTATTTAGTAAAAGTAAGAGATTCAAATTAACATTATTTTTATTAATAGAATTGGACCGAAAAACTTTTCAACGAAGCTTATTAATTTTTTTCATAAGTGTTTTCCATCCAAGGACCCCCATGATAAGGGGTTATCTTGTATTTAAATAAAATGTGAGTTTATATAAGTGATTATATATATCATTATTAACAGTAAATACCCTATTATATTTTTTGTGAAATTGTACTGGGAGCCATACCCGATCAAAGGTCTGTTCTACGTCGAGGAAGGCTCCCGTGGAGTACAATCCGCTTTCCAATGAAGACGAGACAACGTCCGCCCACCGTGGCATTGCTGGATAGAGGAGTGGGATGTTCAGGAACTAAACTGATGATCTGGGATAATGTGATTGGAATTAAGAATGGGATATGTGCGTTTAAGCAGGAATTGTTCCAGGATTTTACCCTGATGATGCAAATATGAGGGATGGAGCGGTAGAGGAACGGGTAATAAAGAAACGGAGGCTTTTGGGTTTGGGTATTTTAATGATGGATAATTTCGAAGAAGCGGGACTGGATTGGAGAACGGCATTGTAGACGTAAGTAAGATATAGGATGGCTTTTCGAGGAATTAGTTTTAAGATATGGGAAGTTATTAGATTATGCCCAGGTGCTATGCGCGATGCTAAACTCTGAATGATGTTAGATATTTCAAAAGGATGGAACGCTTTAGGTGGAAGGACCTTTTGAAGTGGGATATCTAGTTCATCTTCTATAAACTTAACGTGACCGCCATTATGAATATCTGGCTGTGGATTAATGGTTCGAACCGAATATCTGGGCCTTCTCTTCATCAGAACTTGTCCAGATATGGGATTCAGTTAGGAGTGCATGATTACAGTCTTTGAACTACAGTAGCTTTTTTTCGTCATCCATAATGATCTGTCTGTAATAGTAAGTTTTTCAGTAAAGTTGAGTAAGTTTGGAATTTTTATTTTTCTTATTTCTGATTTTAGTCTGTTAGTCAGTTTATTATAATAAGTTTTGTCTGATGGATATCTAGTCCTATGCCACTTAGATCTTGCTCTGTGTTTTTTCCTTAATAAGATTCGAATGTGCTGTGGCAGGGTAGTCTCCTGTGAGTTAGTAGTATTAATGGTTGAAGTGTGGTCAAGTATGCTAATTGAGTCAGTCAGATGGTTAACGGCTTTATCAATATCATGTTTAGTCTTCAGTGGGATTTTTAAGTCCAGTTTGGTTTCCAAGTCTCATCTAAATCCGTCCCAGTCTACTCGTCCTGTAATCAGAGTGGGAATGGTGGGTTTATCAACAAGGCTCGAGTGCAAGGAAAGCAACTGGCAATGATCAGATGACAGGTCATTTCATTTAGGGATTTGATTGTGGATTGGGAGGATGATTTCTGAGAGAAAACTAATATATCAAGAATATCAGGACGTTTTTTGAGGGATGTAAGCCAATATATCGGGCTCGTAGGAGATATGATAGAATAGCAAGTGGAGATAGAGACGCGAGAAACGACATTAACTCGGGAGTTGGCATGTTCGGCAACCCCATCATTGGTGTTTAGCGCCAGAGTCTCCTCCAGCAATGAAGTGCGGTCCTAAGGATCGGGAGTGGGTTTCAAAGTTGGATATAGGAAAGGAAATTACTAGGAGGAAGATTTGTTTAGATTTGTTGGCTTGGGGCTGAACTCGCCGTTGGGTACGAAGCTCAGTCCGCTGAAATACTAGAGGTTGCGGTTTTGGCTGATTTAGTTGATCATAAGAACGTTCAGGGATTTTATTAGGCTGCGCAGGGTGATGTGAAGGGTAGATTATGGGGAGGGATCGGTTGACGGGAAGCTTGTGGTTTAGGACGGGAGGACGGAGGCTTGAATTTGGAGTTCGGAGGCACCTGACTAGTAGCATGTTGCTTCTTGATAGTGGTGACCTCGGGGAGAGATTTCTTTGCTTACTCAGCAGGAACTCTGACTGCAGATGTGGTAGGCTGCTATGGAGTGATGATATTGGCAGGTTTCTGAATTGCAGGAAAATCAGACAAATTATTCAACTCTGGTACCTGAGGATGACTATTCTGATCAGCTCTTTTCACAGGTATATTTTGAGATCTTTGGCGAAGAAGGCTTTTGTAAACGATGCAACCCCTATAGCTCGCCGGATGGCCTTCTCTGCAAAGAGCTCACTTTGTTGGCTCACTCCGAGATTTTCTAGTGTCAGAGGTATGTGGTCCAGCACACTTAACACACCTAGCCGGGTGGTAACAATAAGATTTAGTGTGCCCTAAGGTTTGGCATTTGGTGCACTGGACAATAGTAGTTTTTTGCATAGGCTTTTCAAGTGTGGCGTTTGACGGGACCGGAGACTCAAGTTGGTTGGCTGTAGAGGTGCTGCGGGTATTTGGCAGAGAAGGAATTGATTTTGGCGGCTGTTTGGACTTGAGCGATTTATTTTTTTTTTTCTTTGGCGTTTCTGGCGTCGGGTTAAATATTGAGAATCTGATTCGCTAATCTCAGAGAAAGGTGTTTCTTCCCCCTGATTCATCATAAGATTGAGTTTATCTAAATCCATGATGAATAGAATAGAAATATATGTATATAAATACATATATATTGTATATATGAATATGTATGAATATATATATATATATATATATATATATACATATTAACATTTTTGATTAAGTAAAATAAAAATTAAGTCTTAGAAAAAGAGAAAAACACATACACACACACACAAAGTCTTAGAGGAAGAAAATTAAAGTTTATATAAAGAATGTCTAGGTTAAAAAGTCGGAAATGACAACATTGTCCACCGAGACCTTGTAAATAAAGAAGAGGATTAGTAAGTCCTAGCCTAGGCCTTATCTCCAGCCTAGGACGGCCACCAGTCTATTATTGTCTATTGAACTAATCGCCACTCACCTCTTGTTATATGTGCTCATTAAAGTGTTTATTAGTGCAACAACTCACGATTTACAAAGTTTGAAGCATTTTCAAGCAGTATCACACAGATGAGAAGGCAACTAACATAGAGCAATACTTAAGTAGAACTGAGCCAGCGGCCATTTTAGAAAACACTATCTGTGAAATTTTAATTTTTATTTATCAGTTTCCTGGTTATTATTTCCTGTGGGAAGTACTGCTGCATCTTCGGTTTGCTGTGGTGTCTTTTCAGTGATATTGAGCAAAAATAGTAATACATATTTATTTATAAAATATGCTTGTAATTTTTTTCACAATTTAAATATATTTTATAATTAAATACTGTTCATTTGTAAATAATATACAACATATATGCCATGTATTGAGAATACTAGGGAGAATAAGCTAATTATTAAATAATTGTAATATTAATTAAATAAATATAGATAAGCCTGTGTCGGCTAAAGTACAAAGGGCGTGTACTTGCCCCCCTTGGATTCTCCAATACCCCTCTTCCCCCTCTCCTCCCCCCCCGGTTTCCCCATCGGTCTTTGATACCAGAGACCCCTGGTAGTTTCCTACAGCAGTATCCGACAAGAATATCAAGAGTGCTCAAAAGATCAAAATAAGATCACAAAGGCTATACCGCCAACCGGGGCACTTCCCAGATCAGCGCCGCCCGAGGTGACGACAAGGAGAAAGAAGATTCCGACAGTCTGATTCCAGCCTGGAGAGTCAAGTTCCATCCACGAAAAGAGAAGAATCGGAGATCGAGAAGTCCACTGGGTGTCAGAAGAACAGTTGGAGGTCTAAGAGTCTTGAAAGGGGGACGCCTGAGACAGGTTCCACCTCCGCCAGCCGACTGTGTCAGAAGGTAGCTTTTTATGTGATATTGTTTGGCAAGGCTTACTATAATAAATCCCTCAGTATTCTCAGGCATTGTGTAGATCGGTTGTATATGTTTAAGTTAGTAATAATAATGTCATTCATTGTAACTTGTCTGATTTCATCTCACCCTGAATGCCACCGACTGGGATCGGTAAACACGATACCTTTGAAAAAGAAATCCAATGGTTTCAGTAAATATAATTTATATATATTGATTAAGGATAACAAGTAAGCTAGTTTTTGAAGGTTCCGCTGCCTAAGAAAAGCAGCCGTTCAAAAACATAGCATATACGAATTCTTATGTGCAATATATATATTGGGTTGTTTCACATGAAATGTCCGTTTTTATAGTTTCTGAAATACATAAAGGATTATGCAGGTCTCCGTTGTTTTCTTCCGAATGTTTACATATTTAAAGTATTTAACAGTTACTAATCCTCTACCTATGTATTATAAACATTAGCTTCCCAATCAATTACCCACTTTTTAGTATACCTCCAAATATGAACATGGAAACACGCGATTTTCGAGTAATATTTTTGTACAGTTTAAACTCGGCCATTCAGCAGCGGAGGCCGCTAGAAATATTTGCAAGGCGTTTGGGAAGGGAGTGTTAATGAACGGACCATTCGCCGTTGGTTTGGTAAGTTTTCAGCTTGCCCCGAGGAAGACCTCCGTCCGTAATAGACAACGATGTCCTCAAACATACATTAGAAGGAAACCCCTAGCAAACAGTTAAAGGACTCTTAGCACAACTGAATGCAAGTGCATCTACCGTTTCCAGACATTTAAAGTGTATTGGGAAAGTAAAAAAGCTCGATACATGGGTACCTCATGATCTCACTGAGCGGCAGCAAGACCCAATGTTTCAAAACATACCGTGCAAAAATTGAAAGAACTGGGCTACGAAGTTTTTCCGCACCCACTACATTCTCCCGACTTGTCTCCAACAGATTACCACCTGTTCAGGAATTTAGACAACTTCGTCAAAGGAAAACTTTTTGAAAATGATGATCAAGTGAAAAGTGCGTTTTCAGATCTTGTTTCACTTCAAAGCTCAGAGTTTTTCAGTTCGGGGATAAAAATGTTGGTGTCACGTTGGGAAAAATGTGTAGAAAAAGAAGGTAAATACTTCGAATGAAATTATCTTGTTTTCATATCGTATTTTTAATAAAAATCCTTTACCTTGAAAACGGACATTTCATGTGACACACCCAATAGAATCATTTGAGAATTCAAAACAAAGTTTGTTCTCCGACACGTGAAAAAATACCTTGCTTTTTCTTTTTTGCATCTGTGTTATGATATATTAAGAGCCAGTGGAGGCTGAATGAAGGCATAGGGTGTGGTGGTTATAGTAACAACAATCATTTTGCACAAGTGATGAATAATTTGTATTTGTTGGGAGGAAACTCCTGTTTGAAATCGACCAATTTTATTAAATTTTCCGCTCAACATTTTTATTAATATAACCTCATATGGTCAATCAAAAACTTAAATAGATAAAAAATAGATGCGATTCTCTGATAACCCGGTTATTATTGATAATACAGTGGTACATTATTGATAATAGATTGGTAACATAAAGGTGAGAGGTTCTGGAATAAGGAAATTTTATTTGAATTATTTAAATTAAAATCGAAAGAAAAGAAAAGGAAATAGACGAGTCCAGTACAAAAGCTTTCGGTTTATTATTTTTAATAATTAACCTTTGTGATCGAACAAACAGTCAAACAAAATTATCCTTCCTTAAAATTTGAGGTTTTACGTTATAAGATACGTATAATGAAAACAAAATTCGTTTTTCCTAATTAATAAATAAATACCACGTCCTTAGTGCTATATCATAATAATACAGTGGCGCTACAGTCCGATGTAAACCTTGGCTTCCTCAATGAGCCTCCGCCAGGTGGCTCGTTCCTGTGCAGCTGCTTTTCGATTCCGCACGTTCAGAAGGATTCGGGCATCCTTAGCGACAGCATCATCTCAGCGCAGCTCAGGTCTTCCTCTTCCTCTTGAGCGGTCCAGTTTTCCTCCAGCAACATCCTGGGAATTTCCTCCTTATCCATCCTTGCCAAGTGGCCCGCCCATCTTAATTGACCACACTTAATGTAGCGTACAATATTGGCTTCCCCAAACAGTTCATATAGTTCCCGGTTGTAGAGCCTTCTCTATTGATCTTTAACTTTAATGGGTCCAAATATGCACTGCAAAATCCTCCATTCAAAGATCAAGAGCTCTGCTTCTTCCAAACTCGTTAAGGTCCACGCCTCGCTAGCATAAGTTAGTACCGGTCGAATGATGGTTTGATAAAGTCTGCATTTGGTCTGTCTGGATAAGGCCTTGCTGCTGAGATGTTGACTTTATCCAAAATAACAACAGCTTGCTTTTCTTAATCTTTGACCGATCTCGAGGGATATCTTGTTAGAGCTACTGACTATAGATCCCAGGTGCGTAAATTGGTTGACGATCCGATTGATAGTGGTTCCTTGATAGGGTTGTTAATTCCCGGGCCGGCTCTCATATACTTAATTAAGTGAAATATCATAGAGAATTAAAATTCCTACAAAATGAAAAAAAGAATCATTGAAATTGGTTCAGAATTGGCAGTGATATTTAGTTTTGAAATTAGCAGTGGTGATACTCATTTGATAACATTTTCCTTTGGATTATTTCTTTCTTTTTATTTTAGCTAATTGCCTATTAACAGCTATATAAACAGTTATACCTTATTATAGTTATTTGGAAATAAAAAAAACACTGTAAAATAATTTGCAGCGTTTTTTGTATATGAATTTTAAAATATGAAACAACTTGAATTTTCACTATGGTGTACACGAAATATCTCAAAAGAGACTGAGTGAAAAATTATGAAATAATTCCGATTACACATCTATATGATGAGTATAAGTGACATTAATTGGGTAACTGAGACTCAACTGATAATCGAGTTAAAAAATTCTTCTCGCTGTTAAAGAATGTTTTCTTTAAATATTATTAACTACGGTAATTTTGCATATTTCAGACCGAAACAAAAACTAGAATGATGGTGAGAGTACAGTCTACATTTTTGGTCCTTACAACAAATTACATAAGCAGCCTAAATTACAACGTTTAAGAAAATTTACATCAACTGAAACTGTTAGCGCGCTATAAACAAGGAAGGTTAGAAAGTTGTATCATGCTTAATTTTTTCTTATATAGTCTTATCATTGCACTGATTGTTGAAATTTCGATCGTGTGAGCACAGTTCTTTTTCAAATGTAAAATTCCTAAGCTCAGCAATATTTATTGTGGAATATCTCAAGAGGGACTTGGTGAAAAACGATGAAACTCATTCAGATTATACCTCTATCTAAAAGGTCCTGTAGGACAAAATTTAGTAAAAAACTCCAAAGCAAACTTGTGATAATATTTCCGTTGGCGTAGTTTATTTCAAGATGGGGAAATGCTATTTGATCAGCCAGCTTATACAGAGTCTTCGTCCAAATGATCATAGTAAAGTCCAAGAAACGTGTGGCATAGTGGACAGGTATGAATAACGGTCAGTGGCGGCGTTTCCGTCAGGCAGCTCAGGCAACATCCACTAAAACATTTCAACAATCAGTGCATTGATAAGACAATATGTTAGAAACAAGTAAATTAATCATGAATCTCTACAGTAATAGGCATTTTAATTCATAGCTAAAACTTATACTACACTTTTAATTTAGTTTTGGGGAAGAGATGGATTGTATAAAGCGGGTTCATAAATTTAATATTTTTTATAAAATTGTCTTACCCCGATGACTTTTCAACTGTTTTCGTGAGAACCCGTTGGTTGCAAACATAGCAAATCACATAAACTGGATATGGTCTTCCAATATCTATAGCACCATCAGGCTTCCTCAGTTCTGTGAAATATTAATATTTCTTTATTATTAAGAGTACAAAAGGGATAGATAAAAAAAAAAAATATATATGGAATACTCATGTTGTTGTTTAAATAAATAACAAATGAATTTATTTAACATGAGATTTGAGAAGGTTAGATGGAGAGTGAAACTCTGAAACTGGTTAGTGCCCGCTAAGAGTGGAAGGAGTCTCTAGAAGAAGACGTGATACAGTAATGGATTGTGCTGTTCAGGATGAAAGAACTGCTCATTGAAAAAACAAAACAATTGTGTAAACAATTTTGTTATTATTCAGAAACTTTTATACATATTAATATATAATACAGCATTTTATAGTAATTACTAGCTGACCCGGCAAACTTTGTTTTGCCATATAAATTATTTCAAGGATATTTCTAGTATAGAAAAAAAATAACTAACTTATTGTAAGCGTGCAAGGATGTGGTATATGAGGAAAAGAGGGTGGAGCGCTGTGAACGATGAAGGAATATATAAATAACAAAACACCAAACATTATTTTTTTAAATTTATTCTAATTTATTGAATAAAATTATATATCATTCATTAATTACGACAGAAACACAAAAAATATCAATCCTTAATGCTATAGCATGAACAATATTTTTTTTAGCTCATCTTTAGCTAACACAAACCAATTGGATGATTTACCCACTCGAGAGCATGCCAATTATAATTACCTGTGTGAAAAATCGTAAAGGTTACTTCTACGGTTGGTGCATAAACAATAATAAACTGTGGAGGAAGTAAAAAGGCTTCTTTTTCTGAGAGTAAGAGGAGACATCCCTACTGGCTAAGAAGTGACACCGATTGACCTCAGCCGGTCATAACTTACCAAGTGATAATTGATAAGTTATCGAGCGAGATAAAAAATTATTAAATTACTAAAATACTATTAAAAGATAGGGCTTTGTGATAGAAGGGTGAAAATCTAGGTTTGTACGTATTTTTTAATGCGACATTATAAAAAAAAATGTGTCCGATAATTAAAAAATAATGTTAGAGATGGACAGCCCTTATCAATTAGGGCTATGAAAAATAGATAGTAGCCGATTCTCAGACCTATGGAATTTGCAAATAAAATTTCATAAATATAGGTCACGCCTTTTCGGAAGGGTAAGGTGACTAACATTGTGACAAGAGAATTTTATATGTGAGACTAGCTGACCCGGCAAACGTTGTTTGGCATATAAATTATTTTTAGGAGATTTCTAGGATATACAAAAAATAACTAACTTATTGTAAGTGTGTAAGGATGTGGTTGGTATATGAGTGAAAGAGGCATGGAGCGCTGTGAACGATGAGGAAACTTAAAAATTACGAAACACCCAACATTAATTTTTTAAATTTATTCCTTAATACATATATCGTTAATTAATTGCGTCAGAAATACTAACAAACAATAGCAATCTCTTAATGCTATAGCGTATAGCATAAACAATATTTTTTGTTAGCCCATCTTTAGCTAACACAAACAAACTGGATTTTTTACCCACTCGAGAGCATGCCATGTATAATTGTCCTTGTGAAAAACATGAGTTAAATTTTATAGAAAGTAAAATGATAATTGTAAAGGGTACTACTACGCTTGATGCATACACAATAATAAATGGCTGAAAACTGTGGAGGGAGTGAGAGAAGGCTTATTGTGTGAGAGCAAGAGGAGACCGGCTTCGGTCCCATCCCTACTCCGCGCTATTTGCTGGATAAGAAGTGACACCGGTAAACCTCTGGTGAGGATAACTTACTAAGTCATAATTGATCAGTAAAAAAATTATTAGTAGCCAAAAAATAGATAGTAGCTGATTCTCAGACCTATTGAAAATCAGTCAAGCCGTTTCGGAGGAGTATGGTAACTAAAACTGTGACATGAGAATTTTATATATTAGATTTAAAAGCGAAATAAAGAAACACATTAAAGTCCAATGGAGAATAAAGAAGCTAAAGAATTATTTTGACACCGAGTCTAACTTGAAGAACACAAGTTTATACAAGAATGAAGAAATACAGAATGAGTTTGTATTTTTGCAATGAAATATAACATTATTATTCTTATTTTTGTTAACTGATCTCTTCTTTTTTTTCAACATAATATTACAAATTAGAGCAATGTAATACTTACCAACTCTTCCGGGAGAATTCACGTCTTTGTCTGATGAAGGTTCTTCGTAATCTAACGGTTCCCCTCTTTTACCTGAAGTAAAAAAAGGGATATTACGAATTGTTTTATTAATATGAAATATAAACAGTATATTGAACTAGAATTGACGATTGGATTACTTGGTAAACTTGTAACTGTTTCATCGAAAATCAAACTATGGGAACGTTTATCCATAGATCCTGTAAAATAAAGGAAATATAATTAATCTTTAAGTATTACAATTATAATGGAGGCAAAAAGATATGAAAAACAGATCTGCAAAATGTTACTGTCAAAAATCGTACATACGATAAGATTCGGGTACCTGTTGAAGACGTTTCTTTTAAAGATGACCTTTTGACAATTCCTAAACAGAGCTCAGATTGTAATTGAAAGAATTATTCTATTCGCAACAGCAAATTTAGATATGTAATTAACTTTAAACTGACCTAATTTGTTCTCGAGATCGGCCCTCTCATTTTTGAGTCTCAACAACTCCTTTTCCAGAATAATTTTCGCCTCCAAAACGCCTTTTCTCAGTTCTGGTCGCATGCTTGCAATCAAATGGTCTTGGGTATAGAGGCTCATGTTTCGAAATGCTTTAATTAACTCCCCTGGATCTGACATTTTTACCACTATGTTTTCTTTCCTTTTTCTTTTAAAAGATATATTGAATATTCAATTTCGCTTGGCATGCATATTCTTGAATGAATCATTTCAGCTGTTCCTAAATGCTATGGGAATGAGTTTGCAAGATGATGTAGGTTATTAGTTTGTTAAACATCAAGTCTTGAATTTTTAATAAAGTCAAACGTACAACGGTTGAGCCACTTATTTCTAACAAAGTTAAATGTTGAAAATATTCTTAAATTTTAGACTAATCTAGTGCCAAATTAAATTAAGTCATGTTTTTCTTATTACACTTGCTTATCTGAAGTGAGCCATACGTATTGATTTTTAAAGACTTCTAGCCGTAAACTTATTCGCAGTTTCAAAGCATTGGAAAATAATTATTTGTTAAGACGTAATTTACCATATGGCAAATATCTATAATGTATCTTTTTCAGTTTGTATAATTCATTATTATTATTGTACCGTTTCTCTCTCTTTGGAGTAGGGAGGATTAGCACATTCCCTTATGTTGAGTAGTATACATCCTGAGGTAATTTCTTTGGACGTCGTTCTTTCTTCTGTACCCAGTACTCTTTCATTCTTTCCGATCGTCTTTTTCTTACTTCTTCTGATAAGATAGGTTTTGTTTTAAATTTGACTTAAATATTTTAATTAAATTATCATCGAGGGCATCAGCTGATATGATTTAATTAGTAATGAAATATACATTGTATTTAATTGAAATCTTAATTATTAAAATGAATATAATTTTCAAATGTCTCATTTCTATACTTTTATGATCAAGATATTAGATAGATTCGTTTAACGTCACTTTTATGCTGCTATGGCTAATCGGACGATGCTACAGTGGGAGTCCTAAATTTTGCCTATCCAGGTTTTATTAGGATAGGGGTCTTTAACGAGTACCTGACATCGCACAGGCTCAGGACCACCTTTTAACGTCCCCTCCGAAGGACGGCATAACTAAGGATTTTTTACTCCCATTAAAAAATCCTAGGGCCACCCGCGGGTTCGAACCCGTGACCTTTGGCATAGAAAGCTGTCATGGTAACCACTACGCTATGGGTGGCCCTTGATCAAGATATTTTTTTCGATTTTACTTTACTACAATTAAAATATTGACTGTAAGATCATCATGATTTTGCTTAGTGTGTTTAAATGTTTTCATGGAATGTAATTTCTTAATAATATTTACAAATATCGATGTTTTATAGTCAAAAGAATTTTTTTTTTTTAATCATGCCTTCCCGTTTTGGCTTCCGCCATTAGGAATCTAGCAGCCCAATACCACTCCGATCTTGATGGAATTTCAGCTCTTATATTTTGTAGCCGGGGACATACTTCCAGATGCGCTGCATCCATTTCACTATTATCAGAACAAAGGCAGCAAAGTAGAGACTCTATCACCTCGATCCGATGCAAGTGTTTCGCGAGGTAGTCATGACCGGTAAGCATTCAGAACCGGGCAACTGCATCTCTTCTCTTCAAATCGACCAGTATCCGTTCTTGCTCTAGAAGTAGTTTGCCCCAGAGCTTGTTCATCGAACTTTCTCTTAGGGAATCCATGAATAAAGCATATTTTGCTCTCTTAACTTCGTCTTTAGCTCTGCGATAGGAAATTTGATTGTTGAACTGATCTGAAGCTGCACCTTCTTTTGCAAGCTTGTCAGGTACTTCGTTTGCATGAATACCGCAGTGGCCCGGAATCCATTAGAAAGCTACCTGTATACCTTGTTCAAGCAGTTGTTCAATTTTAGTTTGGCAGTTCACAACGTCGTTATCCTGAGACACATTTGGCTGCGTAGCTGCAATGATGACAGCCTGTGAATCCACAAACAAGACAATGCTTTTTGCGACTATATTTGAGAGAGCGTGCAAAGCTAGTAATATAGTACGAATTTCGCTGTTGAAATTTGTAGACAATTTCCCTACCGGCTTTGAGTTTTGAAACAGATGCGAATACACGCCTGCTCCTCCATTGTAACTTGCATGCTCCGCTGAACCATCGGTGTAGAAATGGAGCCAGAGAGGGCTGGGATAACGCTCAGTTTTGGTTTCAATTGCCAAGGATCTCAATTTCTCTCGTATAGCTTCTTCTTTTTTTTAATTGGTCTCATGAGATCAAGGTGGTAAGATGCTGTCTTTATGTCAAAAGAATTAAGATATTCATTATATTAACTTTATATACAGTAAGAGGTATGATCTAAGACAAGGTTTATCTAATTCGTCTTTACTCATTCATTTGCAACTGACATAAACGATATAGCTTTCCATCTCTAAGAGACAGGTACACACAGATGCATGCGCCAGTCTATAGCATGCTGATAACGTTACCATGGTTATGAAATCAAAGCTTTTACCCCAACCATAAGGCGGCTAAAGAAGTTTTCACTAAAAAATAAAAAAATAATTTTTGGAATACCAATCATCTCCGTTACTGACAAATAATCTTATAAGAATGTAGCCGAACTTGAGGATTTGTTTATAGCATTCTTGAATCTATCAAATTTAGAATCATTTGCTAGAAGTAAATGATAGAACCAAGTATTTAATGTTTTAATCAAAACATTCATCCAGCTGAGATTTGTGATTTGAGAAGAACTTTATCAGAGTATTATTAATAGCTATTGTGCAGAACAACCTACGGTCATATCTTCTAGGAATGCTTGGAATTCGTCAGCTATGATGTCGAAAAAACGCCAACTAAAGTTAAGACTCCAAATGAGAGTGATTTTTACAAACAAATATTGTAGAATTTACTGAAATAAGAAACTAAATGGAGATGAAAACTAGAATTAAAAGCTTATTTAAATACCTTTCAAATTCAAAGAATACATTTAAAATCAACTATAAAAGAGGGGTAAGATATAATTACCCTCATTGATAATATTGATTTATTCCTTCTGTTTGATTTCTTAGCAACCAGCCGATTGTTGATATAGGAGCCAATCTATTAAAAGTATTGTAGTTTAGCACTGGATGCTTGACTACCTCAGCAAAAATTCATAAGGAAAGGTGGGGTAAGACCTTAAGGTATTTTATGTATATAATCCTTCCTTTTTTATTGCACGTGTAGACAATTTTATTTTTAAAAAAATGGTCAGTCTATCTCCCTATAATTATGATAAGTCAAAAAAAAAAAATACCTTCGGAAACTTCAATGTCTAAGAAAAATTATTATGTACTTAATCAAGTCGTATACATAACAAGAAATTGACGAAAACATCATAAACAAAATCTGGTACGGGCAACACACGACTTTCACTTACCTCCATTTTTAAAATCAATGAAAGAATTTTCAAAAACAGTTAGAGATAAAAGTACGTGAAACTATTAAAATTGAATTTATATAGAAACATGTGTTTCATTAAAAAATCTATTATATTACTATCTAAAATAATCAGTTAGTTTTATGTTCATTTCATCACTCTCTATTAACTTTTAAAAGCTTGTGTATGAGATAATATTTTTTCTAAAATCTTTAGCTTTCCAACGGTATATCATACATGTATATTACTGCTCTTATGTTCAAAAACGAAAATTGCATTAAAAAAATATTTTTTCTATTTTCTCCTTTAGTTGGGTATCGAATTTATTCAATTTATATATTTACCTGTTTTTCATCAGCGTTAACAAGATAATATAGTTATTTTTATTGAATCTAAAAAATTAAAAGTACTATAGAGGAAGAAAATTTATAATATCGGCATTTAAGCCCTGTCAGACCATTTTAAGCAGAGTAAAACCTACATGATATTAAAGCCCATTTAGTTTTACATCGATATAGCGAGTTTAATCAAAATCGTCGGAACCGTTTTCGAGAAAATCGAAAAAAGCTGCAAAACGCATGGTATAAAGTGCATCTTCTGGTAAGCTCATTTTGATGAAAAAGGTTTTGTCACGTCTCGGGCGTTTAGTTGTCTTAAATATGAAATTTCAGTTTCGTAGGACCTACCGTTTCCGCCCGGAAGTTACCACACACACACACACACAAAAGAGACCTTTTTGCGAGACTTGGTTATTTGGACTCAGGGGACCCTAAAACGTGCATTTCCGTTGAAAACTGGAATTCGAAAATTTTCGCGATCGCAATACTTCCCCTTACTATATATAGTAAGTGAAAGTAATAAGTGAATATTATTTCATGAAAAACATATGTTTCCTGAAAAGAAATCCGATTGAATCTTGTTTATTACTTTTACCACAAAATAAGGAGGTTTAAAATTAAATTCAAATATGGAATTAAGACTAGGTAATTAAGAGTAAGCACCAGATTCTTCAGATTAAATTATGTAATTGTTTAACCATTTTATTTTCGAATTAATAATTTATATTGAAGGAATTAGTCCGGGTGGCGGTCATTAAATGAAACAACTGAATAGTTTCAACTATTTTATTTTTTGCCAACGTTTCGACCCCCATTGTGGGTCATCATCAGGGCTAAAAAGATACAAAAAGTATACATTTAAAATAAGATTAAAAATACTATTATAAAAAAAAAAAAAAACTATTGCGCTAGAGAATGTCAATATTATAACATAAAAGGAACTAGATGTGTAAAGAAATCAATTAATTAAATTACAATGATAAAGGTATACTAATGAGAGCTATACAGACCAGATAATGACTAAAGATAATGTACAAATATATAAGAAAAAATTACATGAAATAAAAAACATTAAAAAAATGGAGTACAGTGGAGATACGTACCGTCTGGTAGGCGAGTGGAAACTAGGTACAATTTGGTAATAAGGAATATAGGCAGGTAGATAGGAAAGTACGTACAAAAGTTAGGGTAAAATGGAAAATACGTACCACATTTCTAGATGGGATCTGACAACAATGAGTAAAATTGTAATATTAACATAAAAGGAAGTGTTCAGATTAAACCTACAATATTAATAACATAACGGTATTAGAAGATGTTTTAACAAGATTGTTGAAGTAAAAGAATAAGTAAGAATAATAATGTATAAACTGTATGTAGTAAAACTGACTACCTCCCATTATTTTCGAATTAATAATTTTTAAATACTGATTCTGCATCGGCACCCTTCAACTTGTGTTTCAGCACACTGCTCGTGGAATTTACTGTGTTGTTTACAAACACTCACTTGCTATATATTGACTAATGACGTAGAGCATAGAAATACAACAGACTTAAATAGGACACATAACTTCCCTCATTTGCTGTAGGCTTAGATAGAACTAAAAAAATATAGCTGATTTTCAAAGTTTTATAAACATTAATCGCTGAGAATCTGCATAAGAGATTTGTTATTACAAATCAAACATTCTTGCTCTTAACATTTATTTATATCTGTATAATAAACATCTATTCTCTCTAGAACTAACTATAAAATGATAACGTGATTTTTTTTTTCCCGCCAACTCCTTCTAAACTACTGGACGGATTTAGTCACGATGAACTCATAATCCCAAAGTAATAAACTTTTAATTGGACTTTTTTAAATATAGATGGCATCACATTCATATTGTATCCGTGCGAAGCAAGGGGCGTTCGCTAGTAACTAATAATGTACTTATGTTGTAAAAATCATCTAGAAGAGTTTTAACCGGAATCCAAATGAATTCGAGAAAAAGGTCTCTGTGTGTCTAAGTGCTGGTTCAAAAAAGATCAGTTGCATAAAGCTGATAAGTCATCTTTTATAGCGCATATGCCTGAGATGTTACTGCCACTTTTTCAAATAAATCGACGAAAAACCGTTATCTTAAGTACAAAATTATGGAAGGTAATACAAAATGACTGAGATGAGTGTTATACATAACAATTTTATACTGTCATATTATTTTAATCCAACAAACCCGAATGTAATTCTTTACACTTTTTTTGAATTCTTGCTTTATTTAAAAGTTTTAAGATTGATTTAGACTACCAAAGAAAATGCAAGTTGTGTGTTGCGCTCACCAGATTTTTATTAAATTATTTTTATAGATTAAAAAAAATCTTTTTAAATGTATATATATATATATATATATATATATATATATATATATATATATATATAACATATGTTTTTTAATGTAATTAACGATTTTGATTTTTAAGATTTTATTATAAATTGTGTTTAATGATGTAAAAAGATTATTTCCAAAGCAATATTCAATGTAATTATAAGCCAATATTAAAAATGATGACCCCTCTGCAGCAATTAGGTGAAAGTACAATCAGAACTGAAACTGTGATTTTATATTGTGGTGTTTAATTTAAAAAAAAAATATCGGAATACTTAGGTAACACAGACAGAACATTTAATTATATTTTTTATCTAATATTATTTACATGACTATTTCATCTCCAAAATTCATACTAAAAATAGAAGTATTCTAGTTTGTGAAAATATTCCAACATGAAAAATCCGATAGAATCTTATTATCTTTCCAGATGTACCCATAAAGATATGATATCTTTTTACAACACTCGTTAATTCCTTTCTTATGTTTTTATTATGGTGATGTCAGGCTGCAATTAATAATATTGAAACATGACTAATAAATTTATTCTGAAGGCTAAGCTTATCTATGCCAGAAAAAACTCACATTTCTGTAAAAGGTTACCTATATTAGGAAAGAAAGTGTATAGAACGATTTGACATCTGTCAAATTGAAAAATAAACAACGCTTTAGTAACCAAGCAATTTAGACTAGAGCAGCCATTCAAATATTGATTACTGTGACCGTATTATCATGCACAAGCGCTTAATTCTAAACAAACCAGTTCCATAACGCTAATAAAATGGTCAGGATCAATAGTATTCAGTATTAGGTTAACGAAACGTCATTTAAATATTAATATTTAATTTTGTGACATGTTTTGTTTATTTATTTGTTAACTTCATTTATTTATATTTATTTTGTCTACAAATTTTGTTATTGTATACGTTTATTTATTTTGATTTTATTTTATGTAATTTGACTTTCCTTTTGTTTATATTGTAAATATTGTATGAATGAGATCCTGTAGCACTATTATTATTGTCTATTAGACAAATTGTAATATATACGAATAAAAAAAAAAAAAATATATATATTAATTTAAAAAAAACTTGTTAATATTTTACTACGTAAAAGTTACTTTTAAACAATATAAATTTATATAAACAAAATAACTGACAGCATAAGTTTATTTAATATTGCCGTTAGGATTTAATTAACCGAAAAAAAATCTCATTAGAATAAATTAATTCTTAAAAGTACATTAAATAATAGGTGATAAAGTATTATTGCATTATTTAAAAAAAAGTTAAAATTAAAAAAATACACTACTTTCAGTTACGGCGCCTTAAAATCAATTTTTTAATAAATTTAAGTTGAAATATAAATTATATTGTTTCTAAGGAAACTTTCATTTTAGATTAAATAACGTAAACATAAAAATTAATATCTACAACGTTCACTAAGTTTTATGCCTTATTCGTCACTTTACATTACCTTACGAAGTTATAATATGCAATAAAAGAGGTCGTAAAAATTAATGGAATGTTGTTACAAGCCCACAAACTTATGTACATCTGTTCTTTGTAAAGGCCGCGCTACACGCTGAGAGAAGAGGTAGGTGACAATTCGTGAGAGCAAGGTCTTGTGGCGGATCACGAAAGAAGCCGGAGAGGTGGAGACTTGTTTTTTTAATTAATTCGAATAATAACGTCAAATTTTACTTTAAAAAATCCTCTAATGCCATTAAATATTATCTTATATAAATTATGAAGTAATATCAAAACAAACAAACAAGTTTTTAAATATAGAAACTCCAAATTAAAAAATTAAACATTATTTATAATAAAAGTTAAAAAAATAAATAAATGATAAAGTTTTTATAGAAAATGCGGTAATTCAATGTTTATTATAGTACGTTGAAAGTATGTGATAGTTGTATACCTGTTCTGCTCGCCGTTAATGTTTTTATGAGGGTGTTAATTGTGGTTCAGTGTTGCCACCATATAGTACTCAAGATTTTAGACAAAAATATTACTAAATGGTAGGTAAGTTGTTAAAATAAATGGAAAGTTGTTATAAATAAACATTATGGCTGGAATCACCAGTAGTAGGGAGGTTAGCATAACAGCCTCTTAAGCCGAACGTCCCGGGTTGGAATCCGCAGGTGGCCCTAGGATTTTTTAATGGGAGTAAAAAATCCTTAGTTATGCCGTCTTTCAGAGGGGACAGTTAAAAGGTGGTCCCGAGCCTGTGCGGTCAGGTACTCGTTGAAGATCCCAATCCAAATTAAACCTGGATAGGAAAATTCTTTTTTCTAAAATCTTTAACTTTAAAACAGTATATTATCATCTATATTAATATTCTTGGGTTCGGAAAATATATATAAATATATATATATATATATAATATATAATATATTATTATTATTAAATATATTGCTCTCACCTTCAGTTGGTTATGGTATATTTACCCGTTCTTTATCGATGCTAAGAATATGAAATTGTTAATTTTTTCGAATATACGAAATTAAAGATATTTTAAAAGAATAAAATTTAAAATATATACTTTTAAATCCTATCAGAGTATTTCGAGCAGAATGAAAGCCTACATAACATTAAATCTTACCTCAGTATAAGTATATTATTCAAAATCGTTAGTGCCGCTTTTGAAAAAATTGTAAAAAGGTGAAAATAGATGATATATGGTAAAGTGGTTGATCTAGCTTCTCAAATATGAAATTTTAGTTTTATACACCTTATCGTGTTCGAGCTACACTTGCCACGTAAAAACACCCAGACTCGGCCATTTGGACTCGGGGGGCTGAATTACTTCGTAAACAATTTTTAACCTACAAAATTAAAAACAAGATACATTTTTTAAATCTAATACATACAATATGCTTAGCAAAATTAAAAAATAATTATTAACTAATGCCTAGAGCAACTGTTACAGATTCGTTTGCAATATACTCTCTAGTTCGAAGTAATCCCACATTATGCATGACTAATGAAAACATCTAGAAGTATTATATAACATGCTTCGGCTTCTTAGATTTTTAATCATGTGAATCATTGCTACAATCTTGTTATACATCATAATACAATTTCATATCACTTTTTTCCTTTTTTATTCATTCAGTATTTAACAACGTTAGATAGATTTTAAATATAACATATAGAAAATGGAATATCCGTTTTTATTTTCTATATCTTTTAAATTTAAACGAATTATGCTCTACTACTTTGTACGGAATTTAATTACTACTTGAAAATGTTACGTGTTTATACCATAGGTCTGTTTATCTCAGTATTAGAATCTCATTCGGAATAATATTACTGTCGGTATTTTGATTTTATTTTATTTTGTATTTTAAGTGTATTTTCTTTTGAATTTGCCACACCTTATCCATCACCATATCGCTGGGCTAACTATTGAGTTATCAGTAGCATCAGGATGGGGATTAACAGCTAAATATGAAAGTTGAGCGAATTGAGAATGATAATCGACTAAAGGAGAAAACTGAAAAACAATGTATTTTTTTCTATTTTGAACATAAGAACAGTAATATTCATGTATAATATACCGTTGGAAAGCTAAAGATTTTAGAAAAAAAACATCTTATTCACAAGTTTATAAAAGTCAATAAATCGTGATGAAAAGCCGATAAAACTAACTGATTATTTTAAATAATAATAAAAAATAGATTTTTACTTTCACTTACCTATATATCAAATATATAGTAAGGGAAAGTATTGCGATCGTGAACATTTTCGAATTCCAGTTTTCAACGGAAATACACGTTTTAGGGTCTCCTGAGTCCAAATGACCAAGTCCCGCAAAAAGGTCTGTGTGTGAGTGTGGTAACTCCCGCGCGAAAACGAAAAGTCCTATAAAACTGAAATTTTGTATTAACTTTATACCATGCATTTTGCATCTTTTCACGATTTTCTTAAAAACAGTTCTAACGATTTTGATTAAAATCGCTATTCCGATGTAAAATGTAATGGGCTTTAACATCATCTAGGTTTCATTCTGATTGAAATAGTACGACAGGGCTCAAATGTCGATAATTTAAATTTTCTTCCCCTAAAGTACCTTCAATTTTGTAAAGTATTCTATTAAAGTAGCCATATTATCTTTTTAGAATTGATAAATAACAGCTAAATATGCAAGTTGAGTGAATTTGATAAACAGCAACAGGAGAAAAGAGCAGACATATTTTTAATGCAATTTTTGTGTTTTTGAAGACAATAATAGTAATATAGACGTATAATATACTGTTGGATAACTAAAGATTTTATACGGAATTTTAAAGGTTGATGGAGAACGGTGAAAAGTCTTTAAAATTAACTGATTGTCGTTGAAAAAAAAAAAAAAAAAAATAGATTATTTAATCCAGGAGTAGATGACAATGGGTATCGACCTCCCTTATGCCTGACATGCCCTTTATATCAATTCTCATCAAAACAGCTTATTGTCACGGGTTGAGCGACAGGTGTGGATGTAAAAATGAGTGATTATATATATATATATATATATATATATATATATATATATATATATATATATATATATATATATATATATAAGATTATTTAATGAAACACATGTTTCTATTCAAATTAAAAATAATTAATTTGTTAAGAATTTATTTATGTTTTTAAATGTATTTAAAAATTCTTAAATTGGTTTTAACAACGGAGGTAAGTGAAAGTCGTGTGTTGCGCGCACCAGATTTTTTAATAAAACACATGTTTATGAAGAAATTCAATTTAATTAATTCGCGGATTGCTTTTATTTTTATCTTTAACTGGATTTGAAAATTCTTTGATCGATTTAAAAAGCGGAGCTAAGTAAAAGTCGTTTTTTATTTGCCCCAAAATTTTTTTGAAGGCCCCCCCTGCTACTTATATATAGATATGTATTTTATTAGGTACCTATATATATATATATATATATATATATATATATATATATATATATATTATGGTATACTGTTCATCTTAAAATGCAACCTTCTTTGCAATATTTTCATAAAATATGTCATTAACCAAATGTATTAAATGTCAACGTTTATGAATTTCTTCATTATAAAAAGGGTTATATGCCAGGTAAAATGGCCTAAAAAGAATGATATATTTTAGTAGAAATATAAATTAAATACTTGTTTGGTTACAAAATACCGTAGAGCTTCGTTTGATGGATATTCCAGCCTTCTTTAAAAAAAACCCCGAAATATTTCAACGTTCTAGAACGGCTAGAGGGGGTCAAGGTAGGTGGAAGGAGTGGGAGAAGCGAGCCGTCAGTAAGTTACTGCACCGGCTTCCTACAGGTAATAAGATTTTACCGTTTGCTATTATTCACCATTAACAATTCATTAAATCATTAAAAATTCCATATCTAATCGTAACAATATATTTTGTTAATTTAATCAAATTAATCATTTACTCAACCGAGACATATGTCGTGAATGGTGTTAATTTTTTTGAGAGTACTCTAGAGGATTTAGTACAAAAAGTGTGGTTTTAAAATAATACTTCGTTTTTTGTTTTCTTTTTCGTTTACGTAAGTTAGTTATTACCATAACGGTTATTATTATAATTACCAATGGCGGTGCAATGAGGGTTTGTTTGGAATCTTCTTTTACACCTGATTCATTTTGGTTGATCACAACCAATGCACTATTTTCCCATCAAACTTAAACTTGGGCTAATTAGATGTCCAGGTTTTTATTTTCTGCGAGACACTTGTTCCTACTTTTGGCATTATTTAAACATTGAATTAAACTGTCTACTACAAACACAGAAGAAAACCTGAAATTTGAACTTACTCTTAAAACTTATTACTCACATAGAATACTGAAGGGTCGTAAACAGATTGAGTATTCAGTGTAACATACCAATGGCTAATTTGATAAATGAATAGAAGTGACGTTAAACGAACAAAAACAACGAAACGCCTTTTTTTAGCCGGATGTGATTACTAACTAAAAACTACTGACTTCCAAATATTTACGTTCATTTTATCTCTTCTTAACTAATAATTTAATGCTAGATTTTACCAGAGAAAAATAATAAAATAAATTTTTAAGTATTCATTAACATATCTATGTATATTTACTATCGGAAATTCGGTTAGATCAGTTGTCACGTTAAGATTTAATAATCAAATACTCCAAGTGCAAAATATGCAATTTAATGCAATAAAAATAAAAAACCGTGCAAGTTAGCGAAAAAAAGAACCCTTTCAAGCTTTTAATATCTTGTTTTTGTAATATCAAAATCTTCTTGATGAAGAAATAGAGTTATTTGAAGATAAGGTCAGTTCGAAGCCTTGAAGTGCAGACAAAGTTTCAAGATGAAATCTTCAGTGGCTGAGCTTTGAGAAATTTGTGTGACAAGCATTATATAATCAGTCGGTACTGCGTACTTTCGTAAATTCAAGCACTCCGTTATATTCAGGTAACTACTGTGTAAAATTGTTCGACAACTGTTTGTCTAAAACTTATCAAATTATGTATGATTTTTTAGATGTAACTTTAGGCGCCAGAAAATACAGACCGTTTTCTCTCCTTAATTACTGCGCATGAGAAAAAAAATCCTAAAATGAGAAAACAAATCATATTACTGTTAACCAAAGATGGAGTAATATACAAAATTTTAAATATAACTAAATTTCATACTATTTATCTATATTTTATTGAAAAAGAAAAATCATTGTTATATAAATATAATTCTCACTTAAATATTTCTTAATAGACCCTAGTTGAACTAATAAATAGGATAATAAACGTTTTCTTATTTAAAACAAAATTAATAGTAAAAATAAATGTATATTTATTTAATGGCATTACAACCCTATGTGGGTCTTAGCCTCCTCAAGGAGCCTTCGCCAGACAGCTCTATCTTATGCAGTTGCACTCCAGGCACGGACGTTCAAGATATTCCTCGCATCTTGAGCCACAGCATCCGACCATCGCAGTCTTGGTCGTCCTCTTCCTCTGCTACGGTCCAGCTTTCCCTCGAGCAATCTCTTAATAGGATCATTGCTACTCATTCTCGCCACATGCCAGGCCCATCTGAGTCTGTTTATCCTCATCCAGGAAACTATATCAGGCTCCACAAACATTTCGTACACTTCTTTGTTAGTACGCCTTCTCCATTGGCCGTTCACATAAATTCCGCTGAAAATCCTCCGTAATAGCATTCTTTCAAAGACTGCTATGTCTTTTTCTTTGGTCTTTGATACGGTCCATGTTTCAGAGGCATACGTCAATACTGGCCTAATGAGGGTCTTATACAACATTATTTTAGTTTGCCTAGATAAAAATGAATATTTATTTAAAGCTATACAAAAATAAATGTATAGCTTTAAATAAATATTCATTTGTTTAAAGATAACTAATTATTACCTGAAAGATTATTAGTTGCTATCTAACAACACCCAACACTTCAATTTTATTTATCCATTACATTTTATGTGGTTAAATTCGGAAAGGGTAAGTGGTAGATTAATGTAATCTAAATAGGTTACATATCGTAATTATTAATCCTGTTTAAAGAGCGTGTTTACTAAATTTAATGTGACCATTGTAAACAAACCATGAATGTTATTCGGTTCTTTTCATATCGAGATTTATATTTAATTAATAATATAAACATTATAAAGTACACAATTCAGCAAGCAAGCGGTATTACATGATATTGGAGGGCGTTGCCATAAAAAAAAATTACGTTTCGAGATTCTAGGAGCAAGAAAATAACAACTAAAATATCGATATATATTTTAAATATCGAGTTTAGGAAATGATTTCTAATTGGTACTTTTAACAAAACTTTTGTTTTTAGAGTATTCCTAAAATTAGGGTTAGATCTATAATTTTGTTCGGGGAGTGTGAAATAGTTGGTATAATTTTTTTATGCCCAAAATAAATATTTTTATATAATGTATTCGCCGTTTTTATTTACTTGCAATATTTTTAACAAGTTCAGCTCGTGCAAAACATCAGGGGGTTAGAAGCTAAAAATTGGTCGAGATACGTTTTTACATATCTCTCATCAGCGAACGATCTACCGTTTCGGGAGGCTCAGAGTGACCAGAATGAGTGATTGTCGGGTGGTGCGTGCTCCGAAGAATACAGATAGTGCAGTAAAACAACAAAGTCAAGTTGTTTGTTTGTTTGTTTGTTTATTTATTTAACGTCACTTTATGCTCAAAGGCTAATCGGACGATGCTACAGTGGGAGTCCTAAATTTTTCCTATCCATGTTTTATTAGGATAGGGATCTTTAACGAGTATCTGACATCGCACAGGCTCGGGACCACCTTTTAACGTCCCATCCGAAGGACGGCGTAACTAAGGATTTTTTACTCCCATTAAAAAATCCTAGGACCACCTGCGGGTTTGAACCCGTGACCTTTAGCATGGGAGGCTGTTACGCTAGCCACCCAGCTACAAGTGATCCCACAAAGTCAAGTTGCATCAACGTTTGTTGTGTGATTATTAGGGAGTGTAGTCTATCGTTGTGATGGTGAAATGCAGCACTAGTTCTGGGTATTTCTGTCCAGTTGCATTAGCTAAGACTAGTAGATGTTTGAATCAATGGTTTTTTCTTGTGGAAGCAACTCGCAAAATAGCACGCCGCTATAATCCCACCAAGTGGTGAGTAAAATCTTTTTCAGAATTGTCCGGTCTTCGGGTGGTATTTGATGGCTCGTCAGCAGTTGTCAACGATCTTCTACGAACTACACTGTCAGTATTCGTTTTAGAAATAAGTGTATTTCGTGTCAGCTTAGAATAGTCTTGCAGATTGATATTCAGACTTAGATTGATTGGTCAAGATTGCCTCAGTTAGTTGGTGTGGTGCCCAAATATCGAGGCGGGACACGTAGGAAACTTTGAACGGTGCTATAACCCATTCTCAGTGTCTCCACAATTCCTCGTACCTGTTGTGACCGGTCTTGTTTGATTAGAGCCTTGACCTTGAATTCACCTCGGTGGCCCGAACGCTGCAGGTGCATTTTCGAGATTCGAGACGCAGGAACGAAACTTGAGCGGCACATTCTGTTAAGCCATCGTCACCCTATACCTTAAGTAACATTTGGTGGGTTTTCTGTTTAAAATAAAAACGATATATGCCGAAAATATACACGCAATAAATCAAATCGGAAAACTTTAAACATGCTAAGAATTGTTTTATGGTGAAATAAATTTTATTGAATATTTAAATAATTAGTTAATTGGATGAAATTTATAGACTTCATTATCTGAATTTCAAATATCATTGGCCTTATTTTTCTGTGTTTCTTGCAAATATTGGACGAAACAGTTGATAAAGTAGATTTTGTTTCTGCCAAACGTTGATCAAAATCGGTGACGCACTATTTTAGACATACTCTAAAATAATCTACAATTCAAAACCGCAATTAAAGATATGACGCTTCATGTCTCCACTTAATTGTAAAGTCATTTAACCGAAACAGATAGTTTATGTATACGTTTAATAATTAAGGCACATTATCAATGTTAAACGTTATCATCAGCTTAGTATTTTTATATGAAAGTATTAGAAAAAAAAAAAATAGTCGGCTATTGAGATTCTAATAATAGGTTAGTTAGTTAATGTGTTCGACATTGAAAAGCTGCGTCATGGAAATGCTTTAAAGCTATGTACTGTTTGGCTTGGAGGATACAACTAAGGCCTAAAATTTTACTCTATCAACTTTTGAGAATCATTGGGTGGATGTAAATTAGGCATGAATATACATATATATATATATATATATATATATATATATATATATATGTTTTTTCCCTCCGTGGGGTGTCGGCTTGGAATTCCTAGGATTAGTGGGACTGTTGGTATTCCCTTCAACTGTTCTATGTAAATTTTAAATGAGGGACTAGGATGCGGGAAAGTGTTTTTTTTATTTTTTTTTATTCATTCTTAACGTCTTCTTTTGGGACGCAGCTCTCCAGATTTTTTATTTTTATCTTAGATCCCTCAGTCAAGGCTCAGGCTTGCTACATATGTTTGCCAGATTTGTGGCCTTCTAGTTGCAGATTTTAAATAAAGGGTTTGTAAAGTATCTAAGGCTGTGAAAGAATTTTATTTGTCTCCCAATGATGTAGTCAGACACAGTCCGGATCTCGATTTTAGTGTAGAGTATGTCTGTTTTAGGTTTTTGTTATGTCGTATGTCTTACAATAAGACTCAGCACGCCGTTCTGAAACTGTTGGAGCCTCATCGTCATGGTAGGTATTGTATTTTCTAACAAGGGTTCTCCATGCAGCGGTGCTGGCCTGATCACGCTTCTGTTTATCATTAATTTTTCGGAGTGAGAGGTTTGGAGATGTCAGAAGGAAGTTAAGTCGGTATGTCTTGGCATTCATCATCTTTTATTTATATATATATATATATATATATATATATATATATATATATATATATATATATATTGATATTTACAACTTGATTATAAAATACATTTAGTAAATGTGATACAAGATATACTATCACAGTATATATCATATGATTCACATGACAGTATTACATTACTACCCATTGGCAGCTCCCCAGAAACTATGCTATATTAGAAGGTCTCGGGGCCATATTTTTTTCAGACGCCTCGGAGGAGTATCAGGGATTGTAGAGGAAGCAAGGATTGAAACTCGTAGGTTAGAGCGTGAATGGAGTTTGTGATGAAAGGATTGGTACCTGGTTCGCAAGTCAGCAACATAGGGAACGTTAAGGTCTTTATGGATGAATTTATTTGTGACAAAATAAGGATCATTGAGGATTTGTCGAAGGGTTTTTGATTGTAAGGATTGGTGAAGAGAAGAATTTGATGGTTTAGTAGAGCCCCAAATCTCTACTTCGTAAGTCCATATAGGTCTTATGATAGTGGTGTAGATGAGCTTTTCATAATTAAATGAAAGATTTGAGTGTTTTTTAGTCATTTGTCCAGGTGTAGTCCTAGGTATCGGATCTGTTCAACCGGGACAAGAGGAGTGTTATTAAAGGATACTGCTGGGCTGTATGTCATAGGTTTACGACGAAGGGTAAAGTTTATTTGGTGATATTTATTGGAATCTATTTTTAAACTCCAATCCTGACACCATACTTCAAGGTCTCTAATGTGGGATCGAAGAGTTTGGGAGACAATAGTTGGATGGTTGTTGACTGATAACACACAAGTAGAAAGGAAAGTGTTAGGATGGGATGGGATATTAGATGTATAAACTTCGTAAAGATTGGGTCCTAAAATAATGCCTTCAGGAACACCAGCACACTGTTTAAAAAAGGATAAATAGTAACTATTGTGAATTACTTTGAAGGACCTGTAATTGAGGTAGGACTAGATAATGAGGAAGTATGTACGAGGGAGGAATTCACGGAGTTTGTAATGCGGTCCTGGGTGCACCAGTCGGTCAAAGGCCTGTTCTACGTCGAGGAAGGCTTCCGTGCAGTACAATCCGCGCTCCAATGTAGACGAGAAAACGTCCACCACGCGGTGGCATCGCTGGATAGTGGATTGGGGTGTTCGGAAACTAAAATGATGGTCTGGGATAATGTAATTGGAATTAAGGATGAGATTTGTGTGTTTAAGAAGGAGTTTTTCCAGGATTTTACTCATGATGCCAATAATAGAGATGGAGCCGTAGGAGGATGGGTATTCTGGAGGCTTTTTGGGTTAGGGTATCATTTTAATGATGAAAAATTTCCAGGAAGTGGGAAAATATGTGGAGCGGAGAACGGCATTATAGATGTAAGTAAGATATAGAATGGATTTTCGACGAAGTAGTTTTAAGATATAGGGAGTTATTAGATTATGTCCAGGCGCTTTGCTTCAGTACATTCGAGGTGATGAAGATTAAGGATATCAGGATGAGGATTATAAAGTTTAGAGAGATGTTGAGCAAACGTCTGAGATTTGTTATCGTCTGATCTTGTCCAGGATTGAGATTCTTTCAGGAGAGGATGGTTAAAATCTTTGAACTTGAGGAACTTCTTGGTCGTCGTCCATAGTGAGTTATCGGTGGTAGTGAGGTTTTCAGTTATATTAAGCAAAGTTTGAGTTTTAAATTTCCTGAGTTCTGAATCTGTTAGTCAATTTTGTATAATTAGTTTTATCTAAATGATATTTAGTCCTATGCCACTTCGATCTTGCGCTGTGTTTTTCTCTTTATAAGATACGAATATGTTGTAGCAGTACAGTCTTTTGAGTAGTATTGATGTTGAATGTGGATGATGTGTTTTCTTTTATACTGTTACTTATTGAGTCAGTCAGTATTCCAACAGCTTTACCAATGTCATGTCTAGTCTTTAGTGGAATATTTAGGTCCAATGTATTTTCCAAGTCGTATCGGAATCCGTCTTGGTCAACTCGTCCTGTAATTAATGAGGGGATTGGACTTTAATTTGTTATTTCAGTGTCGAGCTAGTGTGAGGGATATGTCAAGGGTAATGGCTAGGTATAATATCCTAGTCACCAGTTTATTATTTATGCAACCTTACGGGTTTTTGGGAGTGGGCTCAGCTTTTTATAGGAGGAGAAAATAATACTTTATATGTTAGACATGACAGTTAATAAATATGTAAACAAACTAAAATTTGTTTCCAGCCATAGTGTGATGTAGAACAAAGCAGATTGAATGAAAACAAACAAAAATGGGAATATTTTAGTTTATTTTCATTTACAGATCATTTTATTTTGAAGGAATGTATTATAGTTTCAAAGTAGAAGTTCTTTCAGACTAATTCGACCAGAATATTTGTGAAAATTAGTTTCACATATATAGCAAATTTACGGAATTGTAGATAAAGGAAACCTAATATTGAAGTCGACGAAACAGAGAAATCTCTTGAAATAAAACGAGAAATTTCTATGTTCTTATTAAATCTATTCCATTTATGATTTGCGACATCCTCCACCAAAGAAATGGAGCAAATACAGCCAAATAGAAGCAATGCAAAGTATTGGTGCCCAAAGCTTGTGGAGAGCTAGAATGAATAAACAGTAAAACTATTTAAACAAAAATTAAAGATATTAGTAGTTCTTAATTTATTTAACAAAAAAGTCGTTACTCACTCGCTTAACATCCCAACATAGCGATGATTATTAGCCAGAGGGCTATTTGGTTTAGGAAGGATCAGTTTGTATGGTTTATTGTAATCTGAGTAAGAGTAAGCGATAAATTATCAACTTCAAAGGACACCATTTGGGGGGTATTTCAAGGACCTGTATTAGGGCCACTATTGTTCGTAATCTTCACAGCAAAGGTGGTCTCAACAAAGTACCCAGAGAAAGTGGTAGCAGTCTACGCCGATGACATTGGCATCTATGCTTCTAGTATGAGAACGAAACGGGCTCTCACCCTGGCAAAAGGAGTATCGACCACTATTGTGCGCCCTTGATGCAGCGTCTGTTCAAGTCCAACCTCAAATAATTACAGACGTACCAGAACTCCATCCTTCGACGGATTGTCAGAGGTACCAACAACCCTCTGTAGGGCCAAAAACCACACTATACTTCAGGAGTTAGCATTGGCAAAAGTGCCTGAATATATCAGCCGGATTCACATCAATTTTTTAATGGAATGAAGGCTAACCCATTGTATGCTGACATCACCACACCACTCAAACCTGGGAGGTAGCAACTTCCTCTCGTTGACGGTGTCGCCGAGGAAGGAGTTTCGTTGAAATATACCTGAACTCAATTCATCGCCAAAACTCTGGAGAATGGTCCCTCCCCATTTTTGATATTGTGTGGATAAAGGCATAAAAGCCCTTAAAATGTTAAAAGTGCATGCAGCGGACCTAGAAATATTTCTTAGAATACCTTCGGGTAATAGAAGGTCAAATATTCTGTGATATAGGTATATATTGTATATTGTGTATAATAATAAAATCAGAAGGTGAGAAAAAAAAATGTTTGGGAAGGAATTTGAAAAAAAGATTGTAAGTCCACGAGAATAAGGATTATTTTTTTTATTTTTTGAAATGAGGTACAGAGGAAAATTTGTATTGGGACTCACAATTAGTCTATCATTAATTACGTCATAGTATATGAGCTACGTCAAGTGTGGGAAGAGCAGCTAGTATAAATATTATTTATATTTTAATTATTGACATGTTGTCTCCATGGAAACACTTATACTATTTAATTCTTTTAATCTGAGGTTCTTTCATTTATTCTTGAAAAAGATATGGTAATCATTGTGAAACATTTAATTCATGTTTGGGGAAATTACATCTTACACAATTGTCAGGTGGGGTATCTCACTGCGGAATAGAGCAATAAGAGCTAAAAATAAAATAAATAGTTGATAAGATAATTATTGGATATTCTTATCATATTTTAGGTTACAACTGGTAGCACTGGCATATCAAGTTTGATAACGCTCGAATCAGCAACAGCATAATACCTCAGGTAATTTATTCTATAGTCCCTTAAATATTGACATTTTAAAACTATTACTCTTATACCACTAACCATTGTATGATCATTATATTGGCATCCCTTTGGCTAAGTTTTTACTTTCACTTACCTATATATGAAATATATAGTAAGGGAGTAGTAATAGTAGGGTAGTAAATAATAGTAAGGGAAAGTATTGCGATCGTGAAAATTTTCGAATTCCAGTTTTCGACGGAAACACACGTTTTAGAGTCACCTGAATCCAATTAACTAAGTCCCGGAAAAAGGGCTGTGTGTGTGTCTGTATGTGTATCTGCGTGGTGAATCTAGCACAAAAATGAGAGGTCGCACGAAAATTAAATTTCATATTTAACGCAACTTATACGACCGAGATATTATAGCAACTTTTTCATCAAAATCGGCTGACCAGAAGAGCCACTTTATACCATACATTTTGCAACTTTTTACGATTTTCTCAAAAACGGATTTAACGATTATATCGGATCTATATCGATGTAAAATTTAATGGTCTGTAATATCATGAAAGTTTTATTCTGATTGGAATAGTCTGATAGGGCTTAAATGCCGACATTTTAAATTTTCTTCCTCTAAACTATCTTTACTTTTGTACATTCTAAAAGATTAACCATATCATCTTAATTACATTGATGCAGTACGGCTAAATATACAAGTTGGATGAATTTGATGACCAACAAAAGGATAAAGGAGAAAACAATTTGCTTATGTAATTTTTGGTTTCTTTGATATAAAGACCAGTAATATAGGCGTATAATATACTGTTGGATTGAGAAAGATTTTAGAAAAAGTATTATTCGATACACAAAGTTGTAAAAGGTAATATAAAGTGACGAATAAGGAATAAACTTTTACCTGATTAACAATTTAATGAGTTATATTATTTAATCTAAGTCATATGTTTCCAACGAAAATGAATATGCGTTTTATCAAAATAAACTTGAAATATTTTTTAAATTGAAGTATATTTAATATTTTTTAAGTCGAGGTAAGTGAAAGTAGTGTGTTGCCCGCACCAGACTTTTTTAAACCTTAATAACTTTCATCAGAAATATACACTTAATGTAAATTAAATAATCAAAATAACTCTTATAATTAATGTGCTAGAAAGAATCAATACGAAATCTATTTAACGTTTTTGGCCTCGATGGTTGTCCATTAAGAGAGAATAACTCATGTATTGCCTTGGACTGCAGTTGCAAGGAACGAAAGTGGAAGTCAGCGGGGATCCCTAACGACTATCAATTTCGAATGCGTATCAATATTTAATATGCTTTAATATATTTATAATCTTAGATATATTTATATATATCTTAATATATTTATTTGGTTTAATTTATTTTTTAGTTAACCAATTAAAAAAATCTGGTGCGGGCAACACACGACTTTCACTTACCTCGACTTACAAATATTAAATATACTTCAATTTGAAAAATATTTCAAGTTTATTTTGATAAAACGCATATTCATTTTCGTTGGAAACATATGATTTAGATTAAATAATATAACTCATTAAATTGTTATCAGGTAAAAGTTTATTCCTTATTCGTCACTTTATATTACCTTTTACAACTTTGTGTATCAAATAATACTTTTTCTAAAATCTTTCTCAATCCAACAGTATATTATACGCCTATATTGCTGGTCTTTATATTAAAGAAACCAAAAATTACATAAGCAAATTGTTTTCTCCTTTATCCTTTTGTTGGTCATCAAATTCATCAAATTGAAGTCTATTTAATATTTTTTAAGTCGAGGTAAGTGAAAGTCGTGTGTTGCCCGCACCAGATTTTTTTAATTAGTTAACTAAAAAATGAATTAAACCAAATAAATTAGGTACTTTTTTTTTAGCTTATTTTCCTATAAAGTTGAGTAATGTTCTATATTTATAAAAGCAAGTGATTACTCATTCATTTATGCTGCATCCCAAAAATGACTATAGCAAGTGAAGCTGAAATTTTTAGAGAAGGTTACCTAACCTAAAGGTGGATTTGGGAAAATTCTTCTTTGTTTTAAAACCCTAAACCAAAACTAGCTTTCCGAAAAACATGAAAACTATTCATCTTCGTGAAAATTATAGGTACTCATTTAAAACCTAATCGAATTTCCAACAACAGCAAAGCAAAATAATCTTAATCTGACCTGTATTAGCTAAGATTATAAATATATTAAAGCATACGCATTCGAAATTGATAGTCGTCAGGGATCCTCGTCGACCTCCAGTTTTGTTCCTTTGCCGAACTGCAGTCCAAGGCAATACATGAGTCATTCTCTCACAATGGACAACCATCGAGGCCAAAAACGTTGAATAGATTTCGTATTGATTTTTTCTAGCCTATTAATTACAAGAGTTATTTTGATTATTTAATTTACATTAACTATATATTTCTAATGAAAGTAATTCAAGGTTTAAACAAATCTGGTGCGGGCAATACACGACTTTCACTTACCTCGGTTTATAAAATTAATTTAAGAAATAGGAAAATATTTCAAAGAATTATGTTCAGTTTCTTTTGAAACGTATATTTTTGATCAATGTAAATATAAAATTATTATCTTTTCTTTTTTAATTTTTTTGGAAGTTTTCTTAATAGGAACATTTAAAAAAGCACACACTGCCTTCCATTCCTCATCCAATCACTTTATTTCACAAGTCTTTTATCATTTTTCATACTAGTCGACGTTTCGGGGCTGTTTTCCCATTTTCAAGATATAATGTGTTATCCAAAAGTCCATCTATTTTTTTCTTAAAATTGGAGATATTGTTGCTCATATGGTTGGTGCTAATGTCCATATTTAATTTAGTTTCTTTTCTTTTTTAATTTTTTTGGAAGTTTTCTTAATAGGAACATTTAAAAAAGCACACACTGCCTTCCATTCCTCATCCAATCCAAAAATTATTATGTAAAATAATCATAAGGTTTATGCTCTATTTGTCACTTTACATCACCTTTTACAACTTTGTAAACAAGATAATATATTTTCTAAAAGCGTTCCAACGTATATTATAAAAATATGTATCTATTCTTAGGTTTGGAAAAAAAAATTACCAAAAAATATTTTTTACTTTCACTTGCCTATACGATTATATGGATTATTTTTTTTTTTATTTTTTTTTTACAATAACATTAATCTTTATTTGTATAGAATACAGCACAGTTATAAAAAATTGATTGGAAATCCATTACAATGCACCACTTATTTGCTACAATTTATTTGTAAATCAATAGTTTTTATTGTTGGTAAAAATAAAAATAAAAAACCAACTAAGAAAGGAAAACAAAAACAAAAAGAGAAATAAAATGAAATAAACAAATATAAATAAAATTAAAATAAATAAATAAACAAATTATAGATGAAATATATTGTAAGGATAGTATTGCGATCGGGAAAATTTTTTAATTCGAGTTTTAAACGGAAATACACGTTTCAGGGTCCCACGAGTAAACAAAAAGTCCTATAAAATTGAAATTTCATATTTAAGACTTTTTTACCAAAATCAGCTAAAAAGAAGAGCCACTTTATACCATGCATTTTGCACATATTTATGATTTTCTAAAAAACGACCTTCTTCTAAAGTACCTTTAATTTTGTAGTTTTTATGAAATTGATCATATCATCTGATTAGCAAATCTAAAAAACAGATAAATATATAAATTGAACGAATTCGATAACCAACTAAAGAGAGATACTGCACAAATATTTTTGAAATGCAATTTTTTGTTTTTTAACTTAAGAATAGTGATATACATGTATAATATACCGTTGGAGTGCTAAAGATCTTAGAAAAAAAATATGATCCTATACGTACTATTGTAAAAATTAACGGAGAGTGATGAAAAGCCAATAAAACAAACTGTTTTCGTCGATAATAATATAATAGACTAGCTGTTGCGGGCGACTTCGTCTGCGTCAATTTCAGTTATTATGATCGCTACTAAGACGTTTTTAAAATAATATATTGGGCTGTCCGGAAAGTTCGTAGAGAAAGTTGGACAACAATTAAAATTGAACAGCTTGAAATTTATTTATTTAATCTACAAAATAGTTAACACCGTTAGTGATTACTCTTCCCCAACGGCTTGAAAGGTCCATTATCCCTTTTTTCCCAAAATCACTGTCCTTCCTCCTGAAGAACAATAAAAGGTCCGTTCTGACGTCATCTTCTGAAGAGTAGGATTTTCCTTGTAGAAAATTTTAACGAGAGGAAGAAGAAAAAAAGATGGAAAACCGAAGCTTAATAACTTTTGCGAAATCGTTAAAGACACATGGGATCTAGCGTTGTCTTGGTGGAATAACACTCCTTTCCGACTCGCCAACTCTGGCTGTTTCTTTTCAATTGCTGCCATCAATCGATCTAACTGGATCCGTATTTATAGTTTGGTTTTGTGGAAGGAGCTCAAAATGTATGGGTCCTTTCCAATCCCACCAAATACTAAACATCACTTTTCTTGGATGCAAGCCGGCGTTTAGTGTTTCAAGCGGCGTCGTTCCAGACAACCCCAAAGATTTTTTTCAGCTGTGGTTGATGTAGAGAATCCATTTTTCGTCACCAGTAACATCTCTTTCTAAAAAATGGATCTTCCCCATTTTTTTTTTTTCAGCAGCAAATCACAACATGATATCCTTTTAATAACATTCCTTTCAATGAGCTCATGGGAAAACCAAACGTCGTAACGACAGACGTACCCGGCCTTCTTTAGATGATCAAAAACGGTCGATTGGCAAGCTCTTAACTCTAACGAACAGTAATTCGTGGATTGTTTGCGATGAGTGTCATAATATCCTCGATGTCAAGAGTTGAACTCCGGCAAGCACGGGGTTGGTCTTCCAAATTAAAATCTCCTGATCTAAACCGCGAAAACCACTTCTGAACCGTGCTATCAGCAATTAAATCGCTGCCATACACGGAATGAATGTTTCTTGCAGTTTGGGCTACGTTTTTCCTTTTTTAAAAAAAGAACAGTATATTATTTCGAAAATGAACTGATTCGTCACTCATGTTGGTTTGCAATAAACTACACTACTGATCCTTAATAAAGATGAATTCAGTCTGTAAACATAGTTAATTACATGAGGATTAAAGGCATTTAAATAAATATTAGCCTCGTGATTCATTTTTAGTAGAAAAAACAGAAGGTAAATTTTATTTTAAAAATCTCTACCAACTTTTCGGACGACCGAATATTTTAAGTACTTCTGCGTAAATGATATTTTGGGTTTTATTATCTTGTGGTAGAAGAACATACTGATTTTCTCCGCAACCTATCTTGAAGTAAATCGATTCCTTCGTGCTCAAATGCTTGCCCATGTGATTTAATAATTGTTAAGGCAAAAGATGACAACAGGAAATTGAATTATTTTAAAATTAAAAGGTAAATCATTTGGAATCGTTGGGATTCGAGGTCAATTTTCCCTGTTTTTTCCCAGATTTTACACTATTTCTTCGGTCTTATTGGTTGCAACAAGATGTTATATAGCCTATTACCTTCCTCAATAAATGGACTATCCAACACAAAAAGAATTTTTCAATTTGACCCAGTAGTTTTTGAGATTAGCGCGTTCAAACAAACAAACAAAACTCTTTAGCTTTATAATATTAGTATAGATTATTTAATAAAAACACATGTTTCTTTTATAATCCAATGTAAATAATTCTTTATCAATTTATTTTCGTTTCTAAATTTGTTTAAAAATTCTTAAATTGATATAAATATCGGAGGTAAGTGAAAGTCGTGTGTTGCGCGCACCAGATTTTTTTCTCTTCTCAACTTGGTTATAAAATTCGTTCAACTTGAATATTTAGCAGTTTTTTATCAATACAAATAAAATTATTTCCTCAATTTTTTAAAATTTTAAACTGAGTCAGACTATTTCAATCAGAAATGAAACCTACATGATATTAAAGCCTGTTAAATTTTACATTAATATAGCATGTTTAATCAAGCCATTTTTGATAAACTCGTAAAAAGGTACAAAATTCATGGTATAAAGTGGTTCTTCTGGTCAGCTGATTTTGATGAAAAAGTTGCTCTAACGTTACAGTTGTCTTAAATATGAAATTTCAGCTTCATACGGCTTTTTGTTTTTGCGCGAGACTTGCCTCACTCGCACCTTTTTGCCGTACTCGTGTCTCCTACAAGCAACAAGAATTCAGGTTATTTGAAGAGCTAAAAAATTATTCTTAAAAAACGAAAAAACATATAATCAAATCTAAAATAAAATTGCTCAATAAGTATCATGCTAAAATTTGTGAGCATTTTAATGCTATGTCGAAGTATTTTATGAATCTACCAATGATGAGAGGTCATGATGTGCTTTCTCTTCTTGATAAGTATTTTTTA
Source organism: Piezodorus guildinii (assembly GCA_023052935.1). NCBI lineage: Eukaryota > Metazoa > Arthropoda > Insecta > Hemiptera > Pentatomidae > Piezodorus > Piezodorus guildinii. The sequence goes on along the minus strand of CM041293.1, from coordinate 122,780,991 downwards.
GATTGTTGATGAGAGTTATGCTGTAATTTTAATGTATTTAAGTTTTCTTCTTGACGATTCTAGTCAGTTGGCTGACTTAATTCGCTTATATTTTTCCACATGTAAAGTAAGATATTGTCCACAGGCACAATGTCGCATGTTATCTCAGTTGGGCCTACTCCTATCGCTACGACGTGCCCGAACTGCGGAGCTCAAATTCGGACTGTTGTGACGAGGGAAGCATCTTCCAAGGCCTACATGTGCTGTGGTGCTCTTATGTTGTTTGGGTGAGTTACAGAACTGTTTTAGTGTGTAGTAATTAAAATGGAACATAAATCACTTTATTTAGTATGTGTTTACATTAAATATGTATATATAATTAAATCTTGAGTATAAAAAATCAACCTACATGGGTAATGAAAATTTTCTGAATTTTTTTTTTCAAAGCAAATCCAGAACCAGGAGGAAGCATAGATATCCGTTCGAAAAATTTTAGAGAATGGCAGAGTTCAATCAATATTTTATTTCTTGATTACATAAAGTACTCAAATATCATAATGTTCAGATATGTACCCACATCCAGGTATTGAAACTTTACCAATCCTTAGAAGGAAAATCAGAAGGTCGTCATGTAAAGCAGTCCAGGTTCCAGCTGAGAGCTCTACGTCCTGGACTACTTCTAAGAGATATGCTCAAGACATAAGGCTCCGTAGGACTTTCGTCAATTCTCCGGTGAGGGTTGAAGCTACATTTAATGAAAGAAGAAAATCTAGGAGTCTACTATTGAAGTATAGGTTCGACGATGGAATACTATCTCTTAGGAAAATCCCGCTCCAAAAGAAAAATTAGTTAAACCTTACAATGTTTTCCTTCGGCTTACGCCTTAAGTAGGCTTTTTGTGCGCTGTATATTATCTTGTTAATACTGGCTTATTGCCTTTGTGAATCTGACCAAACATTAAGGATTGATCAGCTCACAAAGCTTATCATGTGAAATACGGTCATTGCCAAACCGTACCACTTTTTACCAGTGTTTCTTGACAACTGCATATCACATGATAGACTGTTTCATTTTTATTCTTGCAGATGGATGAGGTTATTAACCCGATATTGTGGAGATGCTTGTTAAGCTGACAGTGTCCTGTGTTTAATTTTGCCACTCGGACTATTGGATATGACAATTTCCTAATAGAGCATGAGGCCTTGTTTCATATGTTTGGACTGGATATTAATTAATCTCCGATTTCCCACTTGCGATGTACGGAAGACCGTTGGAATATTTGTCCTAGCTAAATTAGAGTTTCCTCGGTTAGTGATTGAAACCAACTTTCCGTGGTTCAAGAAGTTTATTTACTGCGAAACAGTCCACTTTAAAGTTTGAAGAATGAGAGGGCCAGTATCAGACAGGCCACCGAGGAAGGAAGGCCACTGGTATCGGAGCGGTTGAACTGGACCGGGAGGGTTAAGCTCAGTTAACTCAGCTATAAGACATATCTGATAATAATAAATATTGTTACAACTATTTAAATATTATAATGTGCAACATCATGAAATGCAAAGTGTTTTTGTAACATGAATTTTGTTTCATACTTTGAATGAAAATAATTATAATAGTTTTTTCTTCTTTATTTTTTACAGAAACGCTATGACAATTGACAGGCTATGATTGATTCATAATTCATATAATAACCAGTGAATATAATTTAAATTTAATAATATAACTTTTTTTTTTTTGCTCATTTTAGGTGCTGTCTTTTGTGTTGGCTACCATTTTGTATGGACAAGTTCAAAAACGTTGTTCACAGATGTCCTAATTGCAAAGCGTTTATCGGGCAGTATGCGTCGTGATGGACAGTGCAAACTCCACTGTCTGCTGACAACATTTTTCTTCTATTCTTTTATTTTAGATCATTATTTTAAGATATTGCATATTGTTGTTACATTTTGCCCATTTCAAGTACCAATTTAATTCTGGTACAGTTTGGAATAGGTGACATGAAATTATTTTGTAATGATTTTACCTTTTATACATAGAGACTGTTGTATAGATAAACTAGAACCATAATCAATGTATATTAATATTAAAATATGTCAAAGCTTTAAATGTTTTTCATAAGTTTAAACTTGTCATTGTTTGATGTGTATGAACTAATCGCACATCTCTCATGGAAATATGGAAATTGTCAACATCATATTGATATGCAAAAAGTAAAACACCATTTTTGCTGAACATAAACTCCATAATTAATTATGTAATTTTAAAAATAATAATTTTATTTATTGTTGATTTACTTTTTCCATGGCCAATTTTTGGCCAGGCACTATATTTTTTTTATTAAGTTTATTAATCATGATTTAACTGCTTCTTTTCAATTTATTTATTTTATTTTTTTGTACTGTATATATATAAAATAAATAAATAAATGTTAAAATTCTTTGTTTTTTATAAAAAGTTTTTAATTCATTACCAACTGTTACATATAAATTGCTGCTATATCCAGATATTGGGCTTTTTTAAACTTTCTTAAATAAACCATGATATGATATGGAAAAAATCATTATTATAAGACAAATGTTCGACAAGAAAATTGACGAATGAAACTGAACATGAGTTCGTACCTGCACAAGGCACGAATTCAAGGCAGTATCCTAGGATCCATTCTTTAAACAGTCTATACATCTGATATTCCAACCCATCCTAGCACCTTCCTTTCTACCTATGCTGATGTCAATTGTGTGTCATCAGTCAATACTGATCCAACTAATGTCTCTCAAACTCTCCAATCCCACCTCAGAGACCTTGAAGTATGGTATCAGAATTGGAGAATTAAAATAAATTCCAACAAATCCAACCAAATTACTTTTACTCTTCCGTGTCTTTTAATAAAACTCCTCTCGTTCTGGTTGAACAGATCCGATACCTAGGACTGCACCTTGACAAACGCCTTACTCGGAACCCTGATAAAAGACTGAAGCGACAAGAAACTGCACGACGTTTTCGACTACTTCAACACTTACTGGAAAAACGCTCAAACCTTTCATTTAATTATGAAAGGCTCATCTACACCACTATCATAAGACCGATATGGACTTACGGAGTAGAGATTTGGGGCTCTACTAAACCATCAAATTCTTCTCTTCACCAATCCTTATAATCCAAAATTCTTCGTAAAATCCTCAATGCTCCTTACTTTGTCACGAATAAACTCATCCATAAAGACCTTAATGTTCCGTAAGATGCTGATTTGGCCCGATCTAGATACCATTCCTTTCATGACAAACTCCATTCCCACCCTAATCCTCTCGTTTCAATCCTTTCTTCCTCTTCAATTCCTGACAATCCTCCGATGCGTCTGAAAAGGAGATGGCCCCGAGACCTTCTAATTTAGAATATTTTTAGAGTTCTTCCATTGGGAAGCTTTTCTACATGTGTTTCATGCCTTTTTATATTTCACTCAAATTTACTTGTTGTATTCCATTATACAGTTATAAATTCCAATAAATAAATAAAAAAAAAAAAAAAAAGATCCCTACATAATTATAGTATTTTATAAGAAACATGCAAAGAACTTTCCGATCTGGCATAGCAGTCTTATGTGCCTAAGGACGCGGTTTCAAGCCTGGCAGGTGGACCTAGGATTTTTTAATGGGAGTAAAAAATTCTTAGTCATGACATACTTCGGTAGGAACGTTTAAATTGGGTTCTGAGTCTTTGCGATGTCAGTTACTCGTTAAATAATCCTGTTCTTCTAATTAAACCTAGATATGTAAAATTTAGGACTCCCACTGTAGCATCGTCCGATCAGCCTTACCCGCACTAAGTGACGCCAAATGAATAAACATATCGATTCATGTGTATTGTTAGCAGTTACAAGGCGCTATAGGATTAGGTTATTTTAGAAAAAGATTTCCTTAGAAACATAATTGCTTAAAAATTGCATATTCGGAATATGAAAAAAAAAAAAAAATAATAAGTGATGTGTGATTAATGAAACGTCACAGAGCTGGGCGGACATTTTGACGAAGAAACAGTACCGCATATGAATCACTCATTTAACTGATCTGACATACTTGCCCTCGGAGACAGTTCTAAATATAGAGAGTTGCGTCTTCCCCTAACCATGCGCATCCAGTGAACGGGTATGTTTTTTGTTTGTAAATAAACCAACAGAACTAACTGGTAGACTGGCGCAAAACATATTCCTTACTTACCTCTATTGTTGAAATTAATTTAAGAGCTTATTTAATAAAGTTAGTGTTGAATAAGGTCAAATAATTACATTGAGTTTCGATGAAAACTCGGATTAAGTAATCTATTTTATTATTATCTACAATAATCACTTAATTGTATCCGCTTTTCTCCACTCTCAATTAGTTTATACTATTATATACTATATATAGTAAGGGAAAGTATTGCGATCGTGAAAATTTTGGAATTCCAGTTTTCAACGGAAATACACATTTTAGGGTCCTCTGAGTTCAAATAACCAAGTCCCGTAAAAAGGTCTGTGTGTCCGTGTGTATGTGTGTGCGGAAACGGTGACTCCTATGAGACTGAAATTTCATATTTAAGACAAATATACGCCCGAGACGTTACAAAATACCAGAAGAGCCACTTTATACCATCCATTTTGCACCTTTTTTCGATTTTCTCGAAAACGGTTCCGACGATTTTTATTAAACTCGCTATATCAATGTAAAATTTAATAGGCTTTAATATCATGTAGTTTTCATTCTAATTAAAATGGTGTGACAGGGCTTAAGTGCCGATATTTTAAAAATAACCAAATTATCTTGTTAGCATTGATAAATAACAGCTAAGTATGTAAGTTGTGCGAATTTAAAAAACAACTAAAGGAGAAAACTGAAAACAAAAAATTAATGCAATTTTTTGTTTTTGAACATTAGAGCAGTAATATACATGTATGATATACCGTTGGAAAGCTTAAAGATTTTAGAAAAAATAATATCTAATACACAAGAGCTTGTAAAAGTTAATAAAGAGTGAAGAAAAGCCGATAAAACTAACTGATTATTTTAGATAATAATACAATAGATTTTTTAATAAAACACATGTTTCTATAGAAATTCCATTTAATTAATTCCTTAATAGTTTTAATAATTTTTATCTCTAACTGTATTTGAAAATTTTTTAATCGATATATAAAACGAAGGTAAGTGAAAGTCGTGTGTTGCCCGCACCAGATTTTTTGTATAAGTTAACATTTTTTAAAAAATATTCAGCTTTTTAACAGTATATTATTTGGTTATCAAATTCATTCAAGTTGTATATTTAGCCGTTTTTTATCAATGCTAACGAGGTGATATGGTTATTTGTTTCGAATTTATAAAATTCAAAATATCGACATTTAAGCCATGTCGAACTATTTTAATCAGGATGAAGCCTAAATGATTTTAGATAATAATATAATAGATTTTATTGTATTACAAGATAGCCCATTAAATTTTACATCGATATAGCTAGTTTGATCAAAATCGTTGAGGCCGTTTTTGAGAAAATTCTTAAAAGGTACAAAATGCATGGTATAAACTGGATATCCTGGTTTGGTGATTTAGTAAGAAAAGTTGCCGTAAAAACTGAGGCATATATACTCCTAAAATATGAAATTTCAGAATAATACATCTTATTGTTTTTGAGCTGGACATACGCGCACACAGACAGGACCTTTTTGAGGGACTTCGTGATTTGTACTCAGGGGACTCGAAAACCTGTATTTCTTGTAAAAACTTGAATTCGAAAGTTTTCTTTGTATATGTTTCATATATAGATCAGTGAAAGTAATAACAACTGAACATCTACACTCAGAGATATTTTTGTATTAAAATCTGTTTGCTATCGCCATGTAAAAGTCACTATAAATAAGTAGAAGGATAGTGGGATCCAAAGGTTCTGTGCCGATACAAAACCTCCGTTCGCCGTCCTCCGTCCAAGCCCTCAAGATCATCCTTCACACTATCTTCCGACCTAAACCCTAAGTCTAGTCAACTATTGTTTGGGAGTGGAAAGTTATTATTTTACTTTCATATTAGGAAATAAGACCCATATACGGTACATAACTCCACTCTGTTGAAAATGTTTTGGGAAATATTTTTCCAATAACTTATTGTATGAATATATTCTGCAATTTTCAAATTACTAATTATGACATATACTTATATATGTATAATATAGCTGACCGGCAACGTTGTCTTGCATATAATTATTTCAAGGAAATTTATAGTGTAGAAAAAAAAAAACTAACTTAATGTAAGTGTCTAAGGATGTGGTATATGAGTGAAAGAGGCATGGAGCGCTGTGAATGATGTGGGAATATAAAAATAACAAAACACCAAACGTTAATTTTTTTAATTTATTCCTTAAAATTATATATATATATATATATATATATATATATTATAATATATATATATGTATATCATTAATCAATTACGACAGAAATACTAACAAACAATATCAATCTCTTAGTGCTTCAACGTGAACAATATTTTTTGTTAGCCCTTCTTGAGCCAACACAAACAAACTGGGTGGTTTCACCCTCTCGAGAGCATGCCAGATATAATTGTCTGTGGGAAAAACATGAGTTAAACTGAGATATTAAAATGATCATGTAAAGGTTACTACTACGATTGATGCATAAAAAATAATAATGGCCCAAAATTGTGGAGGGAGTGAGAGAAGGCTTTTTGTGTGAGAGAAAGAGGAGACCGGCTTCGGTCCCATCCCCACTCCGCGCTGTTTACTGGATGAGAAGTGACACCGGTAAACCTCTGGCGGGGATAACTTACTAAGTCATAATTGATCAGTAAAAAAATTATTAAAATGACTATTAAAAAATAGGGATTGGTGACAGAAAGCTAAAAATTTAGGGTTGTATGTATTTTTTAATGCCACATTATAAAAAATCTTTGATCAGTTATCGAGCGGAATGAAAAATTATTAAGTTACTAAAATGACTATTAAAAAATAGGGGTTGATGATAGACGGATAAAAATGTATTGTTTTATTTATTTTTTAACGCAACATTATAAAAAAATAAAATTAAAAAAAACTTTATGTTCAAAAAATTAAAAAATAATGTTAGGAGTGGACAACCCTTATCACTTGGGGTATAAAAAATAGATACTAGCCGATTCTCAGAACTATTGAATATGCATATAAAACTTCATAAAAATCGGTCAAGCCTTTTCGGAAGAGTAAGGTAACTAACATTGTGACAAGAGAATTTTATATATAAGTATCTGTGTGAAAAACATGAGTTACACTGAGATAGTAAAATGATATTTGTAAAGGTTACTACTTTAAAAAAAATGTCCCAAAAAATGAGAAAAAATGTAAGGGGTGGACAACCTTTATCACTTAGGGGTATGAAAAATAAATAGTGGCCGATGTTCAAACCTATTGAATATGCACATAAAATTTCATGAAAATAGGTCGAGCTGTTTTGGAGGAGTATGGTAACTAAAACTGTGACACGAGAATTTTATATACTAGATAATGATATTTATAATATATAATTGTATGTGTATGAAATATATAATTTCTTTTTAATTATATAAATAAAATACCCAAGTGGCCATTCTGAGCATTATTCTTTCTATGTTGCAAGATTATTGTAAATTTAAGACCAATTAAATTTTGTATTTTCTATACCTTGTTTTGATTTCTTTTCTTTATCTTTTTTAAAAATAAGTGAAGTTAGTTACAATATTAGCATTACAATGAGTGTTTTTTCAGCATTTGTGGTTTCAGTTTCTAAATAACCAAAGTATTCATTCTCAGAGTAAAATATATTATTGCATCAGTGGTGATAGTTTTACTTTAATTGTATATGAAAGCCTTTAATCTGATATTTTCGCAGGCCATACTATCAACTCATTCACTCGACTGACTGTAAACCTACTTATAATTAACTTATAATAATTGTTATAAAAAATAATTATTTTATGAGTTAATTATGTAACTAGTTTTATATTTTTTTAAAAATAAGTATATATATTTTTTTTTATAACTATAAAATGGTTAAACTATGTCATTTAGTTTAGAGGTTTTTCTTAAAAACAATATTTAGAAATAACCCACCGCAAACAATTTTAACTTTTAACTTTTTATTTTGCTGATATCGGTTTGTTCTTGGTTCCCTAAATAATTTGTACATCTGCTATATTACGTCAGTAATTATATAACCTTCTTACCTTTGTTACCTGTTATGCAATAAGAAGAAACAGGTCATTTTCTCTTTGGCCTCCCGATAAATACAGCAATTTATTAATTGTGTTCATTTAATTTTTTGTTATTGATATTTTTTTTTTTGTTATTAATGATTTTATTTGCACCTGTAAAATGTTTACAATAAGCAAATGGGATTTTATAAACAAGGAGACATGGCATGGTTAGGAATGAGGGAGACAGCACCTAGTGGTGCATCCTCCTGACATTCAAACAGGATCTATTATTTTAGGCTAGGAGGTCCCTCATCCAACTCCTTTTCAGTCTACGCCGAGTTATGTCAGGGATGTCAGTTGTAGCCATATTTTGAACAAATTGATTAGTGTGTCCATGTAGTTGGTCGTAAAATCTTTTGTACGACATTCGAATGTGGTTTGTTGTAGTCGGAATGCGTAAGTCGGTATGAAGAGTATCGTTTGAAACATAAGGTGGTGAGTTCGTTGTCAGTCTTAAAAATTTGGATTGAAAGGTTTGTATTTTTTGAATGTGTGTCTTTTTAGCAGGTCCGTAAATTTGGCATGCGTAAGTCCAAATAGGTTTTAATAAATAAGTATATACGTTAAGCTTCTGTCTTATGCGTAATTTAGAGTGTTTATGTAGTATCGAATATAATAATCTGAGTCGAAAGTTTAAAGTTTTACGTTTTGTTTTGACGTGTGGGCCCCATGTCAATCTTTTGTCAAAGATTAGTCCCAAGTACGTTACTGTATTTGTTTGTGGTATCTGGTGGTTGTCTATGTAAAAGTAACATGTTGTGACTTGTCATGGTTAATTTTTAATTTCCATTTCTTACACCAGTTTTGTACATTGTCCAAGTGGTGTTTAGTTATTGATATGGGAAGATCATAATGCTCATTGGTAGTCATTTAAATTTTACACCGATTATGAGGACATAGTGTGGCAAATATATAATATATATATATATATATATATATAGGGTTGTGTCACATGAAATGTGCGTTTTCAAGGTAAAGGATTTTTATTAAAAATACGATATGAAAACAAGATGATTTATTCGAAGTATTTACCTTCTTTTTCTACACATTTTTCCCAACGTGACACCAACTCTTTTATCCCCGAACTGAAAAATTCTGAGCTTTGAAGTGAAACGAAATCTGAAAACGCACTTTTCACTTGATCATCATTTTTCAAAAAGTTTTCCTTTGACGAAGTTGTCTAAATTCCTGAACAGGTGATAATCTGTTGGAGACAAGTCGGGAGAATAGGGTGGGTGCGGAAGAATTTCGTAGCCCAGTTCTTTCAATTTTTGCACGGTATGTTTTGAAACATTGGGTCTTGCTGCCGCTCAGTGAGATCATGAGGTACCCATGTATCGAGCTTTTTTACTTTCCCGATACACTTTAAATGTCTGGAAACGGTAGATGCACTTTCATTTAGTTGTGCTGAGAGTCCTATAACTGTTTGGTAGGGGTTTCCTTCTGCTGTATGTTTGAGGACATCGTTGTCTATTACGGACGGAGGTCTTCCTCGGCAACAGCGAATGGTCCGTTCATTAACACTCCCTTCCCCAAGGCATTTAAGCCCTGTCGGACTATATAAATTAGAATGAAACCTACATGATAATAAAGCCCATTTAATTTTACTTGGACGTAGTGAGTTTAGAGATCGTTAGAGCCGTGTTTGAGAAGGGCTCTTCTGGTTACCTGATTTTGATGATAAAGTTCGTGTAACATTTCGTGCGTATATTTGTCTTGAATATGAAATTTCATTTTCATAGGACTTTTCAAAAATTCATTTAGGATATTTTTGAAATGGCAAAGTTGATTCGGTTTAGGTAAATCATTATTTTTGTAAACAGTTAATGTCACAAAACCCAATTTTATTTTCTATCTGATTATAACAAATTTTTTAAAGACGAGTAGCTGGGTTAAAAAATAATTAAAACGCTTCACTTTTCCGTTTTCGAGGCAGTTGGGTTAAGATCTTTGGAGGAACATTATGGAAACGTTTACTTATTTTCTTGTTTAAAGAAAGATATTTGTTTAAAAAAGAAAATAAATAGAAAACGTAGGTATGGTGTACATGGTCGAGTTGTTACAGTATTTATTCCTGGTTTGATATTTGTTGTAAATAAATAAATTTATTCTGCACTGCAAAAATTCCTTTCTAATGCTCTGATTGTCTTACTCATAGAAACAAATTTAGATTCCTGCGAATGTCTATGACGTCAAACATAATTCGATCACCTTGAACAACCTGATTCATTTTAATATCTGAGTGTATTCAACGAGCCTTTAAAAAACTGATTATGATTTTTAGATTAGACTATCTATTCCAAGAATACTTCATGTTTTGGGAGAATAAAACCGGCAATTTTATATTAGCGATGTTGAAATCTATTACGGTAAACAACTTATCCTCAAACGTTTGTTTAATTTTGTTGTTTATGTAATTTCTTTCTGAGCTGAATCAGATTCTATTCAGCCGGTATTATCATCAATTTTCTCATTTATTAGACCTTATATTATCCAATGAACCTGTATAAAGGCTGTACGTTTCTTTCTAAATTCGCTACTTTTAGGAGAGAAATGTGGTTTTGAACATTTTAACCGATAGCTATAATATTTTCTAAATTTAGTGATAATATTTATTGAGTGCTAGATTAGGAACATATGTCGTTCTTATTAAATTAAATGAATATTAAACTGCGATTGGTGTGACCATATTTAGTTTTTTTTTAATATCTTCATTTTTACTAAAGTTTTAATAGTGGTATCAGAATATATACATGTTGTGTTTTTACACCAATTTATATGTTTACTATTATATGGTATTTACAAAAGCGGTTAATGGTAATTGTAGCCTAAATTATTTTTGAAACGGTAGGAAGAAAAAAAAAACCTACACAATAAATTAAATTTAAAATTATGAATTAACATAAAGGTGAATAAAGGCAGGTAATTTATTTTTATATTCTTAATTTAATAACAAGTAATATACAAATGCCTTTAGGCATATATTGTAACTTGGATCATCATTAGGTAAAAATCGTGCAGGACGATTCTTCTGAACTCGTGGGTGAAGAAACCTCCCAGTGAAGGAACTTCTGGCGTGGAAGATCGCTGCTAAAGAAGTAGGTCTCTGCTCCAGAGACGTTTCAGTCTCCTTGGTGGGTTTTGTGTCTGTAAGTGATGTTTGTACCAGTAGGTTTGGACGTCTAGCGAGTGAGACGTGAAAATGTTATACTACTAATGACATTCGTTACGATTGGCATGTTGAGGTTTTTGTGTAGTGATTTGCTGGTTAAGCAAAAGGACAGTGAGTAATGAAGCGAAGGATTATAGACTGAAAGATTTGAATTGTCTGCAGGTGTGACTTTTTGCATAAGCCCCACACCTGAGTACCCTACGTCCATATACGTTTCAGTAAAATGTTGTATATGATAGTTTTGTTGTTTAGTGATAATTTTTTTTTATGGTGAAGTATTGATAAAGAAGTGATTGTCGATGATTTAATCTTTTTTTTCGAAAAGTAAGAAAAATGGAATACGTCAGGTAGATTAAACGATATATCCGTGAATACTAAGACAGATAATCCTAGAAATCGAGATCGAAATGTCAGATTTCCACGACGGAAGAAGGATGGATGTGAGGGAGAGGGGAATGTTTCAAAAATAGATGAAAACCAGTTGTTTACAAACCGCCTCCAATCAAAATTAAAGGCATAACCAATTTTCAGCTCTTTTGCAGATACATAATAATTTTGATAGAAGAAAACAATTTAGAATAAAAATATTATTAAAAATAAAACACCAAATTGTGATGCCTATAGAACCAGCATACAGAATAAATGTTATATTTTTCCACACTTATCAACCGAGAGAAGATAAACCCTATCGATTCGTGATTAAGAATCTTAAGCACAACGCACAAACTGGGGGCTCTTCTCGTGGTTTCTGGTATCTATCACAGGGATGATCTTGACCGCACTTCACATATCTTGGTTTAAGGTGGCATTAGGCACAGGTATGTTCGGAATGTTGGCACCTCATGCATTGGACAATGTCCCTTGTTTTATGAGGTTCCTCAGTTTTGAACTTTGTGTAGGCTATATTTGTTTTGCTGAAGACTTCAGAACTGTTCGGAGCAGGTTCAACATCGATAAAGAAGAATGGGAGAGGTTCTATAGTCCTAGGGTTTAAAACGTCTAAAATTTCTAGGATTATCCGTCTTAGTATTCACGAATATATTGTTTAATCTACCTGACGTATTCCATTTTCTTACTTTTGTATCCTGCATAGCTAGATTATCGGATCCTTCATCCCCATACAGGCCTACATGGCCTAGTAACTATAGACCTTGACTTTGTTTTTGTTTTACAGTCTATAACGAACAATGGAAACTAATCATTATACCTACTCTAGAATATGAACTTGGTCTTGATAAGCGAATAATAATAAGAAATATTCAATATAAAATTTGCAATGTGCGCTCCAGAAGGCTGAATAAATGTGCATAGCGTAACCTGTAGCTTTAGGTATTACCTGGAGCTTTAATATAGATAAAAATGGTCCTTGAATACCCGTCCAACGAGTACCCGATTCGAGTAAGGTTCTTGTCCAAAGCACCATCCTGTCCGCTCTGAACCGCAGTTTTACGAATTTTCAAACCGGATTTTGATTAATTAATTAATTTTATAAACACTAGCTCATAGAAATTTTACTTGTTTTATAAGATATGATGGCATATGTCGGAAAATATTATTGTGGGAGCATAATAAGGAAGCGGGATATATATAATTATATTTTTTCAAACTGATAATAGCAGAATAGAAAAGTACGAGGAATACATTTCATTGATTCGGCAGTGGTTCAAGGAGTTCCAATGTCAATCAATGTAAATTAAATGTCGGAACACGACTATTTCATATAAGTTTTTTTTTTCAAGAGGATAATTTATTGTTATTTATTTTATTTTGTTGCTTCTTAAATAGTTTAAGAATCCAACTTAAAGTATTTAGTCTTAGGGCTTAATATTTTTTTTGTATCTCAATCAAGGAATTATACCTTCTTAACTAAAGTGCACCTAGAACATGTGCCCCCCCCCGCTCCATACGCTGCACCAACGATGGTCAGATAAGTTTTGAACTGTTATGTGTAAGAAAAACTTGAAACACGTGATAATAAAATAATCAGGATTGATCGAATGAAAATGAACAGATAAGTTAAGACTAGAAAGTAAGTAAATACATAAGTGGCAACACTGTTTTTTAACAATTATTCCGCTCAATTTTTTCTTAAAATACTCCGTGGATGTTTAAAAGAGATATCTTAATCAAACCACAAAGTTGTAATGCTGAGTAGGTTCTTAGTTCTTTACGAAGTTTGTAATATAAAATAAATAATGTGTAATGATAACTAAAACACTTTCTGGAACTTTCGTTAATGTCAGAAACTATCAGGTATAAAATTTGTTCCTTATGTACAACTTGTTAACTAGTTTTAGAATTTAAGTATTATTTGGATTTTTAATGTTGTACTTTCATTACAGATGAGAACAAGATTTTGACGCAAAATGTAAGTTTTAATTCAAATTTAAATTTGTTCTTTATCTATCACATACCCAACACATTATTATTAAATGTTTTCCAATGAATATAGTATGGAATTTTGTATTTTTCAATTGATGGAATAATCTGGATATGAATAATTTACTTGAAAAATAAAAATAGGATAATAACGAATTACAAAATATAATTCAGAAAAAAAACAACAAAAAAAACATGTAGGTTGGGTAGGCTTCTTAATCCATTTAATTATGATTTTTATAAAAAATAAATTTTATTTGTTCATTAAGTTCCATCTGACAGAAAGGCTATATATACTGTGGTAATGTAAGAAGTTACTAAATTTTTGTGCCAAAATTCACTATTACTGTTTTATTAGTTTACTTTATTACTGAATTCCAGGTTGTTGCACAGTACCTTAAATTGTATACATTATATGCTGGATATTTTTAATATTAGTTATTTTAAAATCTTTCTTAGTATTAATTTATATCAAAAAGGAAACCTATGAACTTATAAGCCGAAAATATACAGAGCAAATTGAGCACCTAGTAACCGACATTAAGTCTGTTATGATTTCTTTGTACTTTTATTTGTAAAAAAAGTTAAAATTTTATCTTTCATTAGGAATCTCTCTAGGTAACTTAATCAATGGTAGCTATAACAAATTCATTAAAGATTTGGATCTCAGTAGAAACAGTGTACTTAAGATTTATCGACCTGATGCAAGGTAGTGCCTCAAAATATATAGAAATGTAGGTAAAAAATAATTTGTATCTTTTCTCATCATTGTTCTACTTCTTTTTTTGGTATTATTATTGTAAGATATATCTATTTTAGGTTAATAATTAAAAGTCTTTTTTATTTAAAGCCAGTTCAAAAGATTTTACTTTAATGTTCACTTAATAATCACATTTCAGCATCAAAAGGTATTTTCAAGTTAGTATCAATATACTTGTTATCAACTTTACTAAATTTATAGTTCTATTAAAGGCTTACCTATCATGAATTTATATTTTCATAAATTGTTTCCGACTGTTTCCTCAGTAGTGTCGCCGGCTTTTGATCTCTATGTTAAAACATACTTAAAAATTTTTTATTCATATTTAAGTTTATCCTATAAATTTGTGATAAGAAAGCATACTATGGACAAACATCACAATGGATGGAACGAAGATTGTAACAACGTAAACTAAACTACAATTTAAAATGAACAAAATCTAAATTAGCTACCAGACTATCACATACTTCCAAATTTAAACATATTTTTAATTTAAAAAATGCATCAATTTTACTCAAATAATGCAATTTATGCAAAGAAGAATTATTGAATATACATTTAAAAATTTAGACATGGTGGTGTACCAACAGATTGATTGTTTATAATTTAAACACCTTTGACACCAGGTCAATTGACAAAATAAATATGTAAAATACTTAAAAAAATACCAAATCATACAAACAAATTTGTTGATAAATATGAATGAATGAATGACAATAGATTTTATTTTATTAATATAACTGTTTAAGTTATTAAAATTCTTAAGCAAAATAAAATGTGACCTCCTGAACATAGTATGCACTTAAATCCTTAGAATCCCCGCCTATAGGGCCTGTTTATACTGCAGGCATTTTGGGCGGTTTAAGTGGTAGTGGGTCCTAGGACCCATATAATTCACAGTCATTCCGAAGATTCCCTACCTCTTAAACCGTCCAAAATGCTTGCGGTATAAACAGGCCCTAAGTCATGAAAATCACGCAGAGCTTTCCTGCAGGTCTATGTTAGGGCAATAGAGCTATAAAGCTGCTAACAATTTTTACATTCATTAATATTAAAATTTTATTAAAAAAAAACACTTTATAATAAAATATAACGATTAATTTTACTGCTAAATTAAAATATGAATTCAAAAATTTTAGATATGTTTTAACATAAGATTGTAAGGTGGCAAAACTGCTAAGCAAGCAATCAAAAACAATTTACGAAAATAAAAATGCAAGATAGCTAAATCTTTAAAATTATAAAACTATAAGTTAATTGAACAACAGATCTAGGATAGTAAGAATGGTAACATGCATATAAATACGAGTATTAAGAATTTATAGAAGTTTGAAAATAACACTGGAGGCCCAAACACCATGATTTTTAAATGTAAATTAAATTAAAATCTTTTGGAGTAGCTTCAAATAATAATAATTCTTCCTTTTTAAAGTGTCATCTCTAACCACTTTCAAACACCATTTATTCATCTATCTTCCTCTCATATTTAATACATCTTGACTTAATAATACGCAACTAAATTAGTTTGAAGTTTTTTTTTGTATTTTTTAGTTATTTTGACTTTATACAATCTACTTGTTGACTAGATAATAATGTAATTAGTGAAGCCACACAAATGGAACTTTCCTGTTCATTGTATGTTATTAGGAAATGAAATGTCCCAGGATGAAAATTAATTTTCATTCAGTCATTCATTGATTCATAATTCATATCTCTCCTCTCAGTGGGAAATATCAATGTTCAAAATCTCAGTGGAATTGCCTATGACATTTTCCTAAAATTGAGGAAAATAAGAAATATAATCACATGCTGGTGCTCCAAATTGATAATCATCTTTCTTTCATTTTAAAAAAAAAATGTAAAGTAAACAAAGATTCCTTTGTAAAATTGCATGGCTTAGAAGCTTGGACTGTTTATACAATTTTATGTCTATAGAAGAGTATCTACAAGAATCAGAATATTTCCTGAAACCCAATCTGATAATAGAGTTATGAGAGAAGCAGCTATGATTTTATTTTTTATTCTCCAAACCTGCTCTTAATTATTTGATTATTGATTTTTTGTTTAAAACCATTTCCAAAGATGAAACTTAAATGTTAGAATTTCTTTTCGTTTTACCATAAATATTCATTCATAATAATTTTTCGCAGTAATATACTTGAAATGTTTTGTTTTTTTCAACCTCATATTTCTAATAATTATCAACCTATACAGTGTAATCAAGTTCACTGTTATTGCTGTGATTAAATAAATGAATTTTAAGGAATTAAAAATCATATTGAAATATATATTCTTTTAAAAGATATTTTATTAAAGTTAATTTACAAAGAATGTATGACAACTTATATTTATTATAAAAAATATTTAAGGGACTTTCCATTTTGTTATATCTTCTTTTCATAGTACCTATCTGGATAACGGCTATCATAGTTACTTCTGTAGTTAGATCGGTCATATTGGTTGTACCTATCAAATCTGTTGTACCTGTCATAGCCGTATCTGAAAACAATAATAAATTATTTATCTTAACATCCTTTTACTAAATGAATACTACTAATAAAGAAGCCAATAGTAATATAGACCGAATGTATGTTTTACCTTGTTAAAACAACAACTAACAACATACATTCTATTATTACTGATCGATATTAGAATATTTTAAAAATTGACTTAAAATAGTTTAGGAATATATTGTTTGATATTTTAATACATGATAACTTCTGATACATGATAACTTATATCTGTATAATATGTGAACAAATATTTCTACCTTAGCCATTCTAATAAAAATAGTGATTAATTGTATTTATACAATCAACCTCAATTTATTGAGTCCTAAGGGGGCTTGATAGTTCAGGATTCTGTAGAAAACCCATAATATATAATATTCTAAAGTTGAAAATGGACAAAAGCTTGAAGAACTCCTTATAAAATAATCAAATGAATCTAATAACACTATGTTAAATTAATGAATTTTCAGTTAAAACTTAAGAGACAATAATAGGACTGCTACTTGTCTTTGTCCATTCTGTTAAGTTGAAGACAAGAGCCCTTTCCTTGTTTAGTCAGATTACAAAAAACCTGAAGTAACATTTTACTATTTTGACCATAGTAGACATACATTTAGACTTCTATCATATGATATCCTTTTTATTTTGGAAATAAATATTTAGCATAAAACTATATGCCAAATATATAATACTTTATGACGTTTATATATATATAAATTTATTTTTTATAATTTACCTTTATCAATAATATTCTTTGTTTTATTAATAAACCTTTAACTAAAAAAAAATCCTATATATATCTGTTGACAAAAAACAACTTTATTTTCTATTTGAATGTTTTGGGGATACTATGTCCCATCCCTCACTTCAGCATTTGCATATTAAACAAACTTTAATTTTTATAATTATGGTTAGTTATTTTCAGTTATATTAGAACTAGTCATTTTTAGTAAAATATAAATAATATAATTATACATATCTAAATTACACCAATATTTATTGGCTACTCCTCCATTCCACTTAAAATGAGCTATACTACACAAAAAGATAATAATTATTACAATTATTAATATTTTTTAATTCTATTAAAACTATTAAATACTGTTACTAAATATTAAAAATTGGGATATTACTGTATATTGATACTGTTCCAGAAACTTGTGTTCATAACATTTATTTTTATTTAAAGTCAAAGATTAAATATAGGACTATTAACTATTAACTGCATAATTTCATCACATAATGTTCCCTAAGTTCCTTAAATGAAATAAATTTTACAGTAAAAATTTTCATTGACATACTGTTTAGTTTCCTAGGAAATGTCTGGAAATCTAATATCAGATTTATCTTATCATCATATGATATCAGATAGTTATCATAAAAACTTTAGATTATGATAACTTAAGTTTGTTGATGTGTTTGTTTTTCTGTTGAAAAGTGGAATTTTGAAATTTTTCAGAATTACAATACTTAACCTCACTATACAGGATGTCCCGAAGTTAAATACCAAAATTTCAGGAAATTATAGGGAATAAAAAAACTAAGCTATAAAGTTCTTTTACCATTTTGGAGAAAAAATAAAATAAAATAAAAAAGTTCAATATCTCTTTAGTTAGTTGCTCTCTTGTACACTTGTATTTGTAATTGTATTGAGATAAATACAATTTTTATTTTATAGATATTATCCTTTATATTCTTTCATTAGTTTGCGGTCTTGCTTTCTATTCTTTTTTTTTTATCTTTGCGCTAAGAAAAATTGTCAACCAATGAAATTGTCATGTATGGGCTTGTGAAAATTCAAGAGTTATTAGAAAAAACAGCTTTCAACATGAATTTGCTTTAAGTGGTTGGTTTGGACTTAAGAATAGATCCAATCAAATCAAAGGAACAGCTATTTTAATTATTTAGAAGGTTGAATATCGGATTGAAATGTGGTTAGAATTTGATGGATGTTCTACTCATAATAGCAGGGCTGCTCGATCTTGGCTGAACAAAAATTAGACCCCCCGATCATTGATGCCCATGGATTTCTTCCCATGGGGAACCTGGATGCCGAAAAATTCAAAACAGCAATCAGGAGACCAAATCATAGATGCAGTGCATCAATTATCAGAACAATGTCCAGCGACAATTAAGTCAGTGCTATTGTGCTTGCATTGCTGCAAGAGGGCTACATTTTAAAAAATGTCTGAATTAAATGCATGATAAAGTAAATGAAATAAAAAGTAAATAAGTAGAAAAAAGAAATTTGTTTTTGCAATTTTATCAAAAATGATGCAAAAAAGAGAAATTTGCTTAAGGACTTTTACACTTAATTTTCCGGTCTCCTGAAATTTTGCCATCGCAATTTGGGATACCCTGTATGTATTATATACACGAATTTCAAAGAACAAATGTGAGGCTGCTAGCATGAATGTTATACGATGAATTCTGTTCTTCTCTACATTTGTTTTTTCATTTAGGAGTGAGTAGGTAATTTGAGTTTTGAGAAATCATGGATCCAATACTTCTCTCTAAGGAAAAGAGTATCCCTTTAACAGTTTCGAATAGAAAAATAAATTACATATTTTAAGACTAAAAATACACTTTCATACATAAAAAGATTATTATTGGTTAGTTTTTACCTTATTAAATATGATTAGGAAAGATTAGATTTGGTAATAATTGTAAATTATAATTATTACAAACCTCTATTTAAGTTTAGGATTGCTGTGAAACCCTAAATAGCACCAGCCCTGGGTTGCTAGCTCGATGTTCCCGTAGTTTTGTAGCCGTTGCTATTTGTCTTTCCAAGGCTCAAGTACAGACTGCTTTTTATTTTTTGGAAATCATAAACATAGGGTCATTTGGTTATTATTTATTTTTTTGTGCTTACTATTGAAATGGAAAATAAAATTTTCAAACTAAATATTTTTTCATTCGATTTTTGGAGTGTATTTTTGAAATATCTTCAGATATGAGTTTATTTAGGTTGAAATTGATGAATTTTTAATGTTTATTAAAATTCATCATTTATAATCATTGAAAAATAAGTGGTTATTTGTGGAAATTATCGCTATGTTGTTATTTACTGATTGATTGTATATTAAGCTAAGCTTTCAACTTGATGCCCCAGATATTCGCGCTTTTTAGTTGAAGTGATCTTCATTTCCCGATCTCTTTCCATTAGTTTTTTTTTTTTTTTTGCTTAATCCATCAATATTTTTTCACATATGTTTCGATCTCCATCCAATATGTAATGCAGTAGAACATTTTTTTAGTTCTCATATCTCAATTTATTCTTCTTAAAAAAAATATTGTTTTCCACCATACAATATTTTTTTATCCTTATCATCCCCCCTCCCTCCCTCTAATTTATAGTAAGGAGCAAGTATAATTTTATGATATATATACCTTGTGCAGTATACTTTCATTAAATGATAATCAGTAAGGTTTTTTTTTTCTTTTTTAGTCATATTTTCTCAGCAAATATAGACACTTGCACTGGTATTTAAGACAGCAGGCAGGGGTTGGTGTTTTCCTCGATTTATATATACTTTTTTCTCTTCATCCCCTATGGGCTGAATGAATTTTAGTTTGCGAGGCTGTTCTTCAGGGCTAAAATGTTTGCCCACCTTCAAAAATGATGTTCAGATTTACTTCATCTTTATTTAAATTGTACCCTTCTTTCACCCAATATAGTGTTGGTTAACTATATATTTTTAACTTGACCTCTTAAAATATTCAACCAAAATAATGCCAATCTTTCTGCATTTCATTGAATAAGTCAATTATTTTTTTTTAGTTTTTGCTTTTTTCATTATAAAACCACTTGCATGTTTCTGTAATAGTCAAGCAATAGTATTATGTAAATTTAATACTTCCAATAAATTAGAACAACCACAAAAGAATATTCTTTTTATAACATGTCAGTATCAATTTGTTTTCTATTACTTAATCTATTTGTTTAATGTAATCATCAGTTATGATTATATTAAGAGTCAAAGAGAATTAGTAGGAATTTGATTTTTTTTTTTCACTTAAGATTTGATTATAGATTCATCATTTGTTTTCCACTTCAAAAGAAAGCACTGAAAAATTTCAAAGAAATTTCATAAAAGAATTTCAATTTTTTATTTAAAATGATGAGAAGTTAAAATTAGATAGTATAACTGAGGTTTTTCTATAGGAAAGTTATCAGCAATGTTATTTACAGGTTGGATGACCAATAGTAATGATTAGTTGTTATTCACATAGGAATATTATTTATAAATAAAAACATGCAAATTTGCTAACATAAAAATCACATGCAATTAAACTTTTTTGTTTAAAATTATATTCAACCCAAAGTGGTTTAATTGATGGGTCATTCATTTTTGTTTGGATGGAAAAAGAAATTGTATAAACTTAATAAAATGTAAGGTTTTAGTGTTGCGACATTTGTGCTTGCGTTTCATAATTGTTTTAAGTTATATTAGTATAATTAAAATTAAATTTACTTTTGCCAGTTTTTATTATTGGTATAATAGTATTAAACTCTGAAAAAAACTAATTAGAAAATATAATTATTATTAATTGTAATTTTTTTTTTCTTAATGCACGATCCTTCCAGAACAGTGGCTATGTATTTTAAATTATAAATAATTGGTATTTATTTTAATATATATAAAATTATTACTAATATTAAAATTGCTATTAATAGTAGTTTTTTTAATCATAAAAATATATTTCTTACTGATTTATTTTAAAATCAACAAGGGTTAGGGCGAAGGGCCATTTAAAGTTGAAATCATATGTGCCAAATATTCCAATGGCCTTGGCATACGGTGTTTATTTTAAATCTGTACCAGTAAATGTTATAAGCTTACACTAACAAATCTTGTCTTGTTTAAACACTTATGATACCTTTGAATACAGCTATATTAGTGTTAGTAATTTAGATTAAAAAAAAGAAAAAAGAAAGGGTTATGAATTATGGATCAATATGGAATAGCTTAATTGGTTAGTCTTGGTCATACTTTGTTTAACTCAACCTGAATGTGGTCTATCAAGTCTGAATGTGGTCTATCAAGTCTGAATGTATGAGGGATAAAATACTTGTGAACCAAATATTCTCTTTACAAATGATTCTATAAAGAGAACTGGAATATATCATCAGAACATGTCACCTACTTATCAACTTCAAGGAAGCCTATGATAACCCAATAAGAAATGAATTCTGAAAGAAATATGAATCCCTTACTAGTTTGTTAATTAAACTGTTCAAGATGAGAATGAAGAAGCTGCAATATGTTGCTAAGGTATATATTAAAATTCAAGAAAACTGAAATCCCAAGGCAGGGCTACTGCTTGACATGTCACCTCCTTAAATTGTTTTTAGAGAGTGTGGTTAAATATCAAGGATTCAAATAGGCATACTAATATCTCATTAAACAACCTATATAATCAAGTTTTCTAATGATTTGGAAATCATGGTAAGAATTTTTCTGCCTTTGAAGATGTGCTCCTTGCCCTTAAAGAGCAGTTGAATTGGTCGAAATTGAATTAACAGTGAACAGAATGAAATGAGCGAGGAAGCTTCATTGTGGTTATTTTCATATAGTTTGTTTTAGTGAATGTTAAATGACTCCAGACCGGAAGTTTAGCCCGGAAAGTTATCTCAAAATTATTTTTTGTACAAATATTACAAAAGAAGAGCAGGAAAATTAAGATAAAAAACACTAGTTAAAGCAGATGAAGAAATGAGATGTTGATTTTCAATCGGCACTATATTCATTTTAGGAAATTTTACAGGAAGTGCAAATATTAATTATTTAAGTATGTATTAATTTATTATTATTAAACCAATTTTTTTTGTTAACAATATTATTTTCATGTCATGGAAGGTAATGTTTTAGTATGATTTGGAACTAAGTTAAATGAGTAGTTAGTGCCTTTTGAAAATAATTACATTTCCAAGTCACTTTTTTTAATGAATCAATTGTCCTTTAGATGGAATTGAATGGCAAATTTTGATAAAACTAAGCAGTTGGAATACGAATATGGCAAACTATCAATTTCACGAGAAAAAAATAAAAAATAAGGCACTTTAGTATTTATTGGAAATCAGCAGAAATTTGTGGTCTTAAAACTGGAGAGCAGTTGCAAAAGACAGAGATGACCAGAATTTTTAACTACTGGAGACCCTGGCTTATCCGACTTTGTATAGCTGCTTAAAAAAAAAAAAAAGGACCTGCATTTAAGTGGAGAGGTGTTTATTGCTAATTCCACTATTAAAGATATTTACATATTTATATAAGGGAGCCTGTGGCTGAGTGGCTAGCACGCTAGTCTCTCATGCTATAGCTTGTGAGTTCGAATCCCAGTCCCAGAGGGACTTTTTCAAGTATTTAATGAATGGGGATTCACTCACAGTCTCTCCCCCGGGTATGTAATACCTGTTAGGCAACTGGTGGCCACTCAAAAAATTAGGCATAGGGAGTGATGACCCTACCCTATAAAATACATTGAGAAACGTGAGTATAATGTCCCAGGAGATTACACCGCGAGGCCAAGGGCCATTTGCGCCACAGGAAGAAGAAGAAAGATATTTACAAGTCTATTAATACTATAATATGATCCCAAAGTATTTAATAGATTATTTGAAGCAAACTACCAACAGATATAAATAACAACAAAATTATACTATTTAGTTTTAGTAAATATATTAATCCTAATGTTGAGTTAAATTTCTATTTCTGTTAGCCAGAAGCACCACACTGATGCAGTTATAAAAAGGCTAAAAAAGAAACTTGGGAATTTACAGGTACACTAATCGATCTGCTACTTTTGTTAAATTAGGTGTCTTTTTTTATGATTAAGTTGGCATGAAATGTTCACAGCTATTTTCTAGTATTATTCAAATCAAAGCTACATTCTAGTATTACTCAAAATATGTTAAACAACAAAAGTTAGATACAACTCTACACATTATATGGATGCATTATTGCCATGGCCATACATCTACAGGAAAAATGATATAAGTATTGTATGTATTAATAATGATTAGACATGCTCGAAGATTTAGTTACCTGTCGTAGCTGCCCCTATAGCCGCTGCCATATCCGGATCCATATCCAGAACCATACCCACTTCCGTATCCACTTCCATACCCATTTCCATAGGAACCGCTGCCGTAGTATCCACTGTTCTGGTTGTAAGGATCGTAGGGTTCATACCTGTCACAAAACATTTGACTGAATAATTCAAAGTTATTTAATATTTATTTCATATAAAAATTTAAAGAGTGTTGCGACAGTTTAAAATTTTCTTATCTCACTGTTTTTATTAGTTGATATGAGTGGTGTGGTCCAGTTTTGAAAATTATGTGATATATTATATAGTAGAGGTATTTTTTTTATTTTATTTGATTTATTTACTTAGTCCAGAATTAAACTTGAGCTGTTCTTGTAGGCTTGAATAATGGAAACGAACTTCCATATTGAAAACTGCCAGGCTAAAGACTTACAAACTCTTTTATTTTGGTTTTAATCATTTTATAATTTACCTTTCCATAAATGTGAAGGTTTCTATTGGGTTGATGCAAAATTAATGCAGGTTTTTAGTAGGTATTGTAAATACGCCATATCTTTACTTTAACCATATATATTTAATCAAAATAATTTCCATCTGAATCAATGCACTTTTGCCAACGTTCAACAAGCTTTCTTATTCCACCAGAAAAAAAATCCGAATCCCTGGACTCAATGAAATCACGAAAAGAATTTTCAATGTCGTCCTGGTTTTGAAAATTTTTCTCCCTCAAAAAGTTGTCCAGATGCCTGAAAAGTGGAAGTCTGTAGGAGAGAGGTCAGGTGAATAAGGCGGATGTTGGAGAACTTCGTAGCCCAACTCGTGCAGTCGTCGAAGCGTTGGTTGTGCAACGTGTGGTCTGGCGTTATCGTGGAGCAGGATCGGCCCCTTCCGATTCATCAATGCTGGGCAAAGACGTTGCAATTTTTGATTCATGCTGTCAATTTCTCGACAGTACTTGTCAGCAGTTATAGTCTCACCTCGATTGAGAAAGCTGTAGTGAATAACACCAGCATTATACCACCAAACTGTGACCATAACCTTTTTTGGGTGCAGGTTGGGCTTCGGGAAAGGTTTTGGTTGTTCATCTTTGCCCAGCCATTGGCTAGAACGCCTTCTGTTGTCGTATAAGATCCATTTTTCATCGCACGTCACAATGCGATCGAGAAATGGATCATTTTTATTGCGTGTCACAAGCATGGAGCAGATTTCAAAGCGGCGATTTTTTTGGTGGTCGTTTAATTGGTGTGGCACCCACTTGGCCAACTTTTTTACCTTACCAATTGCTTCCAACCTTACCTTACCACTTCCAAGTGGCGTACAACTGTGGATTGGTTCACACCGAGTTCCGCCGCCATTTCTCGTGTGGTTTTGGTTGGGTCTTCTTCCACTTTTGACCTCAGCTGGTCGTTGTCCAGAGCAAGATGACGGCCCCGACCTTCCTTGTCTTCGAGGTCGAAATCTCCTCTGCGAAACTTCTGGAACCAACGCTGCACCGTGCACTCATTAATAGCCCCCTGACCCCACACTTCATTAATATTACGAGCCGTTTGCGCAGCGCTGCGCCCTAATTTAAATTCGTAAAAATAAATTTGACGAAAATCGCACTTTGACATTTTCGATTCAAGACCTTTGAACACACTGAACAAAACGATTTTACTAAACAAATTCATGGTGAAAGAGAGGGTATTAGATAAGGTTTGTTTTGGTATAATAATGATCAATGTTAGGATTAGTTTTGTTTACACAATTGGAATTAAGATATTGCAATAGAGGAAACCTGCATTAATTTCGCATCAGCCCGATACTATATCACTAACATATGGTTACTTCAAACACAGTCAATTCTGCATTGCAATGGGTTACAAGTCATTTAATTTTTAAATTGGGTTTAATTCATATTTTCAATGTTTTTAATTAACATAAAGGCACAATAGTTGGTGATTTTGGTTTATTGTAGAGGACAGTAAGTAATTTACTGCCAATTATATCAGTTGTTATGAGGGCCAAAATAGAAGGATGCTGAACAGTAGGTTAGGATCTATGTGCTCCTAACACTGTACTCATGTATTGTAAAAAAGATATTGAGCAGTGTATAGTGTCATTTGCTTTTTCTCAAAAATTCAAACAATTTTTATTGTAGTTTGTAAATGAGATCATTGTTTTAAGAATTCCACTAAATAAAAAGAAATAATTGAGTATTGCTGATCATGGAGAAAATTTGAATAATGGATGTTGCTATATGGTTTTAAATATTTTGGTAATCTGGCTTAACTCCTTCAGTTTGCTATAATTGGATTAGTCAACGATTTTAAATTAAAAGTGTTGTTTTTAATACGTTGAAGGTATGAGAGAGTCTATAATAATTCACTATCACTGACGCCACATCAAACCTAATCAAATTTTGCTCTCATCTACTCTAGCCACTAGCATGGCCTTATAGAAACAGAAAAGACCACCTGGATTCCATATCTAAGACATGGTACTTGGTAACAGGTTATCTATGACATGGGCCTCACTATTAGGCCAGTCATATTTCGAAAACTAGGGAAGGGAAAAGTTTAAAAAACTCATTATTTGAAATATATTTAAGGTTAGTTAATTTTGATAATATATGTTGTTTCCTTACCTGCCCCTGTCCTGTCCTGAGTAACCTCCGTATCCCGAGTAGCCACCATATCCTCCACCGTATCCTCCTCCGTATCCACCGCCGTAGCCTCCACCTCCGTACCTGTTGTAATAAGGATCCTGCCTGCTGTAGTAGCCATCAGGCCTGTAGCCGTAGCCTCTGTCGTACCTGTTATCGTAGTAGCCCCTGTTGTCTCCGTAGCCGCGGTCGTAGTAGCCTCTGTAGTCCCCGTAGCCTCTATCGTAGTAGCCGTCTGGTCTGTAGCCGTAGCCTCGGTCGTAATTATTGTAACCTTTGTCGTAGTAGTTGTTTTGATAAGGGTACCTGTTGTCGTAGGTGCTGGTGAATACTGCAAATCACACTTTGTCAGTAGTCATAATACAAAACAAATTTTATTACATTTATAGTCATTATAGTAATCCAGTTAGACATCATTCTTTATGATTTATGTTTATTTACATGAAACTAAACCAATTAGTTCTATCTTATAGTGTTGAGAGGTAACACTACCACTTTTACAATCATGTACTTATCCGTTCTGCTTGTTGTATTTCTGCACCACTTTAAAAAAGAATTATTTTAACCATAATGGTTTTTAGTTGTATTGTTGGTTTGACTTAGGTGTGGAACCGTAGGTGGTATGTTAATAAAAACTGGAAAAAACAAAACAATATCATACAAAGATCATCAAGACAATTTTTTGGGATTTGCTAAGTAGTTATTGTAAAAGTGAAATTTAATGTTCTTGTGATTGGATTCGTTATTGGAACTGATGTATTAAAACAATTTACTATTATCGTGGAAATGATGAATCGCTAATTTTTAAAATGTTATAGAAATTATAATATGATTAGATATTCTTGAGTTATGTTTGGTTTTTTATATGCAATGCAAAACTGAGGAAAAATAAAGTTTTTACCACATTTCTATTAAATCGTTTTGTTGTAGCGACCAAATTTATCCCAGCTAAACTCTTCTTTTCGCCTTTTGCTTTCTACTTGTATCGGCTTTTTTTTCTTCTCTGATATGAAGTTACTCCAGAATTATTAAAAGTATAGAAATGATCGTTTGAAATGTTAGCGGTTTTCTTGAGTAACCAATGCTGTCTGCCGTCCACTATCATTCATAAAAGTTTATTTTGTAGTGAATTCTTTATAATATTTCGTGAGGCAACCTTCAGTAAAATCTACCATATTATGTATAATAACGATGCATAATTAGGTTAATGGCCATAATATCTCCGGAAGCTGTTCCGGGTGCGACAACCGGACTTGGCGATGTTCGATATGACTTCCTCTCCTGCCAGGGATGATTGTCACCTGTTTCCGTCGGTCTGTAATTTTGGTATCTCGTTCGCCATCTTCCGATTGTTCCACAATGAGGTCTGTTCCCTGTGGAGTATGTCCTAAATAACTGAATAGATTCGATATGCGTTCCAACAGAATGTCATTATTCTGTTATAATTTCTTTATAAGTTAAATAAATGTCTTTTGTTGATATACAAATACCTAACTTGGGTTCACTCAAGTTTTTAACACTGATCTTTTTTTACTGTTTTACTGATCATAACTAGTAATGTACAGAAGTCATTAAATAAACTACACGCCTGAGCTACCGTTGGAATTGATTTCATATTTATCATCTGAAAGCATGCAATCTGCAGTTTTATGACCACATTTCAGACGTTTTTGTATAGTTTAAAGTATTCTAAATAACGAGATGTTTCTGATTATCTTATTTTCTGATTTGAAGAATCGAATATTAATAAAATCTTTGGAACTTTTCTTTATTAATTTTCTTGAAATAGTATCTTATTGCTATATTAATTAATATCATTTCTTATAAAATCGTCTACTTTTATCGTAATTTTTCTCATTTCGGTATCACATTAAACTCCATGTGAGATGTTTCTGGTATTTATGTCGATTCTAAGCTGTGTCTTGTCCAGGTTAAGTTTTGAGTAGTAGATCATACCGGTGTAAGGAGAATGGTATTACTGACGCTGATATAACAGTATCATGACGAAGAAACATAACTAGTAAAATTAAATAAGCTTACAGATTAAGACACATTTTAGTAAATTTATCTCTAAGCAATACATGAAAATAATTTCTATTACAAGTTTCAGGATTAAAACTGTTACACTGAAAAAGTGTATTGTATTTCTCTTATCAGGGTAAACGAAATAGTTATCGACAATCTTAAGGCAATATTTATTCTATATATTTCTAGAAAAAAATAATTGAAGAAGGTTAAATTCATTTTATGAAGACTTCCACTTTAAGCTCAATATATATTTTTATTTCGCTAATATTTTGCTTTATATCTACTCTAAAAAATAAAAAAATAGTAATAGAAAGTATATGGATTTGTAATTAAGTTAATTGACATCACAGTTATTGATTTATAATTTAGAGTGTTAATTATTTGAAATTAAAATGATAATAATTATCCGAGATGTCCATTGTTTTCAAGTTTCAAAGAATCCCATACTAGTATTCTTAATTATTTTATATGGCATTTCATTTTACATGAATCTGTAAATACTTTATCCCTTAAAATTAGTTTTAAATTATTGAGCGCTATTAAGCAACACAAATAACTTAATTTCATGATGTTAGTTTGATGGAATCACACATTTAACAATTAAAAAATATTTAATTGGATAAACGGACAAGTTATTCAGCTAACATCTTGGTGCAGCGAATCTGATTCTAGTGGATGATAACAGAAAACAATCGGAACATTTTTGCGTCCAAGACTTTAAATTTCGAAGTTTTAGTCAGATCAGATAAAATATGGGTTTTCGAATGGAAAAAATCAAATTTTTAATACTGCTAGATACATTTCATATTTAAAAAAATGAAAACTACGATATTCGATTCAACCTGTTCTTGTTGTATAACAATATAATGCTTAAATGATAATATTTTAAATAATAAGAAAGGAAAGAAATTATTATAAGTTATTTTCAGGGTAGGCTCTCATGTTTGAGTTGTAACAACAAAAGGTTAGGTGGTATATTAATCATTTGATACATAGAGGGCAAAGGCCAAGGAGTGTCAGGAATCCATGGTTACTTTTTGTCATCGTTGTACATGTAAGGTTAATTACTGAAACACTTAATCACCAACTTACGATTACTGGACGAACACACACATCCATGCCTTACCCCGGATTCGAACCAGGAACCTTGGAAAATGGTTTGAACAAAACAAAAAGACGCATAAACTACCGTGCATAGATAAATACATGCCTTGGTAACATTCCTCGTTATTTTAGATTGAATAAAAGGAAATTATTAAGTAAATTAAGATTTTTATCTTTTGGGAGTATTTTTTTTCTTTTTTATCAAAACTACTTCAGATTGATTAAAAAAGAAGATACACAGTGAAATATCTAAAATTTAATGAAAGTTAGTGATTGATACTTCCAGTGGTGTTTTTACTTGTTGAGGTGGTTTTTCGATGGTCGTAGAAAGAAAGTCGATAAATCAAAAAATCTGTGTTTATTCTCTGTTTCAGGTATATTTTAATAATTTTCCAATCTCTAGTAACGAAGTAAGGAAGTTACTTGAGCTATGATTATCACAATACGCACAACTTAGGATGAACATTGTTTTTGACTTATTTTTACCGTGTCTTATAGCTCTATTATAAATCCCTTTCCCGTCTATTGAGTTACTCATTTATTTTGAAAAAAAAAAATGAAGTTTTATAATTTGTTGTATATTTTATTGTATACGGCATGATATAAGAATGATAATGTAAATTTTAAGTTAATAATTCGTTCTGAAACAGTTAATTTGACCCTTTCGCCGTGCTAAACCATCTCCCAGGTCGGCGCAGAGTAGTGCGGTAATAAAGTTAGTCAGATCCCTCACCAGGTGGTAACTTACACCTTGATGACGCTTCTGTCTTCAGGTCTGTGTCACCAGGTTTACTCTTCGGGCCATCGTCAGCGGTGGCCAACAGGCAGCAGCCCAGCAGCAGCAGGATCTGTCCAAAAAACAAAAACGAATTAAAGTACTGAAAACGATCCACTTTTCAATCAGCGTTTAATCTCTTTTTATTTTTAATGTTTCAACCATCAGGCCATTTTTAAGGATATCTTGATTAAATCCTTTATATGTCTACTTGATCTATCGCCTGTGCCGTATCCAGTAACAAGAATAGCTTATATTTTGTTTTCAACATCATGAAATTATAATAGTAAAAATAAAAGTAAATATATAAGTATTTAATTCCTAAGGAGGATACTAGGACTAGTGAAAGATGAGGATGGCACTTACATGATAAGGCACAATGATGTGCTGTAATACACCATGAGGATATATTGGTGTGTGAGTAAGAGGGGATTGGTCTTTTATGGTAACTTGGCCCCCGTGAATTCCAAAAGACTAACCAACTGGGTCTTTACAGCGGCAGGTAGAAGCAACACCATCAAGAACGAGTGGATCACATCAGTGAAGTCTGATCTAGAAGAACTATTGATCTCACTGCATTAAGCTCAAGACCGACTGCCGTGCCGACAAGTCGCCCGAAGGGGGATTTTCTCAATGCCTTTTACTATAAGAAGACCACAGTGAGAAGAGCAAGAAGACCTTTCCGGAGAGTAGATACGAATCTCGTGGTCCATAGTAGCATTAGTTATGTTTATACCAACCAAATGCAGACCTTCTGGGGTCCAATGATGTCTCATACAGACACATTTCAATGGAATATGAGTATGGTGCGTACTGTAATTGGTAGTGTTATAGTAGACAGGAACTACTCATAGAAGTGGAATGAATATACATCACTAATTTAGATAAGTATCAATCGAGTGGAAAGGTTATGCACCATATAATGTGAAAAGCTACAGAATTGACATAACTTTAGATTGTCTAAGCTTATTTATTTTTACCTCGAATTCGTTTTTATAAGTTTAAAATATATATAGTCATAGTTATAGTTATACCATGAAATATATAGTAAGGGAAAGTATTGCGATCGTGAAAATTTTCGAATTCCAGTTATCAACGGAAATACAGGTTTTAGAGTCCCCTGAGTCGAAATAGCCAAGTTAACCACAAAAAGGTGTGTGTGTCCGTATGTAAACGGAAAGTCCTATGAAACTGAAATTCCATATTTAAGACAACTATACGCTCGAGACGTTACAAAACGTTTTTCCATCAAAATCAGCTCAACAGAAGAGCCACTTTATACCATACATTTTGCACCTTCTTAAGATTTTCTCGAAAACGGCTCCAACGATTTTGATATAACTCGCTATATTGATGTAAAATTTAATGATCTTTAATATAATGTAGGTTTCATTCTGATTAAAATAGTCTTGACAGGGCTTGAATGCCGATATTTTAAATTTTCTTCTTTAAAGTACTTTTAATTTTGTCGACTCTATAAAAATGTCCACATCATCTTGTTAGCATTGATAAATAACAGCTAAATATGCAAGTTGAGCGAATTGGAAAAGCAACTAAAGGAGAAAACTGAAAAAAATATTTTTTTAATGCAATTTTTTGTTTTAAAGCATAAGAACAGTAATATACGTGTATGATATACCGCTGGAAAACTAAAGATTTAAAAAAAATATATTATCTTATACACAAGCGTGTAAAAGTTAATAGAGAGCGATAAAAAGCCGATAAAACTTAGTGATTATTTTAGATAATAATATAATATAGATTTTTAAATAAAACACATGCTTCTATAGAAATTCTATTTAATTAATTATTTAATGGTTTCACTCATTTTTATCTCTTACTGTATTTGAAAATTCTTTAATCGATTTTAAAAGAGGAGGTTAGTGAAAGTCATGAGTTGCCCGCACCAGATGTTTTTAAATTAAGAATGTTTCGACTCAATAATCTAAAAATTCTTTATATAATATGGATTATTTATTTAATATTATAATATGGAGAAAGAAGCTTTCGGTACACAGATAAATCAATACAGATTATTTAATAAATCTTTCTGATTTTTATTCTAATTATTATGATCTTAAAAAAAACGGGAGAGGATTTTTACTCTATTACTATGATACGTTATATTCTTTTCTTTTTTTAAAAATCTTATGTTCATTAAAATTTGATTTCCCTATGACCTGGGTCTCTTGATCAAACAGGTTTACTCTTTGTTGTAGTCTCTGTTTGTCTGCTATACTCAGTCAAATAATAATTGCAATTTAAAAAAATATATTTTTACCAAACAAATAATTAACACAATTAGGACAGAGGATAATGAACTAAAAATCAATTTCAATCATGTCCTTAAAAAGGAAAACAGCCTCTGGCGATTGTTAATTAAAATTCTGATTTTAAATTTCTTAGAATGATTATATCTTCTGAAATAATTAAACATCTTTGATTTTTCCTTAAATTTATTATTATTTTTGAAAATTAATTTATTATTCATGGACACAAATATATTTCGAAGGGCACCATTGTTACAGTATAATCGAACTCATTTTCTTTTCATTTCATGTCTCCATTTTATCTAAGTATGAAACTTTATCGCAATTTGAAATGGCTTCAAGGTGCTTCTTAACTAGTTATGAGTACTGTGGCGTCAACACATGGGGTTGCTATGGAGACGTAACCTTCACGTGTTTTTGTGTTACAAAAAATACCTGTGTGTTTAAAACAATGTTAAATGTGTGTTGTAATAAAGATATAATTCATTATCAATGTTATTTATCTGGTGATACCGCCACAAATGTAATAGACTTTAGTAGTTATTCATCTCTCATATAAACCATTGTAAATTGGTTTTATTTTTTCGACCAATTAGTATTAATATATTAAAAAAATTTAAAGTTTCTTTAACTTTTAAGTAT
This sequence comes from Piezodorus guildinii, assembly GCA_023052935.1. NCBI lineage: Eukaryota > Metazoa > Arthropoda > Insecta > Hemiptera > Pentatomidae > Piezodorus > Piezodorus guildinii. The sequence continues at coordinate 122,747,432 of CM041293.1, read as the reverse complement.
CATTTTAAAATTTATGCGTCATCCATAAATTTCGTATTACACTATTTGCTTACTCTCTTCTTTTCTGCTACTTGAGATAAGTTTTTAAAGTTTTTCTAGTTTTATAAAATGATACTTCATTAGGAATAGTTTTTTATTTTGCGTATATTTCCTTCTACATTCTTATGTGTTATAAACTATTTTTTTTTCTAAAATATTTATTTTTTTTATCGTTATCTAACTTTGAGATATGTTTGATTATTTTAAATGAACAAAATAACTAGAACTTTTAATGGAAATTCGTGTATTATTCATAGTGAGCATTGTCAGATTTTAATGACAGTTAGCCTTAGATTATTTAATTTATTTAAAGACCTTTTAATTATACGTCGTTTTAGCGAGTTTGATAAATTTTTCGAGGGAACTACAAGAATACTTATACCACATAAAACCAATGAAATATTTGCTAGGCTTGATCATTTCGAAGCAAATTATTACAATAGGGGAACTCACTACGTTTGCTATAGCATGCTATTTGTGTTATTTTGCAAAACCCGTCTAGTTTCTACAGTTATTTCCTGTATAAAATTGATGGGTTTAGCACAATAGCACAAACAGCATGCTATAGCAAACGTAGTGAGTACCTCTATTATTATTTAGTTAGCACGCTAAAAAAAAGTTTACTCATAAAAGTATGGTGAAACAAATAAGATAAACAAACCAAAGAAAAAGATTTGATTATGAAAAAAATTGAATGAGAGCTAAATTTAGGAGTAGATCTTGAGTTAAGGTTCTAAATAAAATGTCAAAAGTCTTCATCGATCCGAGTCACGCCAAAAATTGTAAGCAGGGTCAAAGGTCACAAAGCTCTTATTTCGTTAAAACTTAAATTCATTAAAAAGAATACTAAGTATGCTATTATTAAGTAAATAAAAATACATAAAATGCCTTTTTTTAAATTTAAAATAGAATTGCCCTCATTAGAGAAATAAGTTTGATTATTGAGACTTTTAGGTTGTTTTTTTTTATTGCCAACCCTAAGGGAAAATCCAAAACTACGAAGTGCCTTAGGATCTAGAAACATCCTACTATGAGGCAACTATAGGAAAGACAACTCCTTATAATGTAGCACTCTACAAAAAAAAAAAAAGACCATTCGAAGTATATCATAATACCTTTGTAATTTCATGAATAAACATGCAGTTTCGAAAAAAAAAAAATAATAACAACTTATACATATTGGAGACGTAGCGAGGGTGGTCGCAAATAAAATATTTGACTCCCTAGGTATCCACCACCACGTGTATGTTATTCCATTTTTATGTTTATGTGTAAATATGGTTAGGTGCAAAATGTTATCACATTAGGAGTCTTTTTTATTTATTTGTGTAATTTTAACTGGGAAACAAAATTATAAGCATAAAACTAAATTAAAGATAACAAATGTAATTTTATTGTTATATTATGTATTAAACTTGCGAAAAATGTTATATAGGAAATTAGTATACTCTGTAAAAGCAACTCACTGCGGTTGGACAGCATTTCCTTTTAAATAAAATGTTTTCTCTTCTCTCTAGTGGATTCAAGTAAGCATGATGATCCTAAAGTAAATAAGTAGTCAGAGCCTGCGAGCAGATCTTTGTTTTTTCCGTCTATTATGAGGATTTCATTTAAGACGCTTTTCAAGATACCCTGTTTGTTCAATTTGAATAAGTGGAATATTACTTTAGGGAAACTCTGGGACAGGAAGTCATATGTTTGCGACGAAGGGTGAAGATAAATTGATAGGATTTGTTAGGATTTAAAAAAATATTTTATTTCTAATTTTAAAACGTTATAGTCGTATTGCAGACAAAATGAATTTGATCCTGATTAAAGTTTAAAAGAAAAACTGCTATATTTCGGTATGAATTATAACGAAATTCTTATTATAGCTGATCATTAATAACTAAAAAACGTAAGTCTTAAGATCATTTTCGATTTATGAAGTTTTTATCAATTATATCTTTAAACTCCGGATTCCTCAGGAACTTAACTAACCAATTTAGCCTGAGACTTTATGCACATTTATTGTAAATCCAATACCTTTAATGAGTTACCAAAGATCTTTGAAATAAGGCATTCAATATATGTTGCCTTATGAATAATTTTGTTTTTAGATTAAACTAGCTGACCAGACAGATTGTCTGATGTCTGAACTATGCGAAATCGGTTAAGTCGGTTATGCGTGATGCTATGACCAAGGAAAAGGGGGATTCATTTATATATATATATATATATATATATATATATATATATATATATATATATATATATATATAAAAAGATTACCTTAGGAAATTAAAAACACAAGAATAAAAAATCTATTCACCCAAGTAACGTTTATCTTTTTCTCTTTCATAAGATTCTTCTCCTGACTAATATAAACATAAAAAATAAAAATTTGAGAAATCCGTTAACCCGTGTTGCGATGAACAACGAAAAAGGCGATTCATTTTTGTATATATAGATTATAACTCTATAATAAATTACTCACTCAGCAGTGATTCATACAAATAACAAGTTGTTTCTCAACGTTAGCTGTAATAGTGATGGATGCTCTATTAAATCCTTCTTCGTCATCCACTTTTTATTGAGCAACGAGGTAGAAGGACGTTTTGAATAAATATGAATTATACTCCACAAAGAACTGCATAGAATACCTATGTCATAAAGTAGTCCAATAAGAGTAATCGATTTTTTTCGATGCTTCCTTTTTCAATAAAGATTTAAAAAATAACCGACTTGATTAAATCTTTTTTTAAAAAATGAATAACTCATGCTGTGAACAACACACTAACTAGAGACCGTATTTTCGTGCAATAAAAAAAACAAGAAAAACTTGCAGTAATAACTTCGAAACGTGCAATATCGTGCTGTTAAACTCTCGAGTTATGCAAATTAGTGCATCAAAACCCCAAAATATAAAATTGAGGGTAATAAACCTTAAACGTCCAAAAGAACCTAAATCTATATGGAAGAGGAACTTGACCTTAAAAATTTGTTTCTTGAGAAATTACAATACTTTCCTATAGTTAAAGAAAAAACACGAATCGCTTGAATGAAAGATCTATTGCTTTACACACACACACACACAAACACTCACACACACACACACACACACACATACATATATATATACTTATATGAAAGTTTAATTTTTTAAATTATTCGATGGCAATTGACTGCTTTTGTAAATGCCTATTTTTTATGCTTCAACATATGCTCGTGTCCAGCTAACAACAAAATAAATAATATTTTTTAAAAATCACACCCTAAATCATAATAATAATTAATTTATTTCTATAATTAGCGCCTGTTTGGGATATTATTTCACACACAATTGGTTTTGACTGATCACAAGCAGTTCAAAACAGTTTTCCCATCTGATCTAAGCTGGGGGTAATTAGATATTCAGGTTTAAAATTTTGGCGAGACACTTATAAGCCTTTCAGCACCATTTAAACATTGATTTTTTAACTTTTTTAGAATGAACTTCTTAGAATGAGCCCTGGTAGTGGCTAATTCGAAAGTGAAGTTAAAGCAATGAAACCCATTATGTTAGACATATGTGTTTACTTAATAAAGTCAGTAGTCCTAATATTTCCTTTCATTTTTTATTTCCTTAACTAATGGTTTAATTGTACATTTAACCAGAGAAAGATGAACACATGTTTTAAAAAATATTTATTAGTATTGCTATGTATTTTTATTACCGAAAATTTTGTTCGATCAATTGTGATAATAAAATTTAACAATCAAATTTACCCTCACACAAGACTGAAACGACAGGAAACTGCACGACGTTTTCGACTTCTTCAACACTTACTAGACAAACGTTCTAATCTTCCCTTAACTACAAAAGACTCATCTACATGACTATCATAAGGCCGATATGGACTTACGGAGTGGAGCTTTGGGGCTCTACTAAACCATCGAATTCTTCCCGTATCCAATCCCTACAATCCAAAATCCTTCGTAAAATCCTAAATGCTCCTTATTTTGTCACGAACAAACTTATCCATAAAGACCTCAACGTTCCGTATGTTGCTGATTTGGCCCGATCTAGATACCATTCCTTTCATGACAAACTCCATTCCCACCCTAATCCTCTTGTTTCAATACTTTCTTCCTCCTCAATTCCTGACAATCCTCCGAGGCGTCTGAAAAGAAGATGGCCTCGAGACCTTCTAGTGTAGAAAAGTTACAGGAGTGCTGCCATTGGGTAGTTCTTCTTCAAGTTTGTATCACGCCATTTAACTTTTGTCACATTTACTTGTTGTACCTTGAAGTACAGTTGTAAATTTCAATAAATGATGTTAAAAAAAACAAAAACAAACAAAACAATCAAATTTAACTTAAAATTGCAAAAAATGCAATAAAAAAAGCGTGCAATTTAGCCCACAAAGGACAAAATTTGTAATTTTATGCAATATATAATTGTAATATATTACTCCCTTATACATGAACGAGATAGCTCTCCGGGTTTGAAGCTGATACACGCAAGCAAATAAAATGAGCAAAATCATGGAAATCCGGTCTCTAGTAATAACAGTAGCAATTAAAATTAATACTGAAGAAAGTTTAGCCAGAATCTTGCCAATTACTAATGGCAAACTAAGTATTGTCAGTTGTGCAAAGCAGTTTAAACCCACACCATGCTATCAATTCTAACGGCTATTTGTTGAGCAATAAGCCCCAAGATTTCTTTTGACTGCGTGAGACAACCCAGGGCCAATAACCCAGATATGATTGTGCAAGCTTTTAGTATATCGCTTTTATAATATCAATTGGTAAAATAGTTATAGTTTATTATTTTATCATTATATATAATATATTAAGTATCATAATGAACCATCGTTTCACGTTCCAAAAGATGTATAATCAAAATAAAAAAATCTTTGCGTAACATAATCTTTTAATTTTAGATCATATTTTAATTATTAAAAAAAAACGAGGTTTAAAAAAAATCTAGTGCGGGCAACACACGACTTTCACTTACCTCCGTTTTAAAAACCGATTTAAGAATTTTTAAATACAGTTAGAGAAAAAAATGAGTGAATGCATTTAAGGATTAATTAAAATTGAATTTATAGAGAATCATGTGTTTTATTAAAAAATCGATTATATTATTATCTAAAATAATCAGTTAGTTTTATCGGCTTTTCATCAGCTTGTGTATAAGATAATCTTTTTTTCTAAAAAAGCTAAAATCTTTAGCTACCCAACGATATATTATACATGTATATAACTGTTTTTCTGTTCAAAAACAAAAAAATTGCATTTAACAAATATTTTTTCAGTTTTCTCTTTTAGTTGGATAACGAAATCATTCAACTTGAATGGTTATATTTACCTGTTTTTCATTAGTGGTAACAAGATAATATGGTTATTTTAAAATAATCTATAAAATTAAAGATACTTTAGAGGAAGAAAATTTAAAATATCGGCATTTAAGCCCTATCAGACTATTTTAATCAGAATGAAACATACTTAATATTAAAGCCCATTAAATTTTACATCGATATAGCGAGTTTAATTAAAATCGTAAGAGCAGTTTTAGAGAAAATCGTAAAAAGATGCAAAATGTATGATATAAGGTGGCTCTTTTAGTAACCTGATTTTGATGAAAAAGGTTTTGTAACGTCTCGGGCGTATATTTGTCTTAAATATGAAATTTCAGGACATACACACATACCTATTTTCGGGACTTGGTCATTTGGACTCAGGAGACTTTAAAACGTGTATGTCCGTTGAAACTGGAATTCGAAAATTTTCACGATTGCTATAATTTTATGTGATAGTTTGATGTCAGATATATTGTTATTGATATATTTATTTGTAAATTGTCAGTTTGGGAATGCCACAGTCATCTTTATACAAAGGATCACCTATATATATTTCAAAACGGAAATATTTTTTTTCAACCGTCCCTTAGGATTCAAGAGGGCCGGAGGGTTGGAGGGTGCCTGTGATTGAATCATGTCTCATTGAAGCCGAGTCGGTCGTGAGATGAATGAGTTTCTATCGACCTTGTGTAGCTGAATGGTGGTGGTCGTTCATCCTTCTCATGGTGGCTTCATCTCCCCTTCGGGCCATCATCCGATGTCAAGCATGTGGCTGTACAATGGAAGAATGTTATTCCTTGTTTAATATAACAGGTCGTTAGCGTTTCTGAACTCCAATCTATTACGGTTAGAAGCTTCTGGGAGTACAGTACTCCGGTGCGAATGTTTATAAAATCCCAATTTTTTACTTTCACTTACCTATATATGGAATATATAGTAAGGGAAAGTATTGCGATCGAGAAAATTTTCGAATTCAAGTTTTTAATGGAAGTACACGTTTTAGGGTTCGCTGAGTCCAAATAACCAAGTCCCGCAAAAAGGTCTGTGTGTGTGGTAACACAAGCGCAAAAGTCGTACGGAACTAAAATGTCATCTTTAAGACTACTATACGCCCGAGATGTTACAGCAACTTTTTCACTAAAATCGGCTGACCGGAAGTCCTACTTTATTCTATGCATTAAGCACTTATTACGGTTTTCTCAAAAACCGTTTTTGATTAATATATTTTGATTAAACTAGCTATATCGATGTAAAATTTAATGGGCTCTAATATTTAAGCAGGTTTCATGCTGATTGAAATAGTCTGATGGGGCTTAAATGCAGATATATAAATTATCTTCCTCTAAAGTACCTTTAATTTTGAAAATTCTATAAAAATAACCATTTCATCTTATTACTATTGATAAAAAACAAGTAAATATATATGTTGAACGAATACGATGTCCAAATAAAGGAGAAAATTGAAAAAAAAAATTTTTTTAATGCAATTGTTTCACCGCCTGCCACTGGACCACGCTGTCATCGCCGGACGCTCCAACTAGTTCTAACACGGAGTGATGAAAAAAAACTTTCTGAATGTCGTTGATAATGTTATAACATATTATTTAATAAAACAAATCTTTTTATAAAAATCACATGTAATAATTCTTTAATAATTAGTTTTCGTTTCTAAATTTTTTTAAATATTCTTAAATTTATATTAATAACAGAGGTAAGTGAAAGTCGTGTGTTGCGCGCACCAGTTTTTTACTTTCACCTATCTATTTTTACTTTCACTTATCCAATGTATATTGAATATATAGTAAGAGAAAGTATTGAGATCATAACAATTTTCGAATTCCAGTTTTTAATGGAAATACATGTTTTAGGGTCCTCTGAGTCCAAATAACCAAGTCTCGCTAAAGGTCTGTGTGTGTGCGTGTGTGGTAAGTCCAGCGCGACAACGAAAAGTCCTATGAAGCTGAAGTTTCATATTTAAGATAAATATATGCCCGAGATGTTACAGCAACTTTTTCACCAAAATCAGTTAACCAAAAGAGCCACTTTATACCGTTGCATTTTGCACCTATTTACGATTTTCTCAAAAACGGCCTAACGGTTTTGATTAAACTCGCTATATCGATGTAAAATTGGACAGGCTTTAATATCATGTAGGTTTCATAATGACAGACTTTAATCATCATGGAATTAACTATGTTCACACACTGAATTCGTCTTTATTAAGGCTCGGCAGTGTAGTTTATTGCATACCAGCATGTATGAAGATTCAGTTCATTTTCGTCATATTATACTGTTTTTAAAAAAGGAAAAACGCAGCCCAAACTGCAAAAAAACATTCGTGCCGTGTATGGCAGTGATTCAATTACTGAAAGCACTTATCGGAAGTGGTTTTCGCGGTTTAGATCAGGTAATTTCAATTTGGAAGACCAACCCCGGGCGGCCGGAGTTCATCTCATGATAGCCAGGATGTTATGACGGTCATCGCATACAATCCACGAATAAATGTCCGCGAGATAGCTGCAGAGTTATGATTCTGCAAATAGAACGTTTTTGATCATCTAAAGAAGGCCTGTCTGTCGTTACTTTATCTGGGTTGCCCATGAGCTCAGTGAAAGGAACCTTATTGAAAGGATTTCTTGTTGTGATTTGCTGCTGAAAAAAATGTGGAGGATCCATTTTTAAATCGAGTTGTTACTGGTGACGAAAAATGGATTCTCTATATCAACACCAGCCGAACAAAATCTTGGGGGTTGCCTAGAACGACGCCGCTCGCAACACTAAAGGCCAGCTTGCATCCAAGAAAGGTGATGCTCAGTATTTGGTGGGATTGGAAGAGACCCATACATTTAACAAAAGTTATTAGGCTTCAGATGGGAGGTTTTATCTCACCCGCTATACTCTCCTGACATTGCTCCTTAGGATTTTCATCTTTTCCGTTCTCTCGAAAACTTTCTACAAGAGAAATCCTACAGAAGATGACGTCAAAGCGGACCTTTTATTTTCTTCAGGAGTAAGGATAGTGGATTTTTGGAAAAAAGGGATAATGGACCTTCCAAGCCGTTGGGAAAGGGCAATCGCTAACGGTAGTAACTATTTTATAGATTAAATAAATAAATTTTAAGCTGTTTGTCAATTTTAATTTTACTCCAAATTTCTCTACAAACATTCCGGACAACCCAATATATATCTGAAATTCGGATCTATTGGGTGCTTTGCCATTAAAATGATTGGATAAAGTGGTCCACGAAAAATGTTTGTTTGGATCAATGCCTTAGATATTGATGTACTGGAAATATGGTTATTCCAGGTTAATAATTTTTTTTTAGAGATACAATTTTTATAATCTGAAATCGTCATATAATTGATAAGAGGGCTATTGATACAGTTCAGCCGGGAACAGTGTTCGAAACGGCCTTAAGTGGAGGTGACTCGCGGCCTGTCAGCTAGCCTAGATGAAAGCCCTATTACCCAGAGGCCACAGTCACCTAATGGCTGGGTACTCTCGGACTCTTGAGTAGTGTGTTACAATGACTAATAGCTTCAGGCGATGTGCAATTACATTGACTCAGCCATTAGGTTGGTTATACTATTAGCTTCAAAGCTATCATTTCCATCGTCTCACTCTGGTCATGAGGCTAAATGACTAAGGTCGTTTATATCTATGTATTTATTGCTATAGTATCTAATACAATAATGATCATTACAATTTCACGACCTTTTTGACAGTATAATGTTTAAAAAAATAAGATTAAACCAATGTTAACTAAGCGGGCTAGTGCGGTAGCTTATGCTTGACTAAACCATAGTCCAGTTGTCTTGTTGTCACTCGTCAATACAAGTGATCCAATGATAAATGACTGCTTCGATAATTTCTGCTACAAGACCTAACGCAAGCCCCCTTCCTTGATATGTGTGCCTGCAGGAGACTATCTATTGGGGTACCTCTCAGCCCTGATTTCACGTAGCTTACTTAGGGATGCTCTTGTCTGAGAAACCAACCATAAATTAAAATAACTTAAATAAATACAAACGAGAAGCGCAAACACGCAGAGCTCATAAGGGAAGTATAGAAAAGAAGGAAGTTGAGGAAGAAACCTGAATATGATATTCACGTGGTCTTTGAGGCCTTTTCGCGGTAATAAAAAAATAACAAAAATTACTTGAGTTAAAAGTTTACACAAAAATGATATACCCAGCTTCTTTAGGACGGATTTCTTTCAATTGGCATTTATAGATTTTTAGAATATATTGTTTCTGCATCGATACTGATCATATTATTGATCGTCTCAAAGTTAACGCAAAATTTAAATTAAATATATATAACTCAATTCTTTATCTTTTGTTTTTCTTTGTCAGTTTAGCAGCTGATAGTTTGGATTAATAAAAATAGAGCTTTAAGGGGGCGACATTGTCTTGTGTATAGACCACTAGTCTACTATTCTCTAGGTCCCGGGTTCCAAACCCGGCTGTGGCGGAATGATTAGTTGTGTTGTTTCCGCTGTGGAGCAACCCTTTAAGGTGAGTACTCAAGTATTGGGAGACAAATCTGGCTGGCGGCTGAGCGTTATCAAGGTCTTATCAACTCTTTGCTCGGCCCTTGGCCAAGAAACAGTACGAATCTTTATAAGTACTTGACCCAAGACCCTTCATAGATTGTAGAGATACAGGTTAAAAAATGGAGCGTTACACGAGCTAACATAGTGTTTTCATTGGTGAATATTTTTAAAAATAATGAAATCTTAAGGCTACAGTTTAGAAGTTTCGTACAAAATATGGTCGGAATAGTGCTATAAGTTTATAAAAAGTGAAGAGAGTGATTGAGAAATTCAAGCCATCTCCAAAATTGCCGCATTTAGGATCGTCGAAAAACCAATGCTTCCTAAAAGTGTCACTGTCAGGTATCAATTTTTGCTGGAGCCATCATTCGACCACTCTGTTTAGAAAATGAAGCTGGTCAAGCATTGAATGTTACTGGTGTTTGAAATCGGTACATTATAATAATTTTGCTGTTTCCGAACAGATCTTGAACTGACTTTTATTTTTTTTAAATTATAAATAATATAAACACGTTGTTACTATTATTACTAATCCTGAACTATCAGCACATAAATTGACGAATAAAATGAAAAACTTTGTTTTGTATATAATTTGAGACTTGAGTTAGTTTTGGGGCACCCTTAATTACTTTTAAATCCTGGTTCTACAACAGAGGCTTCTTGCGTTGCATAACTTTATTACTTTCACTTACTATATATAGTAAGGGAAAGTATTGCGATCGTGAAAATTTTCGAATTCCAGTTTTCAACGGAAATACACGTTTTAGGGTCCCCTGAGTCCAAATAACCAAGTCCCGCAAAAAAGTCTGTGTGTATGTGTGTGGTAACTTCCGGGCGGAAACGGTAAGTCCTATGAAACTGAAATGTCATATTTAAGACAACTATATGCCCGAGACGTGACAAAACTTTTTTCATCATAATGAGCTTACCAGAAGAGCTTATACCTTATACTTTATACCATGCATTTTGCACCTTTTTCAATTTTCTCGAAAACAGTTCCGACGATTTTGATTAAACGATTAATCGATGAAAAATTTAATGGGCTTTAATATCATGTAGGTTTTATTCTGATTAAAATGGTATGACAGGGCTTAAATGCCGATATTTTAAATTTTCTTCTCCTAAAGTACCTTTAATTTTGTAGATTCAACAAAAATAACTGTATTATCTTGTTAACGCTAATGAAAAACCGGTAAATATATAAATTGAATAAATTCGATAGGCAACTAAAGGAGGAAACAGAAAAATATTTTTTTAATGCAATTTTTCGTTTTTGAACTTAAGAGCAGTAATATACATGATATACCGTTGGAAAGCTAAAGATTTTAGAAAAAATATTATCTCATACACAAGCTTTTAAACGTTAATAGAGAGTGATGAAATGAACATAAAACTAACTGATTATTTTAGATAATAATATAATAGATTTTTTAATAAAACTCATGTTTCTATATAAATTCAATTTAATTAATTCCTTAATAGTTTCACGTATTTTTATCTCTGTTTTTGAAAATTCTTTCATTGATTTTAAAAATGGAGGTAAGTGAAAGTCGTGTGTTGCCCGCACCAGATTTTTTTTACTACGATTCTATTTTAGTTAAACATTTGTAGCTATCAAAGATCAGCTCTTGTTTACCTTATTATATAAACATGATGAATGATTCGGATTACTTAATAATTCAAAAATGGTATTGTCCTGAAATAAAGCAATTCTATTTCTGATCATTAGAAAAAAGGAAAAAAAAATATCTTGATATAATTTAGCCAGTTTTAATGTTTTAGTATTTCTACAAATTCTTTAACACATGAAAATATGAAAGAAAGTGCTGTAGAAGAGACTAGAATAGAAGTCTATTCTTTTTTTGCGGATATGGAAATACACATACTGTATCTGTTACTGCAGGTGATCGAATTTTGGTTCATTTGGTTGTTTTTCTCATCGAAAGTAAACAAAAAGAATGGAAGAATACAATGACATTAGCGCATATCAAGGACTTAGTAAATCGATAGGATATATTTCGATGGATATGAAGCGGGACGGAACGATCTCACTCATATCTGTCCCTGCCACGGCCATACTGATCGCCCTTCCTCTATCACGGGCCCCATTGTTAGTATTTTATTGTTCTCTATTTCGGCTTCCTTTAGCCGTGAATTTTTTTTTTTGCCTTTTTGGATTCTTTTTATTCGGGTTCTGTTTGTGCAAATGAAAAGAGCGGCATATAAATAACAAAAGTGTCTATTTCCATTTAATAGACTATTTAATTTGTGTAGATTTTGTTGTATAAATATATCGTTTAATTTACATATAAGTAGTCTGTTTTTAATCAAAACCATAATTAACAGATACCGGCAGTTTTAAATGAAATATTGCTATTATTCTTTTTCTTATTTGTTAGATTGATGATTATATATATAATTTTTACACTTTTTTTTCCAAAGTGTAGGCATCAAAATTTAATTCCATCACACATTAAAGGGAGCACTAAGAGCATTTATAAAGTTATTCCTACTTCTTCAAAGTTTATGAAACCACTAGAGGGTATAGTCTGTAAAACTGAAGTTTTTATTCTGAATTTGGAAATTAAATATATCTGTTTAATTATAACGAGAATAAAATATAAAATAGACCACATTCTGGTAGAACTCTCGAATTATATTAATAAAGAACTGTATTACAAACTAACATTGCATCAAGATCAGCTCTACAAAAAACAGAAAAAAATATAAAACTAATTAATAAATTCGAAAAAAAAAAAAAAAAAAAAAAGGAAGGATGGTACATGATTGTTTGCCATTTTTAAATCTAACAGATATATAACATAAATTTCAAATAAAATTATATATTTCATTATACTTATTAGTTAATAATAAGTATAATCGATACTTTTCAGGCATGTTCGATATTTGCTCTGCTGTAGGAAACATTTTTATTTTTATACATTGAGACTGGCATATAACGTCTGATTTAAGTTTTTGATTCTTAGCTTAAAACCTGTATCAGTAGAATTTTTTTTTTACACGTTTAATTGAAGACATTGGCTTGAATGGAGATTGTCTGCAATAACGTGCGATTCCGCAGTTAATGGAAAAATTCAGAAGGTTTTTCATGACCGTTTGTCAAGAATCGTCTTTTCGTGGCTTTAGGCAGAATCAGGGACACCAAAATGTGTATTTCCGGTAAAAATTTAAAAAAAATATTTACGTTCCCAATACATTCTCATACTATTTATTTTATATCATATATAGGTAAGTAAAAGTTTCTATTAATAGAAAATCTTCGTTCAACTATATTTTTCCTACTGTAGGGAACATTTTTATTTTTATAAATTTAGACTGGAATATAACGTCTGATTTAATTTTTTTCTTCTTTGTTCGAAACCTGCATCAGTAGAATTATTTTTTACACGTTTCATTGAAGACACTGGCTTCAGTGGAGATTTTTTGCAATAACATGCGATTCTGTAGTTAATGAAAAAATTCAAAAGGTTTATCATGACCGTTTGTCAAGAAATGTCTTTTCGTGGTTTTAGGAAGTATCGGTTAAAATCAATATACCTCTTTTCATATACTAAAATACCCGTATGTACCTCTTATAATAATTTTAATGTAATTACCTAGATATTGCTTTGAATATATTTTTCAAGTAGTATTTTATTCCATAATACATCCAACTTCCCTTTAAAGGAATAAAACATTCATGCAAATAATATTAGGAACGTAACCCGAGGTAAAGATGTTTTCCATTAGCCTGAAAATTCGAGTCAAGTTAGTAAATGTAGCCGATAAGAGTACAATGTCAGCCGAAATTTATCACTTTGCTGTTGACAAATGTATTGTGGTATCTGAAGCAGATGAAACAACAAAACGCAGAATACAATCTACCGCCTCCGGACCTCGAAGTTGTCAACTATCTCTTCCCTGCCTAGTGCCTGTTCTAGCTATTCCTACTTCTTTTGTTTCACAATAGTAGGAAAGTGAATGATCTCTGTTGCGTGCAACAGATTTTCTTTCTTAGATAAAATATCATATTTTAAAAGCTATTTTAATCAGACTTAAAATTAAAAAAAAATCTAGTGCGGGCAACACACTACTTTCACTTACCTACATTTTTAAAATCGATTTAAGAATTTTCAAATACAGTTAGAGATAAAAATGAGTGAAACCATTAAAGAGTTAATTAATACGTGTTATATTAAAAAATCTATTATATTATTATCTAAAATAATCAGTTTTATCGGCTTTTTGTCACTCTTTATTAACTTTTACAAGCTTGTGTAATATGATAATATTTTTTTTTTTTTTTAATCTTTCTCTTTCCAACGGTATATTATACGTATTTATGACTGTTTAAAAACAAAAAAAATCATTAAAAAAATACATGTTAGTTTTCTCCTTTAGTTGTTTATTAAATTCGCTCAACTTGCAAATTTGGCTGATGATTATTAATGGTAACAAGATAATATAGTTATTTTTATGCAATCTACAGAATTGAAGGTACTTTAGAGGAAGAAAATTAAAATTAAAATATTTGCATTTAAGCCCTGGCAGACTGTTTTAATCAGAATAAAACTTACATGATATTAAAGCCAATTAAATTTTACATCGATATATCGAGTTTAATCAAAATCGTTACATAGAACCATTTCTGAGAAAATCGTAAAAAGGTACAAAATGCATGGTATATAATAATAATAATAATAATTTCTTTATTTATTCTGGGACAAGTCCCTTCAGAATAATACATATGAAAGTAAATAAAGTCTTAGATGCCTTAGAGTAATAATGGAAGAAAAAAAATACAGTGATAAAGTAAAAAATAAATACACAAGACAAAGATAACATATAAAACCAAACTGTTGAATATAATAAATCGACTTCTCATTCTAGTTCGAGTGAGAGAAACAAAAAAAAAAAATAATATATATGTACATAAAACTAATTTAGATGTTAGTTAAAAAAAAAAATAAAATACAAAATTATCCTTCTGTTCCTGTGCAGAGCTTTGATCAAAAAATAATTATATACAATTTCTATCTAATTAAAAAAACAAAAATAAAAACAGGAGAAAAAAAAAATAATAATAACTTCTATATTAACGCTTCTGTGATTTTATAAATTTATTTATTTATCATTATTATTTTATTTTATTCCTTTTCCATTTTTTTTTTATTTTTTTTTTTATTTGAACATTATCATTTAAAATTGGTTATTGTCGAGATTCCTTGGAAATTGAATGGATAGGAAGTAATTGAATAGACGGGATTTAAAGGTTGGAATACCCTATTCGAGTTACGGATATGAGAAGGGATAGAGTTCCATACGGAAGATGATCGGACAATGAAAGATCTGTCGAAAGCTGCGGTTCGATGGGGCGGCATATACAAATCAGAAGGCCGTGCTCGAGTGTTGCGGGAATGAATCGAGGATTTGAATAGTAGGAGGTCAGAGATGTATGATGGACGGCGGGATCGGATTACTTGATAGAGGAAGGATGCCAAGAAGTACTTACGACGATAGGAAGGATAAAGCCACTTTAACTCTTCGTAGAATCGAGTGACAGATGTGTCTCTGGAGATCCCAAAGATGAATCGGATGAAACAATTAAATAGCCTTTTTAGTTTTTCCTCAAGATCTCCAGAGACACCCCCAAACACCGTACAGCAATAGTCAAAGTGGGGGAATATTAGGGAGGAAACCAGTAGCCTACGGGTTTCTAGAGGAAAGAGGTGACGGATGCCATTTAATCGCTTTAGAGTGATGAAGGAGCGGCGGGAGATGTCAGAAATATGGTTTTTCCAGGAGAGGGTCTGGTCAAAAGTGATTCCAAGGTTTTTAATGGAGTGAAGGAATTCTATTGGTTCATTATTTAGCAAAAGTGTAGGAATGGGAGGGAGAGTTTTAAGGAGCGGACTTGAACCTATTACGATTGCCTTAGTTTTCTTAGCATTCAGCTTTAGCTTGTTATCTGTGGCCCACTGACTAATTTTATTTAAATCATTTTGTAGCTTATCGGCTGCTAGTAATAGATCTGAGGGTGGGAAGGACAGGTAAATTTGGAAATCGTCAGCATACAAATGATGTTGGGAGTGATCAATGAGGCGAGGAAGGTCATTTATGTAAATGGCAAATAGGGTGGGAGACAGTGATGAGCCCTGTGGGACACCACAGAATAGAGGCAGAGTCGTGGAAGGAGTTTGGCCTGGAACCACTACGTACTGGGAACGGTCAGAAAGGAAGGACTTGAACCATCGCAGAGCACTATTGGATAGAGGAAGATTTCTAAGTTTGGAAAGGAGAATGTTGTGATCAACGGTGTCGAAAGCTTTGGAAAAATCTAAAAGGATAAGGATTGTTAGTTGTTGGTGTTCCATGGCGGTTTGGAGGTCCTGAGTTATTTTAAGGAGAGCAGATTGAGTAGAATACCCTGCTCGGAAGCCGGATTGTAGAGGATTCAAGAGGGAATTTTCTTCTAGGAAATTTGAGAGCTGGGTTTGCACAAGGCGTTCCAGTGGCTTGGAAAGATTAGACAGGAGTGAAATAGGACGGAAGTCAAGCGGAGAAGAGGGGTTTGAGATTTTGTTCAATGGTCGGACAAGAGCGGTTTTCCAAGAGGTAGGAAATATGGAATATTGCAAGGAAAAATTGTAAACATGACAAAGAATGGGTAATAGGACCGGAAGACAGGATTTTGTTAATGTTACAGGGATGTTATCAGGTCCATAATCATTGGTGTGGGATTTAAGGATTGTGGTTAATAATTCCTCATCTGAGATGTGAGAGAAAAAAAAGCTATTTGGGTCAAAGCTATGATGTTCAATATCGGTAAAGGATGGCGAGTTAGGAGCAAAGGATGTGAAATGATTATTAAGATCGTCTGGTGTGACTGGGATTGTGGTGAGGTTATTCGATTGTGGGAAAGATAATTTACGCAGTATTTTCCATTTTGATTTGGAATCAGGAGCATTGGAGAGGGCGGTATGGATATAGAGGGATTTAGCTCGCCGAACTGCGACCTGGGCTTCATTTCGAAGTTCTTTAAAATGCACAAAGTCTGCAGGCAGGCGAGTACGACGAAATTTGCGTCTTGCTGCTTCCCGTCTTCTCATCATTGTCTTTATTTCAGGAGTCAGCCAAGGCGCAGTTGGGCGGCGTAAGGTTCGGGTTATCATAGGAGCATGTAAGTCTAATAAGGATTTTAGATTTGAGGTAAGAGCGGAAACCATAGGATCTATGGAATTATAGGAATATATGATGTCCCAATGGAAGGATTCCAGGTCATTTTGAAGGGATTCGAAGGAGAGTAGGTTCAAATTACGATAAGAAATCACTTTAGGAGAGAAGGATTTAACGGGTAGGTTGTAAGTAATCTGGATGAGGTCGTGCGAAGAAAGGAACGGGACCGGGTGCTGGGAAGACGAAAGGACTTTGAGAGGAGAGTCTGTAATATGGAGGTCTAACCAGGTGTCAGAAAATTGAGTATGGTGGGTAGGAGAGTAGGGTACTAGGTAGAGATTCAGAGAGAACAAAAGTTTGGAGAGAAAATATCTATCTGACGATTCAGATGCCATATTAACATTAAAGTCTCCTGAGATAATGATATTAGAATAGCAGGAAACCATTTGGATAAGGGAAGATTCAAATAGGTCATCGAATGGTATGTGAGGCGGTCGGTAGACAATTACATAAAGGAGAGGAGATGAGAAAGTTGAAATCTCCACAAATATATATTCAAGATGAGGATAGTCAGGAGAAGGAGATTGGAAAAGGATTTTGGCCTCGAGGCTGTCATGTATATACAGACCCACACCACCACCCCTGCGATCAGATCTATCATGGCGAAGGAAGGAATAATTGGAGAGGGATACTTGAGAGGATGGGATGTGAGGTTTGAGCCAGGTTTCGGATACAGCTATTATGTGATAGAAATTATCTAGAAAATATTGTTGGAATTCATCGATATGGGCTATGAGGGATTGTGCATTAGCGTGACAGGACATGAGGAGATTGGTCATGACTGGGAATGTGAAGTAATAGAACAGGAAAAAATTTTTAGGTTTAGGAATAGGATACAATACATTTTTAAGAAGTGTTCAATAAAATAAGAAAAAAAATAATACAATTTCAAAAAATTTAATAAAAAATAAGATAAATATATAATTAATGACTTAATGAATCTATATAATATTAAAAATACATTTTCGGGAGAAATATAAATAAAAAAGGAAAACAAATAAAAATTATTGCTACTGAAAAGTTTTAACATAGAAAAAAATAAAAGTAAACCAACAAAAATAAACATAACTAATACTTCTGTGAGAAAAAATAAACCTTTTATAATCAGTTGGAGACTAACTAAAATATTTCAGGTAAAAACGTCCAAGTCGGTTGGCTTACTTACTATTACCACCGGGAAGCCATCAGATTTCCGACACCTAACTCTACCCCCACTAAACCAGACATACTTTATGTTCACGGCAACTTTTTTCTGCCTGGCTAACCAGTAGAGGTGTCGGTTGGCGGGTGTCATTGCTTCGCTCACATAAACTCGATGGGATTCATTTTCTCCCCAGCCTAGGTGTCGGGTAGAGAAATCTCTTTTTACTCTCCTTAACTGCACCAACTCGTCCCTTAAGGTCTGACGGACAAAACGAACAATTATAGGTCCCGGCGTTCCTTCCTGTTTCGGCCTGAGCCGCGCGGCGTGGTCCAGATCGGCCGGTGTCAGCTGGATGCCCAGTCCCGCTCCGACGCTCATTATCGTGCCCACCACGGTCTCTCCTGGCTTTTCTGGGATACCTCTTATTTCTAAGGTATTTGACAATTGGGTTTGTTCTGCATAAATTAGACGGCTCTCTAGGTCTGTTATTTTTTGTTTTAGGGTGTTATTTTCGATAGTTATTGTTTCCATTTTCTTGTTTTGTTCCTCCAGAAGATTTTCTATTTTTAATAATCTCTCCATATTTTCAAAGGAGAGGTCATTTTGTTTTTGGAGTGTTTCTTTAATACTTTTTAATTCGTCTATTCCTTGTAGTCGTGCCTTCATCTCCCTAACTTCAACGGTGAGCGCCCTCAGTATTTCTAACATAGAACTAGGGTCAGTTACTGGTGATGTTTGTGAAGCTGTGTCACAATCGGGGCATATCCATTTTTTAATATTTTCGTGGTCTATTGCTTCCATTTTAAGACATTTAGCATGATAAATGTTGTGACAACTATTACACACTATTTTTGCTTTATCGTCTCTTCCTACGCTTTTATTGCAATATTTACAATTTGCCATAGCGGAATAAAAAAAATAAATGGCGGGTAAATAAACGAAAGTGAATGAAACGATAATATAAACACTGCGTGTTTACGACGAGACTAGTGGGATTACTTTTATGAACACACTGTCCCCACTCCTATTACTCGGCAGCACTGACGAAATGAATACTTTAAAGTTATTAATATTTGTTGTATATTCCTATTGCTAAAGTAGAACAATAATACTAAACTACAGGGTTACCTGACGTTTAATAATGTTTTAGATTTTCTACGGAGTAGGCCCAAGATAACTGATAAAATAAAACTTGAACTAGAGACACACACTATGAGAACTTATCACCACAAGAGATACTCTATATAGTGGCTCTTCTGATTAGCCTTTTTAATATGAAATTTCAGTTTCATAGGACTTTCCGTTTTCGCACGGGAGTTACCACACACACACATAGACTTTTTTTCGGGACCCTGTTATTTGGACTCAGGGGACCCTAAAACGTTTATTTCCGTCGAAAACAGGAATTCGAAAAATTTCACGATCGCAATACTTTCTCTTACTATGTATTTCATATATAGGTAAGTGGAAGTAAAAATTAACGGATTTTCAACAAATAAATAAATAAATATATATATATATATATATATATATATATATATATATATATATATATATATATATATATATATAGACACACACACACACACACACACACATATGTACATAAAAACCTATGAAAAAAAAAAAAGAGACATCATTTGTTTCTGTTCTGAGTAATGAATTGCTGTTTTTAGCTTTGATGGAACTGAGAAGATAAGAATCAAGTAATGAGTAGTAACGGATTACGGATACAGTTTGCTTCTGCATCACTTTTTTATTTCTCGTCCTTGGCTCTTATTTCTTATGTAGCGAAACTAATGGTCTACTCAAAATGGTTTGTTTCCTACACTAATGAGTTATGGATGTCTGGTCATTTTATTATGTTTGAAAACAGACTGAAGATTGTTGAAAGTCAGAATATTTTACATATATATATATATATATATTATATATATATATATATATATATATATATATATATATATCACTTTTATGAGCGTGCATAGCAAATATTTTATTTTACTGTTGCTATTTTCTTAATTGCTGTTTATTAAAAAAAAAAAAATCAATAATAGAGGTTCTTCAACTATCATTGGCGTTTAAGTAAAAAAAAAAAAAAGTGTAACAAGTCTAGGTTATTTTCTGAGGAGAATGCCGACGTTTTTGAAAGAAAAATTATATGGTGATGATTTTATGTAGATAGAAACCGAACATATGAAATGTTTATAGGAATTAATACAAAGATAATTAGAAGACTTATTTTATTATATTCTTTTCTTTTAATGCTTTTAGTTTAGTTTTAGCTTATAGAAAGGAAGTTGATAGTAGAGATCGTGCCAGGAATAAATGTAAATAATTTACAATTTCTATCCCGTATCTACCTCTTAATCTTTCAGGTCTTTTCTATGAGAATATTTCTAAACTAAGTAATGGAAGTAATAAAGCTGTACGGTATTGAATCATGACCATAACTATTATTTTTTTATTTATATATATTTTTAATATATTCTATTGTTTTTTACAACTGTATGTACAAATACAATAAGTTAAATGGCTGAATTCCAATAACAGGTATTAATAGACATTTTGAGAATCTACCCAGTGGTAGTACTTCAAAGTTTATTTTATGATCAGGTCTTGAGGCCACTTCGACGGATTACCGGGAATAGCTGTAGAGGAGAGATTAAGGACAAGCGGGTTTGAGTGGGCCAGTAATTTGTAATTAAAGGAGGTGTATCTATTGCGTGCCAAGTCTGCAACCAGTGGGATATTTAGGTATCTTTGAATGCGTTTATTAGTTCCAAAATTAGGAGCATTGAGGATTTTTCGTAGGATTTTGGATTGCGAGGATTGGATGTGGGAGGAGTTAGATAGTTTAGTGGACCCCTATAGCTTAATGCAGTAGGTCCAAATAGGTTTGATAATAGCAGTGTGAATAAGTTTTATGTAGTACATAGGGAGTTGTGATCGTTTGTCAATTAAGTGTTGCAGTAAGCGGTATCTGCAGGCAGTTTCTTGACGTTTCAGTCTTGTGTCAAGATTTCAAGTGAGGCACTTGTCTAGATGGAGTCCAACAGTAAGTAGGACAGGTAGTCATAGGAAGGGTAAAGGTGATTTGATAGGATTTATTTTTGATATTTATTTTTTAAAAACCTAAAGCCGTTATTATATAATAATTATTATTCAATTATTGTGGAGGCCGGAAAGAAATCTAACATCATATATTATACCATCTACCTTGTTAAGATTATAATTACTATCAAGAAATCATTAAAAGTCTACCTTGTGCACTCTCTTGCGGCCTTGTTCTGGGAAGGGAGGAAACGAAAAGTTATACAGGTAACTAACAAGCAGAACGCAGTGAAGGAGAAAATCAACTTACTACCGTATGTGATCTTCCAGTTCCTTTGAAAATGGAGCGTTTCCATCCTAACTGTCATGTTATCAAAGATTTATTTATTTTTTCCAAAAAGTCAGAATAATGGTTTGAGTCATGGAATATGTTTCTCAGAACTCGTTTAACTGAATTGAGCACCCATGGAATGGCATGCTTCCTCTCCTGTCCTGTATTTTTTATGTCATTCAGAGGGCAAGTCGTATATAGAGAATTATTGGAAAAAAAAAAATTCCTTTTTTAATAAAAAAATTTAATTTTTCGAATTCTGTAATCGAATTGAGGAGAGCGGGGTTGGTTGGTTGGCTTGTAGGGTAGTGATCTGTCAGGCAGGACGTGCTAGGGCACCACGTAAGCATAATTACAGATCGTCAGTCATTTTTCTCGCCTTGAGAAATATTATATAATTTTTGGATGAAGTCTAACCATTTAGAACACTGCATTCAATGACCTCCTTTTTTAGAAAAATGTCTGAGAACCACAGACAAAGAAATATTTATATATATTTTTTTTACATAAATTTCAATACGATTGCTATGTCCTTCGAGTTCTAGATCTATTAATAAATCAAGAACCTTTTGGGACGACTGCTAAAAGATTAATGACTTTCCAATTCTTCTTTAGAACTTGGTAAATTATTCAAAAGAAGAATTGAATACCCAATCGTTAAATGGAGATTCTAAATAGACGTCTAGTTGCCGAAACCTCCTGGATAGCTTTTGTTGTGTTGAATATTATTGTTTGAGTTTGTCTTTAATTATTTTTCCTTCTTTCTGCATATTATTTACTCACTTCTACGTTTCAGTTTTTGTATATATTTTTTTTATTTATGACGATGAGAAATGTTTTTAATCTTGAAGTATCTTTTATGTACGTGAGAGAAATTTTTTTAACCGTTCTACTAATCAGCATTAGACTCAATGTCGTTCTGGTCTGCTTTGTAAGCGTTAAATATAACAGTGAACATTAATTCGCATCACTTTCCTGTGTATATTTTAAAATTATGAATTACACTTAACGAAGTGAAAAGTGTATACGGTCAAACTTAGCAAACAGTACAATGCTGTAAAAATGGTTGTCTGTGTGTACATATTATGGAGAAGTTAATTAGAGGTGCAGTCATCAAAATACTTTAATAAAGTAAAACTTATTTATCGGGCCGACGTTTCGGCCTAAATTGTAGGCCATCTTCAGGGCGATTGTAGGAGAGAGATCACAACAATATTGATCTGCAGAAATTGTGCTCTCTGTTATACAATCGCAATAGAGATGGCCTAACATTTAGGCCGAAATGTTGGCACAATAAATCAACGTTTTACTTAATTAAAGTGTTTTCTCGACTGCACCCTAATTAACTTCTCATTAATAAGTAGTACAATGTTAATATTATATAATATTTAAAACAAGAGAATGGGTGGTACTCATTTGAAACCGAAATGATTTTTATATCTTAAAATAATTGATTTCACTCATAATGAAGGCAAATAAATTCATCCAATCAGACGTTGAAACGTAGAACATAGAAAAAAATTAATTTAAAATAAATTTAAAAATTCCAAATGCAAATTGAAATCACGTAAAATAAAATAAAAGACTTTTTCAAAATAATATTTATTGCTATTTATATTTAAACCGTTTCTCGCGACTTCGTCAGCGTCACTTTCTGTTATTATGATCGCTATTAAGACGTTTTTAAAAGAATGTATTGGGTTGTCCGGAAAGTTCGTAGAGAAATTTGGACAAAAAGTTATTTAAAATTGATTATTTAATGATTTAATCATTAAATTGATTATTTAATGAAAATTATTTAATTATTGATGAACTTAAGCTGTTTTAAAATTATTTATTTAAGCTACAAAATATTTACCACCGTTAGCGATTACCTTTCCCAACGGCTTGAATTATCCTTTTTTTCCAAAAAAATCACTGTCCTTACTCCTGAAGAACAATAAAAGGTCTGTTTTGAAGTCAATCTTCTAAAGAATAGGAATTATCCTTGTAGACAATTTTTGAGGGAACGGAAAAGATGGAGATCCGAAGGAGCAATGTCAGGAGAGTACGACGGGTGAGGTAAAACCTCCCATCTGATGCTTCATAACTTGTGCCGAGTCCTTAAAGACACATGGGGCCTAGCGTTGTCTTGGTGGAATAGCACTCCTTTCCGATTCTCCAACTCTGGCCGTTTCTCTTTAATTGCTGCCTTCAATCGATCTAACTGGGCGCAGTAAAGTCCGCATTTAAAGTATGGTTTTGTGGTTGGAGCTCAAAATGTATAATAGTGTAGCTATCTCACGGACAGTAATTTTGTGGATTGTTTGTGATGTCCGTCATAATATCCTCGATGTCAAGAGCACCGGCAAACCCGGGGTCGGTCTTCCAAATTGAAATATCCTTATGTTAACCGCTAAAACCACTTCTGAACCATGCTATCATCAATTGAATTGCTGTCATGCACTGTACCAATCTTTCTTGCAGTTTGGGATGCTTTTTTACCTTTTTTCAAAAAGAACACCATAATATGCCGAATCGTCACTCATGTTGGTTTGCAATAAACTACACTACTGGCCTTAATAAAGACGAATTCAGTGTAAACATAGTTAATTCCATGAGGATTGAAGTTATATAAATAATACATTAGCCTCGTGATTCATTTTTAGTGGACAAAATAAAAGGTAAATTTTATTTTAAAAATCTCGACGAACTTTTCGGACTACCTAATATTTTACAGTACTTCTGCGTAAATGATATATTTGGTTTATATTTTCTTGTTGCAGAAGAACATACTGATTTTCTCCGCAACCCTATCTTGACATAAATTCGATTTCTACGTGTTTAAATGTTTGCCCATGTGATTTATTAATTGTTACGGTAAAAGATAACTTAACGGTAAATTGAATTATTTTAAAATTAAAAGGTAAATCATTTAGAATCGTTGGGATGCGAGGTTGGTTTCACCCGTTTTTTCCCAGATTTTCCACTGATTCTTCGCTCCTTTTGGTTGCAGCATGATGTTATATAGCCTATACCTTCCTCGATAAATGGACTAGCCAACTCAAAAAGAATTTTTCAATTTGAACCAGTAGTTTCTGAGATTAGCGCGTTCAAACAAACAAACTAACAAACTCTTCAGCTTTATAATATTAGAGTATAGATAAAAATTCAATTTTTATTTAACAGTATATATGTGTTAATAATTTTATTTTAATTAAATAAAAATGACTATAAATTAATATACAATTTTTCAAAAAACAAACTAAGGAACAATGTACAGAATTAAAATGTGTGCGAGAGTTTTGCAATTTATTTTAACTGCAACTTGAAAATTTTAAAAAAGAGCTTGAGTTAAGATAATTTTAATTTTTTTTTTTGTTTTCTTTTCAATTTTCATTTACTGTTTTATCAAATTATTCCGATCACAGTTTGTCTGTTTCCGTTTGTCAATGCATGGGTGGCGTTTTTTCGTTGTTTTTTTACAGCTGACCCATTGTCAGTACAACCTTGGTGCTCAGAATGTTGCCGAAACGATGGTCGAATAATAATTAAATGAAAACACCGCTCTTTTTTTGTTTTGTTTTTTTCGCATATTTGATTATACTTCTGAATTAGGTTCGTCCTGTAATGTTTAGGTGCCTAACAAGATTATATAAAATTTGTATAGAAGCATTTCGGATAACAACCTTTGTTTTTTGTAGGAAGTAATTATATAGAGGATGTATTTTTTAGATAGTTCAGGATATATAGTGAACAGTTCAAATTTATACTTAAATAATTTACTAGGTATATGAACAAAAAAAGACGAATACTGTTTAGAATAATGCAAGATCTAACTCATGCATAGACATTAAATAAATAACATTGATCTCTCTCTGACTTCAAGATTTCTATAAAGGCTGGAAAGAATATTCGCGGTGCTACAGGAAACTAAGTAAAGATAAGAAAATCGGTGTTGACAGTACAGATGAATGAAGAGAAACAGCCCTCAACATGTTTTTGGCCGGTTTCGAATATGTACGTACTATTTCCATTTATTCACTGTTAAGACAATATATTTATTTTTTAATCCAATATTTTTTATTTCTATGAATAATTAATAACTATAATGAAAAATATAAAAACCGAAGTTAATATTTACTCATTAATCATCTGATTGATTTTGGTTTATTATTTTCAATAATGAACGTTTGTAATCGAAAAAAAAAATTACCCCCTCTCTCTCCTCCCTAAAAATTTAAGAGCATACGTTTCAAGAGGCGTGAAATCCGAATTACGAATTAAATAAAAAAATCCGTTTGTCCGCTGTCACCATTCACGGAATTTCTCCGAAGCTACTGGACCATTTTTTTTTAAATTCACCACAAAAATACTAGTCCATGCAATGATCTTAACACCTAGACGTTGATATTAGTTGGTTAGATTTAAAATGGCGGCCGATTAAAAGTGATTTAATTCAATAACTTGGTTATTTTTGAAGATAGAGACTAAATATATGAGTATTTTTTAACCAAAAAAACCGGGAATAATTATATAAAAGATAAAAAAAAAGAAGTGAAATTTTACTCATAAATATGCTCATAACTCAGTTATTTTTGATGATAGAGAAAAGTATGTATATGTTTTATTATCAGTAGAGTGCGATAAAAAAAAAAAAAAAAAAAAAAAAAAAAAAAAAAAAAAAAAAAAAAAAAAAAAAAAAAAAATGAAATCTCGCTTATACGCTTGTAACTACGTTATTTCCGAAGATAGAGAAAAAAATCATTAGTGTTTTTTAACCAAAAAACCGCGAATAATTATAAAAAAGAGAAAAAATAAAACAAAAAAATTGAAATTTTACCCATAAATACGCCCATTACTAAGTAATTTCTGAAGTTGGGGAAAAATATGTAAGAGTTTTAGAATCAGTAAAGCGCGATTAATAAAAAATTTAAAAAAATGTAAATCCACATATATATTTAAGTAACAAATAATAATAGATGTAATTCCACCAAAAATTTATTATTATTGAAGATGGAGAAAAATCGAAAATATTTTCGAGATCAAGAAGACAACGCGATGATCTAAGAGTATAAAAAAAAAATTTGTTTAAATCATTTTATGTGGACAAGCACAACTTATAAGAGATGTGATTCCCTGATAACTCGTTTATTATTGATGATAAAGATATAATGTAAGGTGTTCTGGAATCAGGAAATTTTATTTGAATGAAAATCGAAAGAAAAAAAATGGATAGTAACGCAGTCCTGTATAAGTGATTTTGATTTATTATTTTCAATAACAAACCTTTGTAATAGACAAAAAAAAAAGAGGGGGTATCATTATTGCTTGAATAATTATTGCTTAATTGCCTATCAAAAGCTATACAAACAGTTATACCCTCCTAATATTGCAATTTGGAAATAATAAAACATTGTGTAAACATTTGCAACGATTTTACTATGTTTTACAATGATAATAATTAGGTTAATTAATTAGTGATGCTGTTTAATTGAAAAAAGTCAACTATGTTTACTCGCTCTTGACTGAAGCTACATTGAAATATCTCTTCTTTGGTGTGGGCCGATGTACATGGTTTAATCACATTTCTTTACAGGCTCATATGAGATTCGTTTGATGAAATGAAAACCACACATCTACATAGTCTGGTTTCATGGGATTATGTAGATTTGTGATTTTCACTTTCTTCCTAATTTCTAACTGTTCATTTTGATTCATTAAGATGGATATCTTTGTGTATTTTCTAGTAATTTGCTGATCTACGTGAGATTTTTTAGCTTGTTAATAAACAATAAGTCAAAATTTATTATTAATTAGGAATGACGGATAAGCCACTGTAAAAAATCTATTTTTTTTAAAGTTGATAATATTGAGTTCCATTGCTTCATGATAAATCTCGTAAACTATACCATTTACTATTTTCTTTTTCTCATATTTCTCAATGGCGTCTTCGGATTAGGTTATCATCACAATTACCTTATATCTTTGAATTTGCTATGGTTCGAGCCCTTACACGTTTTTTGCTTTTGAAATAGGATCGCCTTTGGTTATCCTGTCAAGGCGTGACATTTCCTTCTGCCCTTCCCACTGCGACGTCCCTCATTATGCGGATGTTTTTATATTCACAAAATTGTAGGTCACGCACGTAGTGAATATCATTGTTATACCTTTGGGTTTCAGCTAACCTCTTCCTTGAGGTGTTTAATTATGTTTATCCAAATTATTAGCCAACCGGTACCCTTCCGTTTGTCGTTCAGAAGAAGAACAATGGAAAAGAAGAAAAGAATATAATTCCTGTTGGACAGTAACCGAGGTCATGGTATGCCGAACGCGACGAAGCTAAACCACCTGCCGTGCGAACTGAACTCCTGCCAGCCATTGTTAAGAGTTAGTTCCTTGTTTGGTAATTAATTAGTATCAGTCATCTCGATTAACAATCATTATTTGACCGGTCTAAAAACTCGTAGTGTGCTTAAAATGTCAAGTGAGAGCATGGATTTGAGAGTAGAAACTTAGGGCATGAACAAATTGAGAAATTTGCAAAAATTACCCTATGCAGAAAATTAAATTCTGTCATGTTTCAAAGTTTACAGAGCCATATATGACCAAAGTTGGTCTGACAGATTGCTTTGAGATGGAATGAATACCTAATGACCTTCTTGCCCTATCGTAGGGTAAGAAACTGTGCGATTCCATGTATGTACCGACTACCCCTTAGAATAGACCCTTTATGTATTGTCGAGGCACAGGTTTATTTCCCTGTTTTATATTATTTTATCGATTAACAACCTTGATCTGTAGGTAAATAGACATTTACATTAATTGGTATTAATATAAATTAATATAATTATTTAAGCAATGGAACTGAGAATTGCTGGAATTTCAATTTTGAATGAATTTTTGCGTTTACATCATATCAATGATGAATTTGCATATATTTATTGTAAATAGTGTAAGCTTTGAATCAAGTTACATATAATTTAATGTGGTAGGTTTTTACTTTCACTTACTATATATAGTAAGGGGATGTATTGCGATCGTGAAAATTTTCGAATTCCAGTTTTCAATGGAAATACACGTTTTAGGGTCCCCTGAGTCCAAATAACCAATAAAAGTCTGTGTTTGTGTGGGAACTCCCGGGTGGAAACGGTAAGTCCTAAGAAACTGAAATTTCATATTTAAGACAAATATGCGCCCGAGACGTTACAAAACCTTTTTCATTAATATGAGCTTACCAGAGGAGCCACTTTATACCATGCATTTTGCACCTTTTTTCGATTTTGTCTAAAACGGTTCCGACGATTTTGGTTAAACTCGCTATATCGATGTAGAATTTAATGGGCTTTAATATCATGTAGTTTTCATTTTGATCAAAATGGTCTGACAGGGCTTAAATGCCGATATTTTACATTTTTTCCCTGTAAAGTACCTTTAATTTTGTAGATTTTGTAAAAATAAATATATTATCTTGTTACCACCGATGAAAAACACATAAATATATAAGTTGAACATCATTCCATTATACAACAATCTCATCGTTTAGTTGATTTCATTTCAAATTCACTAGAGTCAAAAAAATATTGTCCAGGTGTTTTCCTTGACATTAGTCAGGCTTTCGACAAGGTTTGGCACGAAGGATTGCTTTGCAAACTGAAAATTTTACTTCCACCTACGTTCTATTTAATATTCCTTTCATACCTTTCGGATAGACATTTTTCTGTCAAAGTCGGGACCGAACTCTCAGACATTCAGCAAATTAAGGCAGGTGTACCTCAGGGCAGTGTTTTAGGACCAATATTGTTTAACATTTATATGTCAGATCTTCCCCAGCACAATAGGACTCTTTTGGCTACTTTTGCTGATGATACAGCTGTTCTTTGTTCAGATAAGGATCCTTTACAAGCGGCAATATCCCTCCAAAACCACCTTGATGAAATTTCTGCTTGGGCTTCTAGATGGAAAATAAAGATGAACGAGTCCAAGAGTGCTCATGTAGTGTTCACCCTGAACCACAAACCTTCTCCTCCCATTAACTTTAATAATATTCCTATTCCGCCTTCCGACGAAATTCGATATTTAGGTATTCACTTGGACAAAAGACTGACCTGGAGTACCCACATTCGACAAAAACGCAAAGAACTCAACAGACGATACGGTCTTTTATCTAGATTACTTGACAGACGCTCTAAATTATCATTAACCAACAAACTAACTCTTTACAAAGTTTTGCTAAAACCAATTTGGACATACGGGATAGAACTGTGGGGCTCTGCCAAACCAACAAGTATCCAAAGAATACAGTCCTTTCAGTCGAAAGTGCTGCGCAAAATAGTGGACGCACCGTTCTACGTAACAAATGACGTTATACATAACGACTTAAACATTCCGACTATTTCAGCCACTGCTACAGAACAATACAATAACTTCCACCAAAGACTAACATACAACACCAACCCTCTTACAGAAACATTAAAATGCTCTACGAATCCTTACAGCCCACCCCGACGACTACGCAGGCGGTGGCCAAGAGATATGCTGATCACTTAACGAACTCTGCTATGATGAGCCGCTGCTTCAGCAGTCCACAAATTTGCTTATTGCAAAAGAAATGCAGATGGCAAATTAAATTTTATGTCAAATTTTTTGTTTTGTAATAAATAAATAATGGTTTCACGTATTTTAATCTCTAACTGTATTATAAAATCCTTTCATTGATTTTAAAAATGGAGGTAAGTGAAAGTCGTGTGTGTTGCCCGCACCAGATTTTTTCTTAATAAACTGTATTCATTGTTAGTTATTAATTTTCACTTCCAGTCTTATTTATTACTAGCTGTTGCCTGTGACTTCGTCGGCGTCAATTTCTGTTATTAAAATCGCTATTAAGATGTATTTAAAAGAATATATTTTAAAGTATTTCTGCGTAAATGATATTTTTACTTTTATTTTATTGCGGCAGAAGAACATACTGATTTTCTCCGCAACCTTGACATAAATCGATTCCTATGTGTTTAAATGTTTGCCCCTGTGATTTATTAAGTGTTATGGCAAAAGATAGCATCAGGAAATTGAATTATTTTAAAATTAAAAGGTATATTATTTGGAATCATTGGGATGCGAGATTAATTTTACCCATTATTTCCCCAGATTTTCCATTCATTCTTCTATTGGTGACAGCGTGATGTTACATAGCCCAAAGCCTTTCTAAATAAATGTATTATCCAATACAAAAAGAATTTTTCAATTCGAACCAGTTGTTTCTGCGATAAGCGCTTTCAAACAAACAAACTCCTCAGCTATATAATATTAGTATAGATTTATTAATATTATTTTTTAAAATTGATTATTCTTTACGAAATTCGGTGCTGAATTGCCTTCCTTCGTGTGCTTTCATGTTCCTATTCTGTTTACGATTGGATGGATATAAATTTTAATTGTAGAGGTTAGTTATTGTTTTTTGTTCTAATTACTGTTGTCTAGTTCTATAATTGAAAGTTTTTAAATTACAAATTTTAGAGTTACTTGACCGGACGCTAACCCTTGTGTAATTACTAGGATTGGATAGGAATTATTCATTGGAGGTCAATGCAAATAGGTCTCTGTAATCTAGTACATAATTAGTGTATATGGTCAAAGCCTTATCTTAATTGTTTATTTTATCCAATATTTTGTTGTAACCCATCAATTTTCACCGATATTCTTTAAACTCTTTTTATCTAAAAAACGAATAAGTATTTATTGGTTCTTTAATTATGTCCTCATATTATATATATATACATGTACTGTTTTAAGAACGTTAAAAATGAACATCTTTTATTAAATATAAAATATATAATATAATAAAATCTATTAAAAGCCATTATTGTGATGTTAATTATTATTAAGGGGGTAATTTTAAAACAAGTATTTTTTTAATATATTTTATAGATGTTGCTCTTTTAAATTGTTGGATCCTGAAAATAAGTGAGAAACCCTGCAACGTAGATTTGTGATTATAATTTAAATAAAAAGGTTCTTTAGAAGAAATATAAAAAAATTAGCCCCAATTTTTTCCAACTCGCATATTTATTTATTTTAAAAAAATGTTTTTTTTGCTCATATAACACTAATTATATTTTGGAATTAACAAATTTTTAAAGACAGAAGATTAAATATTATATATATTATATATATATATATATATATATATATATATATATATATATATATTTTATTTTTAACAGAGGTATTGCAAATTACTTTGCATATTCAATATATATATATATATATATATATATATATATATACGCCCGAAAAGGACTAATTTGCTATTTCAAAGGATATGCCCGATTTTCATATTTTAAGGACTGTTTTAATTTTTGTTTTTTTATCATTCTATGTTAAAGTCGCCATTCTCGTTGAAAGGATTCTTAACAATTGACATTTATTGTAACCAGGATACGGTTCAAAATGGAAGAGAACCTCCATTTTTGACTCGATTCCCCTTTTAAAAGGATACGAATCGAAATAAATCACTGGTAACTAGGATTACCATACTAAAAAGGACACTTTTTTATGTAGAAACTCTCTTCCCGATGCAAGAAGCTGTCCGAAATAACTTAAGTCTAACTGTCTATATTAGGGTGGGTGAGGCGGGTTACGCCCGAAAAGGACTAATTTGCTATTTCAAAGGATATGCCCGATTTTCATATTTTAAGGACTGTTTTAATTTTTGTTTTTTTATCATTCTATGTTAAAGTCGCCATTCTCGTTGAAAGGATTCTTAACAATTGACATTTATTGTAACCAGGATACGGTTCAAAATGGAAGAGAACCTCCATTTTTGACTCGATTCCCCTTTTAAAAGGATACGAATCGAAATAAATCACTGGTAACTAGGATTACCATACTAAAAAGGACACTTTTTTATGTAGAAACTCTCTTCCCGATGCAAGAAGCTGTCCGAAATAACTTAAGTCTAACTGTCTATATTAGGGTGGGTGAGGCGGGTTACGCCCGAAAAGGACTAATTTGCTATTTCAAAGGATATGCCCGATTTTCATATTTTAAGGACTGTTTTAATTTTTGTTTTTTTATCATTCTATGTTAAAGTCGCCATTCTCGTTGAAAGGATCTTAACAATTGACATTTATTGTAACCAGATACGGTTCAAAATGGAAGAGAACCTCCATTTTTGACTCGATTCCCCTTTTAAAAGGATACGAATCGAAATAAATCACTGGTAACTAGGATTACCATACTAAAAAGGACACTTTTTTATGTAGAAACTCTCTTCCCGATGCAAGAAGCTGTCCGAAATAACTTAAGTCTAACTGTCTATATTAGGTGGTGAGGCGGGTTACGCCCGAAAAGGACTAATTTGCTATTTCAAAGGATATGCCCGATTTTCATATTTTAAGGACTGTTTTAATTTTTGTTTTTTTATCATTCTATGTTAAAGTCGCCATTCTCGTTGAAAGGATTCTTAACAATTGACATTTATTGTAACCAGGATACGGTTCAAAATGGAAGAGAACCTCCATTTTTGACTCGATTCCCCTTTTAAAAGGATACGAATCGAAATAAATCACTGGTAACTAGGATTACCATACTAAAAAGGACACTTTTTTATGTAGAAACTCTCTTCCCGATGCAAGAAGCTGTCCGAAATAACTTAAGTCTAACTGTCTATATTAGGGTGGGTGAGGCGGGTTACGCCCAAAAGAATTGTTCAAAGATATCCGATTCATATTAAGACTGTTATTTTTTTTTTATCATTCTGTAAGTCGCATCTCGTTGAAAGATCTTAAAATTGACATTATGTACCGATACGTCAATGGAGAACTCCTTTTTGACTCGATCCTTAAAGGACAATCGAATAACATGGTAAGATACAAAAGCACTTTTATGTAAACTCTCTCCATGCAGACGTCAATAACTAGTCAACTCTAATTAGTGGTGCGGTACCAAAAGATATTTCTATTTCAAAGATATCCATTCATATTAAGACTGTTTAATTTGTTTTTATATTTTAGTCGCCATTTCTAAGATCTTAACAATTACATTATTGTACCAGTACGTCAAAATGGAAGGACCATTTGACTGTCTTAAGGCATCGAAAAATCCGACTATTACACTAAACACTTTTTATTGAATCTCTCCATGCAACTCGAATACTAATCTAACGTCTATATAGGTGGGTGAGCGGTTACGCCCGAAAAGGACTAATTTGTATTTCAGATATGCCCATTTTCATATTTTAAGGACTGTTTTAATTTTTGTTTTTTTATCATTCTATGTTAAAGTCGCCATTCTCGTTGAAAGGATTCTTAACAATGACATTATTGTAACCGATACGTTCAAAATGGAAGAGAACCCATTTTTGACTCGATTCCTTTAAAAGGATACGAATCGAAATAAATCACTGTAACTAGTTACATACTAAAAAGGACACTTTTTATGTAGAAACATCTTCCGATCAAGAAGCTGTCCAAAAACTTAGTCTAATGTCTATATTAGGTGGGTGAGGCGGTTACGCGAAAAGGACTATTGTATTTCAAAGGATATGCCGATTTCATATTTTAAGACTGTTTTAATTTTTGTTTTTTATCATTCTAGTTAAAGTCGCCATTCCGTTGAAAGGATTCTTAACAATTGACATTTATTGTAACCAGGATACGGTTCAAAATGGAAGAACCTCCATTTTTGACGTTCCCCTTTTAAAGGATACGAATCGAAAAAATCACTGTAACTAGGATTACCATACTAAAAAGGACACTTTTTTATGTAGAAACTTCTTCCCATGCAAGAAGCTGTCCGAAATACTTAAGTCTAATGTCTATATTAGGGGGGTGAGGGGGTTACGCCGAAAGGACTAATTTGCTTTTTCAAAGGATACCGATTTTCATATTTTAGGACTGTTTTAATTTTTGTTTTTTTATCATTCTATGTTAAAGTCGCCATTCTCGTTGAAAGGATTCTTAACAATTGACATTTATTGTAACCAGGATACGGTTCAAAATGGAAGAGAACCTCCATTTTTGACTCGATTCCCTTTTAAAAGGATACGAATCGAAATAAATCACTGGTAACTAGGATTACCATACTAAAAAGGACACTTTTTTATGTAGAAACTCTCTTCCCGATGCAAGAAGCTGTCCGAAATAACTTAAGTCTAACTGTCTATATTAGGGTGGGTGAGGCGGTTACGCCCGAAAAGGAC
Organism: Piezodorus guildinii; assembly: GCA_023052935.1. Lineage (NCBI taxonomy): Eukaryota > Metazoa > Arthropoda > Insecta > Hemiptera > Pentatomidae > Piezodorus > Piezodorus guildinii. Next base: position 122,712,565 of record CM041293.1, on the reverse strand, counting down.
TAATTTGCTATTTCAAAGGATATGCCCGATTTTCATATTTTAAGGACTGTTTTAATTTTTGTTTTTTTATCATTCTATGTTAAAGTCGCCATCTCGTTGAAAGGATTCTTAACAATTGACATTTATTGTAACCAGGATACGGTTCAAAATGGAAGAGAACCTCCATTTTTGACTCGATTCCCCTTTTAAAAGGATACGAATCGAAATAAATCACTGGTAACTAGGATTACCATACTAAAAAGGACACCTTTTTTATGTAGAAACTCTCTTCCCGATGCAAGAAGCTGTCCGAAATAACTTAAGTCTAACTGTCTATATTAGGGTGGGTGAGGCGGGTTACGCCCGAAAAGGACTAATTTGCTATTTCAAAGGATATGCCCGATTTTCATATTTTAAGGACTGTTTTAATTTTTGTTTTTTTATCATTCTATGTTAAAGTCGCCATTCTCGTTGAAAGGATTCTTAACAATTGACATTTATTGTAACCAGGATACGGTTCAAAATGGAAGAGAACCTCCATTTTTGACTCGATTCCCCTTTTAAAAGGATACGAATCGAAATAAATCACTGGTAACTAGGATTACCATACTAAAAAGGACACTTTTTTATGTAGAAACTCTCTTCCCGATGCAAGAAGCTGTCCGAAATAACTTAAGTCTAACTGTCTATATTAGGGTGGGTGAGGCGGGTTACGCCCGAAAAGGACTAATTTGCTATTTCAAAGGATATGCCCGATTTTCATATTTTAAGGACTGTTTTAATTTTTGTTTTTTTATCATTCTATGTTAAAGTCGCCATTCTCGTTGAAAGGATTCTTAACAATTGACATTTATTGTAACCAGGATACGGTTCAAAATGGAAGAGAACCTCCATTTTTGACTCGATTCCCCTTTTAAAAGGATACGAATCGAAATAAATCACTGGTAACTAGGATTACCATACTAAAAAGGACACTTTTTTATGTAGAAACTCTCTTCCCGATGCAAGAAGCTGTCCGAAATAACTTAAGTCTAACTGTCTATATTAGGGTGGGTGAGGCGGGTTACGCCCGAAAAGGACTAATTTGCTATTTCAAAGGATATGCCCGATTTTCATATTTTAAGGACTGTTTTAATTTTTGTTTTTTTATCATTCTATGTTAAAGTCGCCATTCTCGTTGAAAGGATTCTTAACAATTGACATTTATTGTAACCAGGATACGGTTCAAAATGGAAGAGAACCTCCATTTTTGACTCGATTCCCCTTTTAAAAGGATACGAATCGAAATAAATCACTGGTAACTAGGATTACCATACTAAAAAGGACACCTTTTTTATGTAGAAACTCTCTTCCCGATGCAAGAAGCTGTCCGAAATAACTTAAGTCTAACTGTCTATATTAGGGTGGGTGAGGCGGGTTACGCCCGAAAAGGACTAATTTGCTATTTCAAAGGATATGCCCGATTTTCATATTTTAAGGACTGTTTTAATTTTTGTTTTTTTATCATTCTATGTTAAAGTCGCCATTCTCGTTGAAAGGATTCTTAACAATTGACATTTATTGTAACCAGGATACGGTTCAAAATGGAAGAGAACCTCCATTTTTGACTCGATTCCCCTTTTAAAAGGATACGAATCGAAATAAATCACTGGTAACTAGGATTACCATACTAAAAAGGACACTTTTTTATGTAGAAACTCTCTTCCCGATGCAAGAAGCTGTCCGAAATAACTTAAGTCTAACTGTCTATATTAGGGTGGGTGAGGCGGGTTACGCCCGAAAAGGACTAATTTGCTATTTCAAAGGATATGCCCGATTTTCATATTTTAAGGACTGTTTTAATTTTTGTTTTTTTATCATTCTATGTTAAAGTCGCCATTCTCGTTGAAAGGATTCTTAACAATTGACATTTATTGTAACCAGGATACGGTTCAAAATGGAAGAGAACCTCCATTTTTGACTCGATTCCCCTTTTAAAAGGATACGAATCGAAATAAATCACTGGTAACTAGGATTACCATACTAAAAAGGACACTTTTTTATGTAGAAACTCTCTTCCCGATGCAAGAAGCTGTCCGAAATAACTTAAGTCTAACTGTCTATATTAGGGTGGGTGAGGTGGGTTACGCCCGAAAAGGACTAATTTGCTATTTCAAAGGATATGCCCGATTTTCATATTTTAAGGACTGTTTTAATTTTTGTTTTTTTATCATTCTATGTTAAAGTCGCCATTCTCGTTGAAAGGATTCTTAACAATTGACATTTATTGTAACCATCTAAAGCCGGTTCTCCCATCTAAAGCCGGGCATAGCTATATATATATATATTTCTATTACTATTTATATATATATAATATATATATATATATATATATATATATATATTTTATTTTTAACAGAGGTATTGCAAATTACTTTGCATATTCAATATATATATATATATATATATATATATATATATATATATATATATATTTATGTTTAATGTCTTATTTTTTATTTCACTATTTTTTTGTATTGTACTCAATTATTATAACTTTCTATAGAGTTATTTTATTTGATCGTTTCGATTTTTTAATTTTATTGTTTATAGTTTTCTTAGGGGAGCGGCGTGGTCTAGTGGATAGAGCGCTAGTCTGCTGTGCTCCGCGTCCTGGGTTCGAATCCCGGCTATGGCAGAATATTATTTATTCTGTTAATTCAGTCGGGGGGTGACCCTAGGGTATGGAGACCCTCCTGGGGCAGAACCAGCCTCTATAAATTGGGTACCCAAATTAATTGGGGAAAAACCTGGCGGCTGAGCGCGATTAAGGCCTAATCACCTCATTGCACTGCCGTTGGCTTAGAAACAGTACGAATTTCTATATGTACTGAGCCCAAGACCCTTCATGGGTTGTAGCGGTACAGTTTTTTTTTTTTTTTTTTTTTTTTTTTTTTTTTTATAGTTTTCTTACTCTAATCCTCTAAAGTCCACTTTCATTTCGTGTAATATTATTCTTAATGGACTTGTTCTAGAATAAATAAAGAATTATTATTATTTATATCATATAATTTATACCTCCAGGTATTCATATACAAAAAAAAAATCTAGTTAAATCTGAAAAACATTCGGGAATATCTCAATGATATGGAATGGACGCGAAAAAGAAAATTTCTGTAATTCTGTTATGCGGGTCGACGCTCTTAATACCTGACTAAGGCGCAGTAATTTTGAGTAAGGCGTTCCGTGGGTTTTAATATAGATTCCTTTCTCGAAAGAATTTATATAAAGCTGGAATAACCTGTTTAAACCTCTAGATAAAAAAAAAAAAAAACAGTTTTTTTATAAGTACTCAAATAAATAAAAATGAAAGATATACATTGGAAAAATGAATATCGTTGTCTTTATTCTATTTGAAATCCAATTTATCCGTTTAAATCTAATTAAGAAAGCTGTTCTTACAGTGAATAAGAGGGGAACAAATCTAATTAATGATGATGTCGCAAAACAATATAAGAAAGGGTTTTATATGCAATATAATTAAGTATATTAGGTTGAAAACAATTCTAAAGTATTTTCCTTTTGCTTCATCATAAGGAAATTTTTAAATATAAATCTTAATAATCCAATGAGAGTATGATAAAAAATATTGTCTTTTAATTTTTATAATTAACTCATTTATCTGTAGACGGTGCTACGTCCCCCTCTGCTCTACCCTTATAAAAATTTCCATTTAATTAAGTTATATCAATATAAATGGTTTTCATCGAATACATTGAATGTGATAATAATTTTACTGTTATCTTTGGTTTTTATATTAAGCTAGATATATATTAACATAATGGAATTCTCAGCAAATATAAAATCTCATCAAATTTGCTTTTTTTAGTGCCATAAATAGCTAAAGATTTTATTTTTGTGGCGTTATTAAAAAATATTTAAGTATTAGTGCTATGGCTGAATTAATTATGCTTTCAACATGGAAAATGGTAGACAATTTTTAATCGGGATGACTTTTTTTTTTAATACTCATATCAATATCAATATAAAGAATTACCCTTATAAGTACCTGTACATTATCAAAGCCTGTGAGTTAGTGATATTACAGTGCATCCCTTAGGGACGCGTGTGTGTATGAATTAGGATGATTATTGCATGGCTCACCTTGTACAACATGTTGTGTTTGAAAAGATAGCACTGAAGCGGTTAGCATGGGAGAACCGGGATATATAGAGGCCTCCCTTCCACCGTCGGACGTTTCTGTTTGTACACACAGAGCGTCATCAGGTGGGGCAGTGGCCAAGGTCGTTGAGTCAGCCAGCGGCTCTCCAGGGATTTCCAGGAGTCGTCGGGTGCATTGGAGTGCTGGAGTCCTCTCCTCTTTCGTTCCTCTGTCGGTTTATCTTTTGAAGATGGGTTAGTTTTAAGAGGGATCGTGTTTTATAAGATTGTTTCTTATCTTGATCAGTTGATATCAGAAATGTTAAAACCTAGATGTTTGTTGATTCTGAGTCTATACTGAAGATTTGTTAAAAATTTAAATTATGGAGATTATGAGAAATAACAATTTTTGTTTGTAGTTCTTAAAGATATAATATAATAATTTGAAACATTTTGTGATTTGTTAAACCTTAAAGTTTAAGGCGGATTTCTCTCTTTTGTTCCTCTATCACGTCTATATTGCTTATTTATCCTGATCTATCTAACACTTATATCTTATTGGAGAGAGATAAACTTTATTGAGAAAGAAATGCTGCCTAATTTGATTGTTTTTTTTTAAATGTCATACTAATTTTCCTCTAAGGACTTATTTTAATCGTTGCAGTATTTTTTTAAATATATATTTTTCTAGAGGGATTCAAGGTACAGGCAACATACGACTTTCACTTACCTCGGTTGTCAAAAGAAATTTAAGAACTAAAAAATAGAGTTAAAAAAGGTTTAAATAATTATATTTACAACCTGCTGTTGCCCGCGACTTCGTCTGCGTCATTTTCTGTTATTAAGATTGATATTAAGAAGTTTTTGAAAAAATATATTTTAAAGTAGTTCTGCGTAAATAATGTTTTTAGTTTTATTTTCTTGTGTCAGAAAACATACTCATTTTCTCCGCAACCCGATCTTAAGAATGTGACATATAGTTGGCTGTGTGAAAAGTAGTCTTGACATAAATCGATTCCTACGTGTTTGAATGTTTGCTCCTTTGAATGTTTATTAATTGCTACGGCAAAAGATAACTTAACGGGAAATTGAATTATTTAAAAATTAAAACGTAAATCATTTAGAATCATTGGGATGCGAGGTTAATTTAACTCCTTTTTTAAATATTTTCCACTGATTCTTCCCTATTGGTCGCAGCGTGATGCTTTATAGCCTAAAGCCTTCTTCGATAAATGCACTATCTATGAACAAAATGAATTTTGTAATTCAAACTATAAAAGACATCTTATAGTTGTCTAATGTAAGAGTTCTCATTTTAAAAATACCCAAAATTACATTAGACACTATGTTTTCTCTTTTATTTGATTATCAAATTCGTCCAAATTGTATATTTAACGTTTATTTATCAATTTTAGCACGATGATATGGTTAATCTTTTTGAATCCACAAATTTGACGGCATTTAAGAGAATGAAAATTTAAACAATCGGCATTTAAGTCTTGTCAGACTATTTCAATCAGAATAAAACCTATATTAATCAATATAGTTTAATCAAAATGGTTAGAGCGTTTTTGAAAAATTCGTAAATTATGTGGTATAAAGTGGCTATTCTGGTTCGCCGATTTTGATGAAAAAGTTGCTGTAACATCTCAGAGGTATATTTGTCTTAAATATTAAATTTCAGTTTTTCTACTAGTCTTACCACACTCGGAGACCTTTTTGCACGACTCCGTCCAAAGCAGGAATTCTAAAATTTTCACGATCACAATACTTTACCTTAATATTTCATTACATTTCATATTTAAGTAAGTTAAAGTTAAAAATCTTGTGCGGACAACGACTTTTACTTACCTCCGTTTTAAAAATCGTTTAAAGAATTTTCAAATACAGTTAGAGATAAAAAATGATTGCAACTAATAAACAAATAATTAAACTGTATTTTTCTGTAAACATGTGTTTTATTAGAAAAAAAATCATCTAAACTAATCAGTTAGTTTTATCGGCTTTTCATCACTATTTATTAACTTGTGTATGAAGTAATATTTTTTCTAAAGTCATTAGCTTTCCAACGGTATATAATTGATGTATATTAACGTTCTGATGTTCTAAAACAAAAAAATTCATTTAAAAAATATTTTTTAAGTTTTCTCCTTAAGTTGGATATAGAATTCGTTCAACTTATATATTTACTTGTTTTTTATGAGTAGTAACAAGATAATATGGTTATTTTTATAGAATCTACAAAATTAAAGTTACTTTAGAGGAAGAAAGTATCGGCATTTAAGCCTAGTCATATTAATGAATGAATGAAACCAACATCATATTAAAGCCCATTAAATTTTACATCCATATAGGGAGTTTAATCAAAATCGTTTGAGCAGATTTTGAGAAAATCGTAAAAAGCATGGTACGCAAAATCCATGGAATAAAGTGGCTCTTCTGGTTAGGTGATTTTGATGAAAAAGTTGCTGTAACATCTCGGACTTATAGTTGTTTTAAATCTGAAATTTTGGTTTCATAGGACTTTTAGTTTACTCGTTGGAATTACCCTATCCTAAAACATGTATTCCCGTTGAAAACTCGTCTCCCACAAAACAGAGACCTCGCCGTGATAATAATAAAAAAATGATTCCACCAGCGACTGCTTCAGCTACCTCTTAAGGATCTGAACCACAGCCTAGCACATCATCACAAGGATTAACTGAAGAATCGCCGTTTTTTACACCGAACCCATTTCAGATCCTTCAAATTGAAAAAGAAACAATGGAATCTTCTCCTATACCAAAAGAACCACAACCTCCACCAATATTTGTTAAAAATATTAAAAACTTTCAACTACTGTGAGCGCACACAGTCGCTTTAAATCGATGTTTCTATCTAGTATTTCACAATAGCAATTTCTTAGTATCTTAGAAGATTCTGATAAAACTCATTCCAAAGAGCGAGGACTTGCAGAACAGTGCACATCAAAGGAGCATTAAGAGAGATCCACTAGATGAGAGGTCCCTGATGAATGCCCTGGCTAATAAAGGGCCCACTCCTTGAAGGACCTCTGAGTACTTACATTGTCACCCTTTCTGCTTCTGCGTCAATCCCTTCTTCTATTCTTGTGTAATTCCTTCTTCTGGAACACTATTTTTGCAGTTGTTCACGCTACGTCTCAGAAAAATCCCTTCTTAGAGATATAATGTGCCTTAGTATACTTTTTACTTTCACTTACCTACATATGAAGTATATAGTAAGGGAAAGTATTGCGATCGTTAAAATTTTTTAATTCCAGTTTTTAACGGGAATACATGTTTTAGGATCCCCTGAGTCCAAATATCCATTTCCTGCAAAAAGGTCTGGGTGTGTGGGTGTAGTAATTCCAACGAGTAAACTATAAGTCCGAGATGTTACAGCAACTTTTTCATCAAAATCAGCTAACCAGAAGAGCCACTTTATTCCATGCACTTTGCGTACCATGCTTTATACGATTTTCTCATAAACTGCTCAAACGATTTTGATTAAACTCGCTATATCAATGTAAAATTTAATGGGCTTTAATATGATGTTGGTTTCATTCTTATTGAAATAGTCTGGGCTTAAATGCCGATATTTTCTTCCTCTAAAGTAACTTTAATTTTGTAGATTCTATAAAAATAACCATATTATCTTGTTACTACTCATAAAAAACAAGTAAATATATAAGTTGAACGAATTCTATATCCAACTTGAGGAGAAAACTTAAAAAATATTTTTTTTATGAATCTTTTTTGTTTTTGAACATAAGAACAATAATATACATGTATAATATATCGTTGGAAAGCTAATGATTTTAGAAAAAATATTACCTCATACACAAGTTAATAAATTGTGATGAAAAGCCGATAAAACTAACTGATTATTTTAGATAATAATATTTTTTTTTTCTAATAAAACAGATGTTTAGAGAGAAAAACAATTTAATTAATTGTTTATTAGTTTCACTATTTTTTATCTCTAACTGTATTTGAAAATTCTTTAAATGATTTTTAAAACGGAGGTAAGTAAAAGTCGTTGTCCGCACAAGATTTTTAACTTTAACTTACTTAAATATGAAATGTAATGAAATAGTAAGGTAAAGTACTGTGCTCGTGAAAATTTTAGAATTCCTGCTTTTGACGGAGTCGTGCAAAAAGGAATCCGAGTGTGGTAAGACTAGTAGAAAAACTGAAATTTAATATGCATATTCAATCTTTATAAGAAAGAACTATTTAGGTAATGAGTGATTGAGAGAAAAAAAATGATTATTATGTAAACAATAGTTAAAAAAGATGGATAAAAAAAGATAATAATAGTAATACTTAAAAGAAAAGAAAAAAAGAAAAAGAAAAAAAAAAGGTATTGATTAAAAACTGACTAGGAATCCAATGTAAATAATTCTTTCACAATTTATTTCGTTTCTATATTTGTTAGAAAATTATTTAATTTATGTATATAACATCTGTATATATATATATATATATATATATATGATACGTATATCACATGTATGTATATAACAGAGGTAAGTGAAAGTCTTGTGTTGCGCGGCACCAGATTTTTATCACTTCTGTTGATTTTTCTTTTTCAAAGATTTGTTTTGTATTCTAGGTGTAATCAATATATCCCAGAAATTATTTATCTTTTATCTGCTGTTGATAAAAAACAAACAAATTAAAGGAAAATTATTAATTTGTCAGGGATCATGCATGTGAATTTTAAAAATGGTGCTAGATTTATAAAGTGCTGGTCATAAAATAATAATTGTTATAAAGACCTGTAGAAAAAATCCATCCATTAAGCATGGATTCATTTTCATTGAGCGAAGAACATTTTCAGTTGTAGATTGTACCAATATAGTATGTTTCATAGGTAGAGACATTAAAAGATTTTGTCCTCAGGACAAAACTAGGTCTAACCTTAAAACAATGCCACAGGCAACTGCATACAAAGGATCTTATTGCAGGTTAGATGTAACGGGTGGATGGGAAGTTTTGGAACATATCATAGTGATAATTAGACTCAATAGAAATTACAGGACATTAACTTTGGACTAATTTGTAAAACCCACAGGTCGACCGCTTTATGTAAGCTTTCTTATAATGCTTTGCTCAGTATTTCTTCTTTCTCTATTTTTATTCAGTATTACAGTTTTTATCAGGGTTATTAAAAATTCACCTATGGGTTTCTGAATGGTTTTATTATAGTTTAGTACTTTATTTATATGATATACTACTATTAACTTTTTAAATGACATTTTCTGTAATTTTTACATTCACTTAAATACTATGAAATATGTAGTAAGGAAAAATATTGCGATTGTAAAAAAAAATTGAATTCCAGTTTTCAACGGAAATAAATGTTTTAGGGTCCATAGAATCTAAATAACTAAGTCGCGTGAAAAGGTATTTGTGTCTCTGTGTTTGTGTGTGGTAAGTCCAGTACGAAAACGAAACGTCGCAGGAAACTGAAATTTCTTGTTTAACACAAATAATATACCCCCGAGATGTTAGGCAACTTTTTTTTTATCAAAATTGGCAAACGAGAAGAGACACTTTATACAATTCGGATCCAAGGATTTAGTTTAAACTTTCTAAATCGACATACAATTTAACAGGCTTTAAAATCATCCAGGTTTCATTCTGATTGAAATAGTCTGACAGTACTTGAATATTTTAAATTTTCTTCTTGTAAAGTAACTTTAATTGTGTAGATTTGAAAAAATGAAACATATCTTATTAGCATTGATAAAAAATTGCTCAATGTACAAGTTGAACGAATTTAATAAACACAATAAGAAGAAAAGAGCAATTTGTTTAGGTAATATATTTTCTAATAGTAATATAGATGTATAATATACCGCTGGCAAGCTAAAGATATTATAAAAAAATGTTATATTTCATACAAAGCTTTAAAACGTATTGCAGTATATACCAGCAGTTATATACCGTTATCGCGGAGACTCAAATGGGCGAGTAAAGTTGTTGGGCTCGGTAAGGATCGGATTCCGAGAAATTTGGTATTCGCTGCTCCGACTGGTAGGCGTCCAAAAGAAAGGCCGAGACGTCGATGGGGGGATTGCGCTAAGGCTGATCTCGGGGGCTTGGGCTTGAACGGTGAACATTTGACGAGTCTGTGCAGACGGAGTTTAGTGTTATCGGCATCGAACCTTCCGGTTCGGTAAGCCTATTATTATTATTATAATTATATACCGTTGGAAAGCTAAAGATTTTATATTATATACAAAGCTGTAAAACGTAATGTAGAAAGAGGAAGATGGCATAAACTTAAGTAATTAATGTAAATAATAATTTTTATTGTTAGATTATTTAATCTGAAACACATTTTTCTATCGAAACTTACTTTAATTCTTAATTTTTTGTTTATTTACTTTATTCAAAGTTCCTTAATTAATTTTATTAATGTAGGTTAGTGAAATTCGAATGTTGCGCACACCTGATTCAGTATAATTTTTGAGAAAATAGTCAACTTATAATTTAATAATTGTTTAGTATCGATTAGTCCTTAACTGTATTTGCTAATTAGGTCGGAACCGTAGATCTTAGTAAGACTCGTGACATCAACTAACCAAAATTATTCATTTTCCGTTGAATAAAACAATAGAATCAAATTGAATTGGTTGGTAGCTCAAATGAGTACAGAAGGACACTAAAGGGAAAATAAGGATTGTGTGGCTGTTACAATTCCAACGATTGTTCCCATCCGCAGTCTTTTCTGATAAATTACGCAATTTTATAAATCATTGGCATGCTGTTAAACCAAATAATAAAGTGCAATTAATAAGGCAGTAGACAGAGCATGAAATAGGTTTGACATTAAAAAAATATTTGAATTGTAAATGAACCGCCTACCAGTCCCTCAAATAAAGGATATAATGGCAGGTCCCAGTGTGTGGAAATGAGATTGAGTAACTACTGCCATTCCTGTTCTTCATTATATATTTAGTAGATTTATTAAAATTATTAGGCAAGGATGTGTATCCTGATTTTTATGGATTGGTTTTCGGGAATAAGTTTGTGGCCAACCGATAATATTTTAGAGAAAACCCTCCATCTCTATAACGCATGATAAAGGTATTGAGTTCAGGCTTTCAGAGATTCGTACTGTTTTTTGAGATAACAGCCGTACAATGAGGTGATTAGGCCGAGATCGCGCTCAATCACCGGGTTTTCCCTCAAATCGGATATCCATTTTTCAGATATTGGAACTGTAGATTTTCCTAAGACGCTTGCCTTAGGAGGTGCCCCATTCATCCAGGTTTCCAACTGTTTTTTTTTTTTTTTTTTTTTAGTAATAACAATTTTTATTGAGAAAATTTTACAATCTGTCCCAATTTGGACATTAATAGTATTGCTGAATGATATCAAACATACTACATTCATACAATATTTACACAACATAAAATTACAATAAAATATATACACAATAATGAATCAATACAAAAGTCAATAATTCACTTATACCTATATACACATACACACACTCATACATACATCACATTGAGTGGAGAATCTAGCCAGTGCTAGAACTCCAATATATTTACAAAAGGTCGCGGGGCCACTGCCGTTTCAACCTTCTAGGTGGGTTGTATGGATGAGTGGAGCTGGATAGGGATTGAGCTAAAGGATTAGGATGATGAATGAGGTTCTGGTGGAATTTGGAAAATTTGGATGGAATTAGGTCTGAAATAAATGGAACATTAAGGTCGTGGTGCAAGGTATAATTGGAGACATAATAAGGAGCATTTACTATTGTACGGAGGACTTTGGATTGAAAGGATTGAATGCGTTTGATGTTAGAACGTTTAGCTGTCCCCCACAGTTCAAGTCCGTAGGTCCAGATGGGCTTCAGTATTGTCTTGTAGATTAATAATTTGTTTTCAACTGTAAGTTCAGATTTTCTGTTGAGTAGTCGGTATAACTGTCCGAATCGTCGGTTGAGTTCTTGTCTTTTAAGTCTTGTATGTGGGTTCCAAGTCAATCTTTTGTCTAACAGTAAGCCAAGATACCGGACTGTATCTGAGAGAGGAATCGGTAATGAGTTGAAATAAACTGGCGGACAGGATTTTCGTCTAAGAGTAAAGGTTATGTGTTTACATTTGGCTTCGTTCACCTTTACACGCCAGTTATTACACCAGTGTTCGATAAGGAAAAGGTGTCTCTGAAGGTTTAAGGATGCTGTTTCAGGATTGGAACTGGATGATAGGATGGCGGTGTCGTCTGCAAAAGTTGCCAGAAAGGTATCAGGATGTGTAGGAATATCAGCAGTGTAAAGGATGTAGAGGATGGGTCCCAAGACGCTGCCCTGAGGAACACCGGCCTCAACGGGATAAAGGTTAGAAAATTCTTCACCACAGCGTACTCGGAAGGAACGGTTCGAGAGATAGGATCGGAGAATGAGGTATAGGGACTGGGGTAAATGGGTTTTCAGCTTGAAGAGTAATCCAGTGTGCCATACCCGGTCAAAAGCTTGCGCAATGTCCAGAAACGCACCAGAACAAAACTCTTTGCATTCAAGAGCTGAGGAAATATGGTCTACAACTCGGAGCCCTGTTGAACTGTGGAATGCTGAGGACGGAATCCAAACTGATGGGAAGGAAGATTTTGAGATTCTAATATGGGTAGGATACGTTTAAGAAGAAGCCTTTCGAAGATTTTTGAGAGGATGGGGAGTAGACTAATAGGCCTGTAGGATGAAGTGTTGTTGGAAGGTTTACCTGGTTTTAGAAAAAGGATGATGGTGGAATGTTTCCATAACAGAGGAAAATAGGTGGTGCGGAGGATGCAGTTATAAATATAAGTAAGGAATATAATAGCTTTCTGCGGAAGTTGTCGGAGGATCTGGGGAGTAAGGAGATCGTGTCCAGGAGATTTACGGAGAGTCAGTTTTTGGAGAAGATATTTGACCTCAGAGGGATTAATAGCTTTAGGAGGTAGGGAAAGTGGGATCGGTGACATAAGAAAGTCTTGCACTTTTGCGGTGTGATTGATGTGGGATTCCGGGTGAGGAGTGAATACTTTGGAGAGGTGTGTGGCGAATTCCTCGGCTTTATCTTCATCAGACGCAGCCCAGGAGTCATCACCACGTCGGAGAGGATGGGAAACATGATGGTATTTTAGGATCTTTTTCGTGACATTCCACAGGGAATTGTCACGAGCTGATAGAGAGGAGAGGTAGGAATTAAAGGACTGGGAACGGAAGTTCGCCAACTCCCTCTTCAATTGTCTACAATAGAAGTTATAGGAGCGGCGATCTGTTGGGTGTCGGGTGCGCTGCCATAATGATCTTGCTCGGCGTTTGGTGTGGATAAGGTCTATAATAGGTTGTGGAAAATGATTTTGGTCTGGATTTATATTGGAGTGTTTAGGAGAGGAAGCAGTCCAGACAGCTTGTTGGATGGCGGTGGTAAAGGAATAGACGGAATTATCTAGGTCATCTTGGGTTTTGAGGGTTACTCTGAGGTCAATATTATCGGTCAGGATTTGGCGGAAAAGGTCCCAGTTTACAGGGCCTCGGATGAATGATGGTGGAATGGGTTTTGGAATTGGAGTGAGAGATACTTTTAGGATCAGTGGACTATGGTCTGAGGATAGTTCATCAAGGCGAGTTAAAGACAAGTTGAGAGAGCCTAATCCGCTGTGGATAAAGAAGTCGAGGATGTCAGGATTGCGGTTAGGATCGGTTGGCCAGTAGGTAGGGGAGTCAGGAGGCAGGATATTAAAATTTCGGGAGTTGAGTGCAGACAGCAAATTTCGTCCCCGAGAATTCGTGGTTCTGGAACCCCACTGCTGATGCTTGGCGTTTAAGTCTGCACCCAGAATGAAACGATTTCCTAAGGAATCCAGGAAGGATGCAAATTCAGAATTGGAAATGGAATGTTTAGGAGGGCAATATGCAGATGTGAGGGTTACCGGAAAGGAAAAAGTCTTGATTACTATGGATGTGGCTTGTAGGAAATCATAGGTGGGAAGTGGGAGTAAATGATGAGAGAGGGATTGGTGGACAATGATAGCAGAACCGGCATGGGCTTTACCGTCTGGGTGGTCAGTACGGTATGTCATGTATTGCGGTATTTTGAAGTACTGTTTAGTCGTTAGTCTTGTTTCAGTTATAAGTGCAACGTCGATTGTTTTGTCTTGCAACAACGCTGTCAGTTCGTCAGTATGATTTCTAACACCATTCGCATTCCAAAGGAGAATGGATAAGGAGTTAGGTGAAGTCATTTAAGGATTTTTCAAGGCAGGGATTAGATTCGATACTAGATTTGTAAGGAGTGATATAAGCGGCATAACAAGAGATTTGATTTCGGAGATGAACGATGTCATTAGACTGGTAAGATCTGTGACGTTTGATGGTGGAGGGATATGAGAAATTTGATGTTGAGGAGTTTTTTGAAGATTAGGTAAACTTTGAGGGATAGATTCTTGTACAATAGATTGAGAATGTTGAGGAAAATGTTGTTCCGGCAGTGCCTCGACTTCATGATTCTGGTTACCACCTCCAAGCAAGTGGGCAAATGACACGTTAGAATTTACAAGTTTTGATGGTTCTCTTCTGCTCCTGGTTGGTACAGCTGTTTCATTCGGATCCTGAGGTTTTTGGTATCTGGTTCTGAGTTTCTTGTAGATTTCACATCCCTTGTAGTTAGCCGGGTGGTCCTTGAGGCACAGAGCACATACAGCGGGTGCTGATCTTGATCTTGTACATTCTTCTGTTTTATGCTGTTCACCGCATTTCACACAGCGTGGTATGTGATGGCAATAACTTTTGGTATGACCATATGCCTGACAGTTATGGCACTGGACTATTTCTTTCTTTGTGTAAGGTTTTTCAACTTTTACACGGGTATAGTACAGTCTGCTGAGGTCATAGATTTTTTCGACTCCTGCTGATGGTTCCAAGTCCACGAAGAATAGAGGCAGTGGACTTTTATCTTTTAGAACGTTGGTGACTTGCCTCACTTGGAATCCTAATTCTGTCAGTTCTTCTTTGATTGCTTCAACGGGTGTTGAGGAATGTAGGTTTCTGATTACGACCCTTAATGCTCTCTCTTGGCGCAGCTGATAAGTATGAAAGTCAGCTTTGGTCTCAGTCAGATATTTTACAATCTTTCTGTAGGTTTCAGCAGTAGTCGGAGATATTTTAGTATCATTGGTTCTACTTATACAATAATAACTATTAGGATCTGTTACTTTATTTAAATGCGCACACATCAGTTTAAAATTTTTAATATTTTTAACAAATATTGGTGGAGGTAGTGGTTCTCTGGGTATAGGAGAAGATTCCATGGTTTCTTTTTCATTTTGGAGGATCTGAAATGGATTCGGTGTAAAAAACGGAGATTCATCAGTTATTCCTTGTGATGATGTGCTGGGCTGTGGTTCAGAACCTAATGAGGTAGCTGACGCGGTCGCTGGTGGAATCATTTTTTTATTTTGTTCACGGCGGGGTCTCTGTTTTGTGGGAGACGAGTTAGAACCTGCAGATCTAGATCTTTTACTTACAGACTTTGAGGACATGACTTGATGAAAATATCTCATTGATTAAGAAAATAATAATAATAAATAAATAATGAGATAAGAATTAAAGATAAAAGAAAGATAATTAAAAGAAAAGCAAGCCCGAGCTTGCCGAGCTAGCGGCAATCAGCTGATCAGTGACCCTTCTTTCACTTTTTCGTGATTGTACAAAGTAAATTATAACTTTGCTTACCGAAACTTCTCCAATATTCACTGCCGTAATATTCCTGAGGTCTAGTGATGTTCTCCAGACTGAATTCTAGCGAATTCCTACTGAAAAAAGCAAAAATCTGAGAGACGATGTAACGTATGACTGTTATCATCGAGCGCATCAGCTGAACTGTAGACTAGTTATGTATCCACTATACTACAAAACTCCTCCTATTTATAAAATTAATCATATTAATATCAGTTTGTTGGTATTATAGACGATTACTAATACAGATTATCTTGCTAAATGGATCAGAATATTGCTCGCGTATTCATAAGATATTTTTCCTTGCCTGCACTTCTTTTGTTAGACCTGTTAGTATCCGGGAATTCGTCCTTACCCTAAAGACAGTCAGGAAGTCTGGAGATGTCTTCTAGACCTCCAGGGATTTGTAATGATAGGATTACTAAAACTTGTTTTAAATAACTAAAAAAAAAATAAAAAAAATAAGTTGTAGGTGAGGTTTTTGAACTTCAATTTGCTGTACCTTGAATCTCAAAGAGTTTAATAAAATAAATTAATAATAATAAAAATAAAAATACTGATAATTCCACAAGATTGATTTAAACATTACGTATTAGGTTATAAGACTTAGTACTTGTGCAGATGTATTTTTTTCCTGTTTTCTTAGGGCATGAAAACTGAAAAATTATTAATAATAAAACATCTTGCAGTAATACTAAAGTACTTTGCGGTATGGCAAGAGCAGTCAGTGTTAATCGGGGGCCTTATGTGATGTATACAAAACAAAAACATCGTATTTAATAGAATAAAAAAAAAAAAAAAATCAAAATATTTTTCACAAATTTACTTTATGTATTTTTTAGTATATGTGCAAATTTGAATATTTTTCTATTACGAAATAACGTTTTAGTGACAGTGCAATATTTTTATCAGCCCATTATGCGATGCGGGTGATGTATAACCGTAGCGCCGATCACATAACGCTGTCCAGACTGTCTTTGTTTAATTCACGTAATGAACTTGTGTTAACATTGAGTTTAACTTTCGAAGAACGTTGCTGAGAATGTATGAAAGAGGTGTGATAAAAAAGATAGAATTAGTTAAAGAAGAGAATAGTAGAAAAACATAATGAAAACATGTATGGTTTATAAAATAGGGATTAATATTTAAAAAAATATAAATTATAGTGTTGTAAAAAGACATAATAAGAGGCAGTTAAGTGAAAAAAAGTATTTTAAAAAATCTGGTTTAATGTGCGCATCACGTTTTGACTTTCTACTTTTGAATAAAGCACTTAGTTTTATGTAAAATATTCCAGTGATCCCAAAATCATCGAAAAAAAATATATCTTCTTTTATTTTCTAGAACTAATAATAATTCCATTTCGAAAAAAAAAAAATAGAATGCGATAATCTTTTAAATTTGTTAAAGAAATTACCATTTAACTTACTTTTCTGGTCGCAGTACCTAAAAAATAACTACGGTTGTGAAGCTAAAATTTTACTTCAAGATTCGTCTTACCGCTTAGATTTTTAATAAGGCTTTGTTTGGCAACATTTAAGGGGTTACTTTTTTTCTTTTTCTAAAATCTTAAGAAATTGTTTTTTTTGAATAAATCAAAATCTACACAACTTCTAAAAAATTAATTATAAATTCTCATTTGAAAGGTAATGAAATTTAATCTTTTAACCTGCTCGGTATTTGCAAAAATGATAAATTTTTAACAAAAATATTTGAGTAAATTGATGACATGTTCTTGATATGAGGATAATGAAACAAATTCTATTGTTATTTGTTTTTAAAAATGATTTTAAACGGATAAAAAAACCTTCATTCTAAAAATGTTTGTTTATTTATTTAACGTCACTCTATGCTTCTGTGGCTTATCGGACGATGGGAGTCCTAAATTTTGCCTATCCAGGTTTAATCAGGATATGGATTTTTAACGAGTACCTAACATTGCTCAGGATTTCTACCACCTTTTAACGTCCCCTCTGAAGGACGGCATAACTAAGGATTTTTTTCTTCCATTAAAAAACCCTAGAACCACCTGCGGGTTTGAACCCGTGACTTTTGACATAATAGGCTGTTATGCTAGTCACCCTGCTACAGGTGATCCCATTCTACGTGCAGAATTACAAAAAAATAAATATTTCGTGGTTCACAGCGAATTATTTATAAAGAAAATATTATAAAACTGTTATTTGTTTGTAATGAAAGTAGATAACTAGTAATAGAAATTATAACACAGGCCAACTTTGAAAAACATTTTTCACTTAAAACACCTAATGCTTTTGTTTTTAAGGGTGCTAAATCCAAATATGATGTTTAAATAGCTGTATCACCCACCATTTTTTTCATATTTTATAAAGATACTTATTAAATTAACCGATATTAATTCAAAATTTGACCGCTTTCAAATAGTTCTAAGTCCGTTTTATTGCACAATGGTAACACATATGCATTCATACCTACACATACATTCTGCTCACGTGAAAGAAAGCAATGGAAACCTAGATATAGTTTTAAATAAAATAGGCTATTCTGCTCATGGTTGGGGAATATGTGATGATTTAAAAGTAACATGTATGTATGCTTCTTGGTCAGAAAGGCGGTTTTACCAAATTTCCTTGTTTCTTGTGTAAATGGGGCAGTAGAGCAAGGGATCAACATTAGTTCACAAAGAACTGTCCTCTGAGGGAGTTTTTAACACCTGGTGGGAAGAACATTCTGTGCAAAAACCTTGTAGATTATAAAATGTACACATACTACCTCTATAAATATAGTTAGGCCTTATAAACAGTTTGTGAAGGTTTTGCCAAAAGATAAGTCATAGTTCAAGTATCTCTGCCAACAATGTCCACATCTTTCAAAAGCTTAACCGAAAGATGGCGATTTTGTTTTGGAAATGACATGAGAAAAATGATATTAGACAATAACTTTGAATCCACAGTGATTTTAAATGAGAAAAAAGCATGTATAAGCAGGCTGTGAAAGAGTTCTTGGAGAATGAAAAACAGCCACAGTATATTGTTATTATAGCTAACATGTTAAACAAGCTTTCAAAATTTAATGTTTGTTGAGCCTGAAAGTTTACTTTTTAAACGATTACTTCATGGAGAGTTTGGGAGACGTAATTTAGGTGAGCTTTTTCACAAGGACATTAAAGTAATGGAAAAACGCTACCAGGGCCACTGGAACAGCAACATGATGGGGTTACCTCTAGTATGGTGGGTAGCAGCCTCTTATGTCCAAGATCCTGGGTTCAAACCCGTAGGTGGCCCTAGGATGTTTTAATGGGAGTAAAACATCCTTAGTTATGCCGTCCTTCGGAGATGACGTTGATAGGTGGTCCAGAGCCCGTGCGATGTCTGTTACTCGTTAAAGATCCCTATCCTAATTAAACCTGGATTGGCAAAATTTAGGACTACCTTAACTTAGTATTGACCGATTAGCATAAAGTGACGTTAAATAAATAAACAAACAAAAAACAGCAACATGATGGTGGACTGCTGTTGAACACTTCACTGAGAAGTTCAGCAAGCAACTTCTTCAGAAAAAATCTGGTGCGGGCGACACACGACTTTCACTTACCTTCGTTTTAAAAATCGATTAAAAATTTTTTCAAATACAGTTAGAGATGAAAATGAGTGAAACCATTAAATAATTAATTAAAATGAATTTCTATAGAAAGTGTGTTTTGTTAAAAAATCTATTATATTATTATCTAAAATAATTAGTTTTATCAGTTTTTCATCACTCATTATTAACTTTCACAAGCTTATGTATAAGACAATATTTTTTCTAAAATCTCCAGCTTTCCATCGGTATATTATACATGCATATTGATATTATAATAAAAAACAAAATATTGCATTAAAAAATTATTTTTTCAGTTTTCTCCTTTGTTTGTAGATAAAATTCTCTCAAATTGCGTATTTAGCTGTAAATCATCAATGATAACAGGATAATATGGTCATTTTTATAGAATCTACAAAATTAAAGATACTTTAGAGGAAGAAAATTGTAAATAACTGCATTTAAGCTCAGACTATTTCAATCAGAATGAAAGCCACATGATGTTAAAGCCCATTAAGTTTTACATTGATATAGAGAGTTAAGTCAAAATTGTTAGAACCGTTTTCGAGTAAATCGTAAAAAGTTGCAAAATGTATGGTTTAAGGTGGCTCTTCTGGTAAGCTTATTTTAATGAAAAAGCTTTCTCACAGATAGAAGATTCAGGGTTAGACTCGGTGATCTGTTTTCTCGGGAATATGAACAAGAAAATGGCGTGCCTCAGGGCTGCGTCTTGAGTGCAACACTCTTTTGTATCTCTTTTAATGAAGTGTTAATAGTAGTCAACTTCCCGGTCAAGAGTATGCTTTACGTGGACGATCTTGTACTGCAGGAAAACAGGTGCCAAATTTACAAGACAAGATGCAGTCGTCTTTAGATAACGTCAGTGTCTGGCTTAATGACCACGGTTTTACCATATCACCCCAAAAGACTGTAGCGATACTTTTCAGCAAAAGACAACCGAATTCACAACCATCCCTGAAGATAGCAAACCAACCACTCACTCTTTCTAATACAGTCAAATACCTGGGTGTGATCTTCGATCGCACACTTAGCTGGTCTCCCCATCTGAAGCAACTAAAAGCTAATTGCCTCCGTTTTTTCAATCTCTTCAAGATGGTTAGTAACACAAGTTGGGGTGCTGATCGTAAAAGCATGATAACTCTGTTTAGGACTCTCATAGGGCCAAAATTAGATTATGGTTGCAGTGCTAGAACTACTCGATCCTATACAAAACACCGGTCTTCGAATAGCTATTGGTGCTTTCCGTTCCAGCCCTTCAATTAGCTTGTGTGTTGAAGCTGGTGAACCTCCACTTGCACTACGAAGGCAACAACTTGACCTTATCCTTGCTGCTAAGATCCTATCCACTCCCAACCATCCTCTCCTTCATTTATTCCCAAATAGACAATTTCTCATCCAACAACAGATCTCTTTATCCAAAAGACCATTTTTTATAGTCCGGATTTCTAAATTTCTGGTCGAGCTTATACTCGAATTTCCTTCTTTCCTTACAATAGAAACATCTCCAGTTTATCTCTGTAGCAACTATACCGCGGAACTAGTTGGAATTTATAAAAGTTTAAATGTTATTCACCCTACTAAAACAACCAGCATTATTTGCACCGACTCCTTATCGGCCCTGCTCAGCTTGAAACGCCTTTTCTCCACCGACTCTCTTATTCAAAATATTCTTTTATTATTGCTGTCCACAATAGTTTCCAATAATTCATTTTTTTCGTTTGAGTACCGAGCCACTGCGGTATAGTTGGCAAAGAACTCGCAGATCGTGCAGCCAAAGAAGCAATAAGAGATGGCATTCCGTTTATTGGGGTGCCTGTTGGTGACTATGTTTCTGTTATCAAGCATCGGATTCGGTCGAAGTGGGGACAAATTTGGCACGACACTACAGAAAACAAGTTAAGGAAAATAAGAAGGGACATCTCCTATTGGCATTCGGCCCTACGACAAAATCGAAGGAAAGAGGTTATTCTGCCTCCGCATTGGACACACCCGACTAACTCACGGACATCTCATAGCACGGGAACCTCCTACGGACTGCCCAACATGCGGTTGCCCGATTACTGTTAAACACATTTTGACAGATTGTAGGGCTTATGATACTCACAGAGCACATATTGCACAACTGCAAACCTTTTTGACTTCCTACGACAGCCAGACTTGTACAATAGACTATAATACTTAATCCGTTTACCAAACTGATTTAAAGCGAAAATGACCCAAGTGGTTTACGCCTACGAAAAAAAAAAAAAAAAATGATAAAGCTTTTGTAACATCTCGGGTATATATTTGTCTTAAATATGAATTTTTCGTTTCAAAGGACTTTAGGTTTTAGCGTTTGATTTATCTCTCTCTCCACACACACACACAGACTTTTCTGCGGGACTTGGTGATTTGGACTTAAGGACCCTAAAACGTGTGATTACGTTGAAAACTAGAATTCGAAAATTTTCACGATCGCAATACTTTCTTTTTATATATATTTCATATATGTGCAAATGAATGTAAATATATAAACCAAATTTAGCTGACAAGTGAAACCTGTATTAGCGATATTGTAAGTGGCCTACTGTAAATAAAACCTTGCTTATGATGTAACACAGCGTTTCATTGATTTTCCCATATACTGTAATAAATATCAGTTATCTCGAAAACTATGAGTGATAAAGAAAAGGCAAAAGCCAGATTTAGATTCAACTAAAAAAAAAAAAAAAAAAATATATATATATATATATATATATATATAATAATATGATAAAGTTCAGCCAAAAAGTAAAAACAGTTTTAAAAATATTTTTTTTGTTGGCCTGTAAAATCAATAGTAGTTTGTTTAACAAATGTTGATAGTATTAAAATCTATGTAATAAATTGAGGAAACAATTGTCTAAACTTCCTAAAATATGTGTGTGTCACCTATCTGTATTAGTATATAAATTACATCGAGTTTGGTACATAACTTTAAACCATTTATTTTGCGTGGGTAGAATGTGTTTTGATAAATAGAAAGCTGTTGAGAAGTTTGGTGCATTAAATATGATGCCGCTATCTGGAATTTGGTAGAAGAGGCACAAACTCCTATCTGCCGAGTGTAATGTTACAAGTTGCTAGGGTGGAGTTGTATAATTGGAGTGCTCCCCTAATGTGATGAACTTGGCTAACATCTATAACCTTCCAACTTAACAACGATCAGCTTGCCGAGGTCTACCGTATTTCCAAGGTTGTCGACCCAGCTTTAAAGTGTGGTTCTGAAATTATTGCATTATTTGGAGCGTAAACAAAGAAATAAAATCAGAAAAATGTAGTATACATTTGCTCTTTTTCGCGGATTCCTAATTTTATGTGTGTTGCACACGTTCACTTACATTCGTAGTTAAAATAAATTTAAATATTTTTTTATCTGTTTTTGAACATAAAAACACTGATATTGATAAATATTATGCCGTTGGAAAGCTAAAGATTTTAGATAAAATATTATCTTATACATAGAAGGACTACATCTAATTTCTCATATTCCTCATTTTTATCACCAGATCGACATCCACAACCACAGCTAAATACCGAAGATAATAGGGAAACAATTTTAACAACTATTACAAAAATCATAATAGACGCAGTAAAGCTGTATTTATCCCAAATAATGTCACAGTTAAGTTAAATAGTTACCTTCTTCTTTACAAATGGGCCTTAATGTAAACAATAGTCTATCGCATGATAACAATACCTATTTCTTCCTACTATTTCTTTCGAATCACGTCTTTAATTATTTCTTATGACATGCGACATAAGGAAATTAAAACTTTTTAATTGGAATGCTTATGGAATTTTTTCAGAAAAGATTGAATCTAAATTTTTTCTTGAAACACACTCAATTGATATAGCCTGTATAACCGAAACTCGTCTTTCTTCTCATATTAATTTGATATACTTGGCTATAAAACTTTAAAAACGATAGAAATAGTTCAACTGCTTTAGGAGGGATGGCTATTATAGTAAAGAATGATATAAGCTTTTCTGAGAACAACCTTATAGGAATATCTAATATAGAAGCCGTTTCAATCCGTTTAAACACATCTCCCAGTACGATTGTCACAACAGTATATATACCACCTAATAAGAAGCTATGTGAAGAAGAAATTCTTAAGTTATTGTCTGAGGTTGAAAATGTTTTAGTGTTAGGTGATATGAACTGTAAACATATCTATTAGGGGTGCTAAAAAACAAATTCAAATGGCACTAAGTTGCTCGACATTACTTCCAGATACAATATACAAGTTATAGCGCCAACGGAACCTACTTCTTTTAGAAGTGGGTGTACACCAGATATTTTAGATATTGTTTTATCCAAAAAATAACCTTACCAAAATCATGTCAAACAATGCTTGTTTTGAACTCAGACCATGTCTCCGTATTAATTTATTTCTCTATTAACATTCACGAAATGCCATCTGGAAATTCTCCTATTCAAAAAAATGTTTTCCAAAGTCGCAGCTTCAACCTGGCATGTGTTCTAGTATTTTTAATTGGAGTTCATTTATGTAGTCCTTTCGAAGGGGACACAAAAAGGTGGTCCCGAGCCCGTGCGATGTCAAGTACTCGTTAAAGATCTCTATCCTAATTAAACCTGAATACGCAAACTTTAGGATAGTCCAATTAGCCACAACAGCATAAATAAATTTACGTTAAATAAATAAACAGGCATCGACAACATATGTTTTCATAAAACACTTTTGTCAGGATTGTGTTTGAATTACTTTTATAACCCTTCAAATGAGAGGTGCTGATACTGGCTGTATGGAGGGCTTCAATGCCAAGAAGAAAAAAACAAAAAAAACAAAAAACAGTAAGGTAGACCCTTATACTCCAAGCTAATAGAGAGCAATGAAGAGGAATACAATTAAGTATTTAAGTGGGTTTAATTGTAAATAAATGTTCCATCGAAACTCAATTTAATATCTTTAAATATTTTCTCCATTTAAATATTCTTAATTATTTGAAAGTAACCTTCGAAAATGGTATTTAGGAATACTCACAGTATTTCGATTGGAAGAAAACATTTCTAAAATTAAAGGCATTTTAAGTTTGCATCAGTGTAAGGAGTTTAATTAAAAAAGTTTAAGCGATTTTCCAAAAATTCTGATTAAAAAAAAAAGATTCAAAATGGTATTAACTGACGGTTCTGGTTCGTCGATTTTGGGGGAATGTTGCTGTAACCTTCCAGTTAAATATTTTTCTTAGCTATGAAATACAATTACGAGCGACTTTTAGTTTTTGATCTTTACTTAACATTCAGATACACATACAAACCTTTTTTACTGGGTTCTCTAGTCATTTAGATTCATAAAAAAAATGATTTCCGTTGAAAACTGGAATCCGAAAACTTTCGCGATCTGAATATTTTGCCTTAGTAAATGTTTTATATTAATTTCAGAAATGGACGCAATTCCTATTTAATGCTGCAAACATCTTTGCCAAACAATCCCATAATATGTTTTCCGTTTTATCATCAAATTTCTTTTAGTATGATAGCAATGTATCTGTACTTCCGATTACTTCTGTATTTATCATTTTACTTGTTATTAGAAAGAATTAAATTAGCCGAATATTATAGTCCTGAAAACTAAGACCTAAATATATCATGGGAAACAGAATGAACCATTGGAAATTGAATTTTTGTACAATTTTAACATTTGTAATTACATTAAGAAGAACAACGTTTTTCATGTGATACAATTAATTACCTACAACTAATAATATTTTAGATTCTTGAATTTTAGATTTTTTATTTTCTTACCTTAATCAAGAGTTAAAATCTAACAAAATATCTAAACCCTTTTGAATTGAATTTATTGAGATAATTTTTTATTTTGAAAAAAATAGAATCTATTGACGACCAATGGTGAATTATGAAATACAGTCCGATACTGGATGTGAGAGATGTTTTGTAAAACCTATTGAAAGTTTTAATTTAATACAATTTAAGTTTGAATTTGCAAATGACCTTCACTTACCTGGAAGGAATAAAAAACAGCATTGAAATGAAGCCTCCTCCAAGAAGTTGGCCTTAATGAAAGCAATCCTAGAGAGATTACTGAACCATTTCCAGCCCCATCTTTCTCATTAATATTAATTACTCTGGAAATGACTCTCTAAATCCATTAACTCTTCTCCTTGGGTTATTTTCGATTTCGGTATTTACTGAATTTAAATCTACCTAAAAAAAAAAAAAAAAAAAAAAAGATTATTTCTAGTTTTATTTATTTACATACGAAATGTATATGAAGTCGTATAATATAGTTCATTTCATTTCCAAGTATCAAATATGAAAATAGACACTTTTTAAGAGAGCAATATATTTTTTATTTATTTATTACAAAACAAAGTAAGTAAAACGAAGTAATATATTTTAAATCGGTCATATTGGATACTTCATTCGATGCATGACAGGGAATCCTAACGGGCCTAGAGTCTCATATTCAGAAAAAAAAAACCGGTTTTTCATATTCGATTGTTGGAAATGGTAGGGCCGATATATTCCTGATATTTAAGTAACAAAGTAATGTTAAAAAAAACAAAAAAAAAAAAAACGAAAAAACCTGCACCTCTCACTCTGCACATTGAGGTTCTTGGGTTTGTTACATATAGAGACACTTACTATTTTACAGGTAATGTGGAAGGAGGTGGCTAGGTCGTGTTCACGTTCAGCAGGCAGGATTTCCCCCAATTTTTGGGTACCAACTTTATAGAGGCTAGGTGTGTCCCAGAAGGTGTGATTCACACCCTTCGCCCCGCGGCTGAAATAACAAAATAGTTCTGCTTCGGCCGGGATTTGCTCCCGGGATCTTTATGGATGGACTTGTGCTCTTTCCAACAGACCACACCGTTCCCTGACGTTTTTTAACCAATCTCAAATTTTTGTGTGATATTATATATATATATAAGTTTGTGTTGTTCTTAGGTTTCAGTCAATGAATAAACAATTTTATCTACGCGACGTTTCGAGAATTTATTGTTCTCATAATCATGCAATTTTGGACAAAATAGTGTCTTAATTAGACATGTTTAGCCTACAAGCTAATATATATATATATTATATAATATATTATTATATTGTATATTGTATATATATATATATTATATATATTATATATATATATATATATATATATATATATATATATATATATTATATATATATATATATATATTGTATATTGTATATATATATTGTTATATATATATATATATATATATTATATATATATATATATATATATATATATATATATATTTATATATATACATTAATTCTAATTAAAAAAATCTCAACTCTCTCTTCCTTTTAAGACCTAAGTTAATAATCTCCTCATGAATAATACTGCATGATTTTGTATTTGTTTAGGGCTATGGTTTAATCAGTTTTCATCAGCTATTCTAATTCTTCCTTAAAAATCATTCTGTGATCATCAATCTGTAAAGCAATCATTATCATATACCCTTTTTGTTTCTTGTGTTTTGATACCCTAGATCAGTGATTCGCAACTTAAGTTTTAGTCTTACCCCTTTATTCAATGATTTGAATGGTTAGGATGTTAGATTTAGATTTTTCTTGAGCTACTCCTTATCACGTACATTTCATGCGAAATACCACTACTTAAATTCGGCCTAGTAGGGAAAGAAAATAAAGAAAAAATAACCAAGCTTTAGAAGTTTACTTCAATCCATGGATCATTTTATAACTATAATTTAATTTAATAAACTAAACCCGGCAGTTGGCGTAGTAGTGGAAGAGAGTAGAAGTAAATGTATGTCATCCTTTGGAAGGGACGTAAAATAACAATCCTGAGCCGTGCAATGTCAGTTACGCGTTAAAGATCGCTATCCTAATTAAACCTAGATATGCAAAATTTAGGACTCCCACTATAGAAATTATTATTTTAGTATCATCCTATTAGCTACAGCAGCATATAAATATGTTAAATCAAATTAAAAAAATCTGGTGCGGGCAACACACGACTTTAAGTTACCTCCGTCTTTAAAATCCAATAAAGAATTTTCAAATATAGTTCGTTATAAAAATGAGAGAAACTTATAAAGAATTAATTAAACGAAATTTCTATAGAAACACGTGTTTTATTAAATAATCTATTATATTATTATCTACAACAATCAGTTAGTTGTATCGGCTGTTGATCACTCTCTAATAACTTTTACAATTCCGTGTAATAGATAATATTTTTCTAGGATCATTAGCTTTCCAACGGTATGTTATACATCTATATTACTATTCTTGTGTTCAGAAACACAAAAATCGCATGAAGGAATGTGTTTGCGCTTTTCTCCTTCCTTTATATATCAAATTCGCTCAGCTTCCATATTTAGCGGATATTTGTCTATGCAAACAAGATGATATGCCCAATTTTTTGAAATCTACAAAACTAAAGGTACTTTAGAGGAAGATAATAAAAAATATCGGCATTTAACTCCTGTCAGACTATTTCAATCAGAATGAAAACTACTATGATATTAAAGCCAATTCAATTTTATATCGATAGAGTATAATTAAAACCGTCAGTGCTTTTTGAGAATATCTTGATGCAAAATGTATGGTATATAGTGTTTATTCTGCTTAGCTTATTTTGATAAAAAAGTTTATATAACATCTCGGGCGTCTAATTGTCTTAAATATGAAAATTCTGTTCATAGGTCTTTTCTTTTACGCGCGGGAGCTACCAACACCACACACACACACACACACACACACACACACACACACAAAACACATTTTTTGCGGGACTTGGTCATTTGGACTCTGGGACCCTAAAACGTGTATTTCCGGTAAAAACACCAATTCGAAAATTTTCACAGTCGCAATACTTTCTCTTACTATATATTTCATATATCGGTAAGTGAAGGTAAAAAACAAACTGAAATTTGAAACTTATATAATATTGTTATTTGTTCAAATACTCAGAAAGAAATAAAGTACTGTTCAATATCTTATACGAAGTTACATCTGCCATTTGAGCTCATTATTTTCGAAAAGTTAGAAAATTAAATATTGTAAGATTGTGATTGATGATAAACAGTCACATTTTACGTTACGGTCATTTAAAATGATTTCCCAATGAGCCTTCGCAAACCCCTTAAACATCGTTTCTGGCTGATTGTTTCGGGCCTTGAATGATTTCCAATTAAAATGGACTGCTGGGATTATATTCAATAAACCTAGTGATCCAGGGATTACACGGTTTCGCTATTTCTGAAATGAGTCTCGGTTCAGGAGATCAAGTCCCAAAAATCAATATTACATGGTATGTAGCTCACGAAGTTCACTTTCTCTATTGAATTTAGCACTTTCTGTGTACGTGTTGTGCATGTGAACTTGGTTGGTTTGCTGGAAGGCTCTGTCTTGAAAGTTTTTTGTAATGTTGTCAGGCTAGGTGAGTTAACTCAATATAATTCCAGTGAACTTGGATAATAATTTCGTATATTACTTAACAAGGCTCGCCAGTTTTGACAGAAAAGGTGGTTGTTTTCGGTTCAGTTTTTATTTATAGACTTTCTTAATTTATTTGTCTTATTTTTAGTGACATATTCGTTTATCGATATGAGACAAAGCATTCGTTGTTGTTTTTTATCGTCAATTAATATGGGTCATTTTACTTTAATTATAAAGGCTTTAGTTATTGACATTTTTCGATGTTTCCAGGAGTATTTACAATCTACTAAGTCGTTCCTTACTTTAGGTAACATTCCAGAAAAGAAATAGGCTTGTCGTAGCTGTAGCACATCTCATTAACCGAAAACATTATAAGTACTATGGTTTTGCGGATAAATAAGGGAATTCTCGTTTTCATCGGAAAATGTCTCAGATGTGGCATGTGACAACTACCTTTCCTTGGTATAAAGAGATAAGCTCTTGCAATTTTTTATTTCTCAAAACATTCTCTGGCATTTCTTTATCAAACTAGTGCATATTTATTTTTAAAAATCTGGTGCGGGCAACACACGACTTTCACTTACCTCCGTTTTTTAAATCGATCAAAGAATTTCCAAATAAAGTTAGAGATAAAAATGAGTGAAACCATTAAAGAATTAATTAAATTGAATTAATATAGAAACATGGGTTTTATTAAAAACTCTATTATATTATTATCTAAAATAATCAGTTAGTTTTATCGGCTTTTAATCACTCTTTATTCAATTTTACAATCTTGTGTATAAGATAATATATTTTCTAAGGTCTTTCTTTTTCAAACGGTATATTATACGTCTATATCACTGTTCTTATGTTCAATAACAAAATTAGTGCGCGGTGCTTCATTGACAAGCCCCAGTTTGCAGCACCATCAACATGAATTTTCCTTTTGTCGGCTTTTCATCACTCTTCCATTACCCTTTACAATTCCGTGAATCAGACAATATGTTTTCTAAAATCCTTAGCTATCCAACAGTATATTATACATCTATATTACTATATGTGTTCAAAAACACAAATAATGTAAAAAAAAAATATTTGTTCAGTTTTCTCCTTTAGTTGTTTATCTAATTCGTTTAATGTGCATATTTAGCTGTTAATTATCAATGGTAACAAGATGATATAATTATTTTTATAGAATCTACAAAATTAAAGGTACTTTAGAGGAAGAAAATTTAAAATATCTGCATTTAAGCCCCATCAGACTATTTCAATCAGAACATGAAACTAACATAATGTTAGCTTTCAATCGTCTCATGTTGTGTTGTTGAGAAAACATATGGTGCAATCATGGAATTTCCCTCTACAAATTATTAGATGCAAAACGTAGAGAATAATACAATAAAGTAAAATACAAATTCATAACATCAGATTCTTGTGTTACAATGTAGTTTAAAAATTTGCTGTAAGATTTAAAACTAACAAGGGACTTTTGAAATATGAGCTATGTAAAAACAAAATCTGATTATGCCAAGAATCAAAGGTGTTTGAAGGTAGATTTAACTAACCTCCAGTCAATTGGAATGGCAGTTGCCAAGAGTCCATACGGTGCTGCCGTTGGAAGTTAATCAAACAGACTTCTAAAGTGAATGATTGATGCTGCCTTCCCTACAAGGTGGAGATTTACGTCACTATCAATTACCTAAAATAATTAGAGTGCCCTAAAGGGATAGGAGTCGATTATTAGGCGATATATCGATACCTCACGTGCAGGCTTCTCAGTGCTGCGATGATTGAATGGTGCCACGGATCATTCTCCCGATATTCAACTGTTTCAGTTTTTAGAAAAAAGCTCCGATTTCTGCATGAGTCTGTGATGCAAAAAAGTCCACATAGAAACAGCTAGAAAATTTCATTTGTCTATATTTTTTCTGTGACGATTTCAGAAGGATTAAGTCGAGATGAATATCAAAAGTAGATGTACTTCTGAAAATATTTTAAACCTCAATATCGTGAAAATTTTCGAATTCCAATTTTTAACGGAAATACACGTTATAGGATCCAAAAGGCCAAGTCCCACAAAAAGATCTGTGTCTGTGTGTGGTAAGTCTAGCGCGAAAACGAAAAATCGTACGAAACTGAAATTTCATATTTAATACTTTGATCCACCAAACCAATAAATTCCTCCCACATCCAATCCTTGCAATCCAAAATCCTCTGAAAGATCCTAATTGCTCCTTATTTTGTTACAAATAAAACTATCCATAAAGATCTGCATATCTCATTAGTTGCAGACTTAGCCTGAATTAGATATACCTCTTTGAAATTTAGAATTTTTTCAACGTTATGGGAGGAAATGTTTTAGCATGCTTTGGATTGAAATTAAGTATTACCTTAGTAACTTTCGAAAAGAACTGGAACTTTACAATGCGCGATTATTTTAATTTAGGGATCCTTGCCATTGTAGCTTGGCCCTCCTAACGAAATTCCTACGTATGCCCTTGATTAGATATGTACACAAACTAGACAGATTACATCCCTTATGACTGGCCCATATTTATATAGCTCTACAAGCACATAACTACAAGGTCCTATATTTTCGGTGTTACTAATTTTGTTTTGACAAGAGGGCCATAATTTCTAAATCATTTATTTTTATTAAATTTTAATTTATTAATATTTCTGTGGGTATCAATATACTTTTAATACAACTGATAACAATAATCTGAGTAATATTTATTCAATTCTTTTAGTAATATAAATATTTTCCATTTAAATATAATTTTGTCACAGGGGAATTATTTATGTATGTTTTTTTTTTTTTTTTGTTTTTTTTTCTCGTAGGGTTACGTAGTAGGTTATAAAACATTTTTTTTTAATTTTTGCTCATTTGTCCATCTTGAATGTAACAGCTTCTGGCAAAACTTATAGCATTAACTGATTTCCGTTCGGAGATAGTGGGTCTTTAAAATAATCGCATGAAAATGTTATCGAACCGTAAATAACGCGAATACAACTCATGCTAATATTAATGTTGGTGGACGTCACAGGTAAGGAACATTTATATAAAAAAATCCGCTGGAACCAATCTATCTAAAAAACTTTTAAAATACCTTATAAACGTTAAATTTGAGCTAATTGCAGACCATTTAAAGTGCTTGCTCTAGGGTGGTTTTCTTTGCAGTTTAAGTTCCAGAAATCGCTATTATCGAGTCCGGAAATTTCAGCTCTTTACGATATTCTACCGTTCAAATTCGCTTTGGGCTTTGCCTGACTTAGTCAAGAGGCAGAAAAAAATCTAAATGACAGATGTATTTGAACCTAAACTACTAAAGAACTAGCAGAACCAGGAGTAAGACGCGGAATAAATCGCCCAATCGAGATAAGAGTGAAGATTGCAAATTAATTATTTATATATATTTTCGACAACAACACATCTCACTTTACAAATAGGAAATCTCATGAAACAAAATTGCCAAGTCATATTCGACTCTTATTAGCTGAAAAACGCAGAGCTAGAGCGAAGTGGCATAGAACCAGATACCCTTCGGACAAAACCCATTACAGTAAACTGACTAACAAACTCAAGACAGAAGTAAGAAAACTCAAAATTAAAGACTTCCAGAATTTACAGAAAACTTAACCACGTCAGACAAATCTTTATGGACAACAACTGCAAAACTACTGAAATACAAAACCTTTAATCATCCACTCCTCACTGAATCACAGACCTGGACAATAACCGATGATGAAAAATCCCAAATTTTTGGTGAACACCTATCCAAAACTTTCAATCCTCATCCCGATATCATTAACCCTATCAATAATGAACATGTAGAAGCAGAACTAAATGTTCCACTCCAAATGAATCCACCTCCTAAAGCCTTTCATCCATCAGAAATCATCAATATCCTTAGTAAATTACCTCTTAAGAAATCTCCAGGTCACGATCTTATTACAACCAACATCCTGAAACAGCTCCCTCGAAAGGCCATCCTTTTCCTTACTTATATCTACAACGCCACTCTCCGTTCTACCTATTTTCCTGACATTTGGAAACTGTCCATTATGAAAATGATCCCCAAGCCCAAAAAGCCACTTGAATACCCATCCTCTTACCGAGTTTGAATACCGATCCTAGATTCAAATCATGTCATTCCTGACCACCAGTTTGGATTTCGATCGTCCCACTCTACTATTCAGCAGTGCCATCGTGTGGTGGATGTAGTATCCTCTACATTAGAGCGCGGAATGTACTGCACTGGAGCCTTTCTAGACGTGGAACAGGCTTTTGATCGAGTTTGGCATCCAGGACTGCTCTACAAACTCCGCAAATTCCTCTCTCCGACATATTTCCTAATAATCCGCTCCTACCTTACAGGTAGAACTTTTAAAGTTAATCATAACCTCTCCTATTCCTCAGTATTCAACCAGTCAGCCGGTATACCTCAAGGTAGTATCCTAGGCCCAATCCTCTACACGGTGTATACAGCTGATATCCCTATCCATCCAAGCACTTTCCTCTCTACTTACGCTGATGACACATGTGTGCTATCCGTTAATAATGATCCTATTGTTGCTTCCCAAGTCCTACAGAACCATTTATCCGCCATTGCAGAATGGTGTCACAATTGGAGAATCAAAATAAATCCTAATAAATCTCACCAAATCACCTTCACTCTACGACGTAAACCTATGACTTCCTGTCCAGTTGTTTCCTTTAATCATACCCCACTCATCACTGTAGAACAAATACGATACCTTGGACTTCATCTTGACAAACGTCTTACATGGAATCCTCATACAAGACTTAAACGACAGGAAACTGCTCGTAGATATCGACTATTAAAACACTTACTTGACAAACGATCAAAACTCCCTCTTTACTTTAAAAAACTCATTTACACAACCATTATTAGACCTATCTGGACTTATGGCATAGAGCTATGGGGCTCCACTAAACCATCGAATTCCTCCCGCATCCAATCCTTGCAATCCAAAATCCTTCGTCAAATCCTAGACGCTCCTTACTTTGTTACCAACAAACTCATCCATAGAGACCTGAATATCCCACTAGTTACTGAAATCGCTCAAAAAAGATACACCTCCTTTCATTCCAAATTACCCACCCATACAAACCCGCTTGTCCGCATCCTCTCATCGACATATATTTCCGATAATCCTCCGAGGCGTCTGAAAAGACGGTGGCCTCGAGACCTGCTGAACGAATAATCATTGAAGTGCTACCGCTGGGTAGATTCTTCTCATGTCTTTTTCAAGCCAATTTTCTGTTTTTAGCACATTTACTTATTGTACTGTGTAAATTGTACAGTTGTAAATATCAATAAAAGAATTTTAAAAAATATATATATATATATATATATTTTCATCATGTTGCGCGTTCTATTGTTATTAAATTTAAGGAAATCAATAATAAATCTTCTTATAAATTCAATTTTACTTATTTATTCCCCCTATTCTTAAAACATGGTTTTTCCCACTAACATTCTCCAATGGAATTGTAATGGTATAAGGCGAAAATATGAAGATTGCAACTTATAGTTAATAAATATCAACCGATAGCTGTGAGTATTGAAGAAAGATCAAACAAATTTTCTTAATCTCCCTCCCCCCTCAATAATGATGAGTGACGTAAACGGTCATAACACCTCTTGGGATTCCTCTTACTTCTCAACACGTGGAAACATCATTAGGCGCATTTTAGATAGGACGGATTCTATTATATTAAATACAGGGTAGCCAATATATATCAGTCGAGCCTATAACACTTTTTCCTGTATAGATTTCACACGGTCTTCACCAAATATTTCCTCCCATTTAAATTGGCAGGTTTGCTAAGATCAATATATATATATTTTTTTTTTTTGCATAAGATTAGCAGCACTGGTTCAAAGTGATATAAAAAAAGATAAGTATCGATTATTTTTTTTTTTTTTGGGGTCCTTGAAACTTAACGATATATCACTATAAAAAGGTATATTTACTGGACATTAACCATCCCTACAATAATCCTTTTTTCGCATTGAGTAAGCTGGAACGGTAGCTATATATATTCTAGGAACACGCTACCGCTAATAATAATAATAATAATAGTCTTTATTAATATACATATAAATATTTATAATACTTTTTTTTTTTCTTCTTTCTTTATATACATATATGTACATGGACCTTCCTTTTCAGGAGTTTAAAGTCTTTATCGCTAACTACCCGTACTTGAGTTGAAAGAGTTCTTTGCCTACCTCGGTTCCTTTTCCTATCCAATGGGATCCACTCAGTCAATATTTTAACCAAGTTTTTATCATTTTTCCTCATTAGATGGCCAGCCCATTGCCACTTCATCTTTTTCACGAATCTGATTGCATCAGTGACACCGCTAACTTATCTTATTGTGTGGCTGTTTAGCTTTTGGCTTTTCCTTATGCCTAACATGCTCTTCTTTATTGATCTTTGACATGTTATAATTTTTCTCATGAAGCTTGTTGAGGGACCATGTTTGGCATCCATAAGTTAGGACAGGCAATATACAGCTATTGAAGGCTAACGTTTTTAGAGGCTGGCTGATATTGATGTTCTTCATAATCATCCCTAACCTCCAATATTTTCGCCATGCCATAGCTTTTCTTGTTTGGATTTTAGTAGACTGTCTATCTTTAAAAGATATTACTTGTCCTAGATATTTAAATTCATCTACTACACATATTTCAGGAAGTTCTGTCTTTACTTTTGCGACACTGGATCTGGTGGTTATTTTAGTCTTAGCCAAGTTCAACGACAGTCCATGTTGTGCACTTCTATACCTAAGTTGTCGCATCATTGTCACCTTCTCTTCTTCTTATCTGGAAATCAGTAGCACATCATCAGCGTATTTGTGTACATTTATTTTAACACCATTTATATTTATTCGATATTGTTCCCATTCCATCTCCTTTCCCATTCCATAACACGCTACCGCTACAGCCTCCCAAAACACGTACAGTATAAACGCGGCCAAAGAGTTTTTGAGAAAAATCAGTTTGTTAAATTTTACATAACGTTGTGAATTATCACCAGCTAATGACCTGAAAGACGCGGGTCAACAAATATATAATATAAATTATTTTGGGTAAAGATTCATGAAATAGGCTTATTTAAAATACCTCACAAATGACAAACAACATAAATAATATACAGAAGCATTCCAATTTAATTGTAGAATATTCATTCCCTGGTGTTAAATTTACGATGTTCGACCGGAGCCAGTGGTAAGAGTTTACCCAGTCCGGTCCAATATAGTCCCCTCTGTTTACATTAAGTCCCTAAGTAATTAGGGCTTATATTAGGAAGGCCTTTATTAGGATCCACCCGCTGTTAACTTTTACCTTATATCCAAATAGTTAATAAGTATCTAACTTCTTTATCTGAAGATTAGTTATTAGTAAAAATAAATTGTATTAATAATAATATCTTCGACGTTCGCATTACCATTTCGCTTACTAAACAATTTTCTTAAAATAAAAAAAATAAAAAAAATGAATATTCTATAACTTGAAACCAGGAACGATCTAGGATTCTGCAATTAATAGATATCCGTACTGTTTCATGCTAACAGTTGATTAAGGAGAAATGCGGCCGAGTTCATGCTCATATTTTAGGTTTTTGTTAAAATTTTAAGAACCCACTTTAAAGAGGTTAACTCACGACTGATATAACAAAGTGTTAGTACTTAATTTAATATACGAATATATTGGATGATTCAACGTTTTGTTTTATT
Organism: Piezodorus guildinii; assembly: GCA_023052935.1. NCBI lineage: Eukaryota > Metazoa > Arthropoda > Insecta > Hemiptera > Pentatomidae > Piezodorus > Piezodorus guildinii. The sequence goes on along the minus strand of CM041293.1, from coordinate 122,675,939 downwards.
AACGATACGTTTTGTTTTCGATCCGCTTTCATTCTCGACAGTGACTGACTACATCACTAGGAGACAGATTAGATTCTTTGACAGTATACAATTTTGTACGAACCCAATATTTCAGATTATTTCCCCCACAGAAAGACAACAAAGCTGGCAACAATATGTAGGGAGCCTGAGCCTTGACTAAGGGATAAATCAATCAAAAATCCGGTGGGCCCCATCACACGAAGAAGATTGTTGATAAAGTAATGAATAAGACAACCTTATCCCGCCTTCTCATCCCTCTCTTAAAATGTACCCAGTACAGTAGAAGAGATGGCCAACAAACCTACAGATCATTGCATTTTCAATCCAAACCACAAGAGGCTTTGAAAAAAAATCATTATTGGAATGAAAAGAAAAAACTTTAAAAACAAAACAAGAAAATCGTTTAGAATCTAAAGTTGAGGTGGTAAAATGATTTAAAAATAAGTGGAAAAGTTATGGAGCCCTATGGAAAGGGCAAGAAAGGAAAACAGACGACTATTAGAAATACCAAGAGCTTGAGTCCGGTCAGAAAGGAAATATTTAAATTAGCAAATAGTTCTGTTGAGTAAGGCAAACGATTTCAGTTTGGAAAAGTTTAAAAATATTAGCGCTTTAATATAATTTTCCTCCACTCTTAGTGGTATATATGATGCTCGTTATTTTGAAATGAGGAAATGTATGAAGAAGCCGGACCAGAAACCAGATTGGAGAGACCAGGGACTTAACCAGAACTTTTCGAGAGAGAAAAACATTAATAGATGTTTGTGAATGGACAATTATTATATTATTGTCGGTAAACTTTTCGCAAGATATTGTAAACAAGCATTTAAAAATAACCCTAGCACATAAAACTTATTATTTTTTAATTTATATTTATTGATATTTACAAGTTAATAACACATCTAGTAAATAGGCTAAAAGAAAATAGGCATGAACAAGACACGTAGAGAAGCCATCCAGCGGCAACACTCTAAAAATATTTTAGACTAGATGATCTCGAGGCCATCTTCTTTTTAGACGCCTCGGAGGATTATCGGGAATTAAAGTGGAAGAAAGGATTGTAACTAGAGGATTAGAGTGGGAATGGAGTTTGTCGTGAAAGGAATGATATCTGGTTCGGGCCAAATCAGCAACATACAGAATATTAAGGTGATTATGGATCAGTTTAATAGTTACAAAGTAAGGAGCATTGGGGATTTTACGAAGGATTTTGGATTGTACTGATTGGGTAAGAATTCGATGGTTTAGTGGAGCCCAAACTTAAAATTAAACCATAGAATTGGGTTTATAGTGTTTCACTTATTACCATTTCTTGTGGCATTGGGGCACAAACCAGCCTCTGTTGGCTTTCTACACTGGTTACTAACGCTAAGAGTGTAAAAAGGTTATCTTGAGCCTGCCTCTTATACAATACTGATTCGGGTCTTATACTGGTTGTAAATAAGTATGGCTATGATTTTATTTTGTTATACAAAATAAAATAAATGAAGATTTGTTTGTTTGTTTATTTATTTAACGTCACTTTATGCTACTATGGCTAATCGGACGATGCTACAGTGGGAGTCCTAAATTTTGCCTATCCAGGTTTTATTAGGATAGGGATCTTTAACGAGTACCTGACATCGCACAGGCTCGGGACCACCTTTTAACGTCCCCTCCGAAGGACGGCGCAACTAAGGATTTTTTACTCCCATTAAATAATCCTAGGACATTCTGTGAGTTTGAACCCGTGACCTTTGACATAGGAGGCTGTTACGCTAGCCACCCAGCTACAAGTGATCCCTAAATGAAGATTTAAATTAATGTAATTTAATTGTTTTATGCATTTGGCTTTGTTTTTTTCTTGTTAATTGTATGTTTAAATGCAACCTTTGGGGAATTGAATTTCCTTGATTCTCGGTCTTCAAAATTTGACTTGGATAGTTTGGTAAAATCTAAATAGCCTGTTCACAGCATCATTAGGCCGAATCGTTGTTCCTCTCCTAATTATTATGGAATGTATATAGGCTGTTCAATAAAATTAACTAAAACTAATAGAAAAAGTATATAATATTATACCACGTAAAATACAATACAATATGGTGTAATGAGCTGTCCTCGCTATTGAAATGTGAGACACAAACCTGTAAAGACAACCATGTTGTGGTTAAGCGCGTGGGCTGTGCCTTTGCTGGTTTCAGTAATCCACGTAATAGCTGTATTGAACAGCTATTTTGTGTAATAGCTGTCTTTGTCAGTAATGCGCGATCTCCACCTATGGAATTGATAATCTCTGTTGTATCGAATGAAGTTATGAAGTCAACATGTATACTCATATATTTAATATAGACATATCTTTCAGCTGGGGGCTTGTAACGTTAATTGATAAAGGTTTTTTCCCCTCAGTTTAACCCGCTCTACCTCTGTTGATGCTGCTCGGATCGAAGATTTGACGACAGTTTCTTTATCAGAAATTTAGTGGTAAATATTTCTTGTTGCACAAAATTTGCCGGTAGGACATAGTTAGGAGCTATATTGGTTTCAATTAATACAAAAAACAACACAAAAACCTTTTTTCATCATCAAATATGTGACACCTCCAGTTCTGTTGGTGCTGCTCGGATCTTAATTTGGACGACAGTATACTTCTCAAATAGTTAACAAAAAGTATTTTTCTATTATATAAAATTTGTTACTATGACCTACCGTTTAGGATTTATATTGGTACGAATAAAAAAAGTCACGATTTTGGTTAACTTTATTAAGTTGATAAAGATTTCATTGACACGCTGGGTATCGCTCGCAGTAAAAGCCATTAAGTTATTTTCGTATATAAAATTGTCGCTAGAACCCAATGTTTAGGGAATATATTTGATTTAATAAAAAAGCCCCTCAGACTACATGCATACTATTATTGTGTGTTTCTAGGGGCGTTTGAGACACACTTTAGCTCCCTTGGTGTTGTTTCAGGTCTTTTTTAACACGTTCTATCTCTGTTGGTGTTGTTTCAATCCAAAATGCAGATTGAACACATTCATGATCTATTCTTTTCCCTGTAAGGGAGGAATTTAAAATTTATCTTTATAATCTGTTTTTGATTTATAGTTGATTAGTTTATATTGTCGGCAACATGTTCCTTGATAGACGAACAGTGATTATTAATTATATATAGATATTATCTAATCGAACCCATCATCTTATTCTACAAGCCGGTTATTAGCGCTAAAATTTCAGGATTTTGAAATATTTTTACTTTCACTTACCTATATATGAAATATATATTAAGGGGAAGTATTGCGAACGTGAAAATTTTCGAATTCCAGTTTTCAACGGAAATACACGTTTTAGGTTCCCCTGAGTCTAAATAACCCTAAATCACCAAGTCCGGCATAAAGGTCTGTGTGTGTGTGGTGACATCCGGGTGAAAACGACAAGTCCTAGGAAACTGAAATTTCATATTTAAGAAAACTATATGTCCGAGACGTTACAGCATATTTTTCATCGAAATCGGCTGACCGGAAGATCTACTTTACACCATGCATTTTGCACCTTCGATTAAACTCGTTATATAGATGTAAAATTAGACGGGCTTTAACATCATGTAGGTTTCATTCAGATTGAAATAGTATGACCGGGGTAAAATGCCGATATTTTAAAATTTCTTTCTCTAAAGTACCTTTGATTTGGCATATTTTATGAAATTGACCATATCATCTGATTTGCATTGCTAAAAAACGGGTAAATATATAAGTCGAACGAATTCGATATCAAACTAAAGGAGAAAACTGCAGAAATATTTTTTTAATGCAATTTTTATTTTTTGAGCCTAAGAACATTAATATACATGTTTATTTTAATTAAATTTAACGATTTAAATTAAACTCGCTATATGGATGTAAAAGTTGTTGGGCTTTAATATGATGTAGGTTTCATTCAGATTGAAATAGTATGACAGGGGTTGAATGCCGATATTTTAAATTTTGTTCCCCTAAAGTACCTTTTATTTTGTAATACACGGAATTTTAAAGGTTAATGAAGAGTGATGAAAAGCCGACAAAACTAGTTAATTGTTGTAGATAAAAATATAATAGATTATTTAATTAAACACATGTTTCTATTGAAATTTAAAATAATTAATTATTTAACAATTTGTTTGTATCTTCAAATGTATTTAAAAATTCTTAAATTGATTTTAACAACGGAGGTAAGTGAAAGTCGTGTGAAATAGTAATTTAAACAACAATTGCATTGAAGTACTTCTCATACCCAATTCAAACTACTGTAATCGTATATTAAGGAATTGTAATTCTTTCTTTCAATATTTGTGATTGTTATTGTTTTAAATTTTTCCGCACTTCTCATCGTTAGTAATTACAGTTACGTTTTGATTGATGCTAAGTAATTTCAATTACAATAACTATCACCTATTATTTAAGTAGTAATTTATACAGAAAGTTTAGTTTTGTCGCATTCCATATTTAATGTTTTAATGAATAGTTAATAATTCCTATAAGCAATGAAAGATTATAAGGACTGAGGAATCACCAAATTTGTTCCATTGCATTGCTTACTTCAGCTTCATTGAGATTTATAACTAATATGCAGTAGTAGAGGTAAAATTATTGAGAAAAAGTGAATAAAGAATGCCTTGCTCAGCTGAATCCAAATTTATAGCATTTCCAAGTCAATTGTAACCTTTTCCAAGTCAAATGTAACTTTTTCCAAGTCAAATGTAACCTTTTCCAAGTCAAATGTAACCCTTTCCATTTCAAATGTCACCTTTTCCATTTCAAATGTCACCTTTTCCAAGTCAAATGTAACCCTTTCCATTTCAAATGTCACCTTTTTCATTTCAAATGTCACCTTTTCCAAGTCAAATGTCACCTTTTCCATTTCAAATGTTACCTTTTCCAAGTCAAATGTCACCTTTTTCTTCACTTCTAGCCTTAAATATTCCGTTTTATTTATTGAAAAATAATTAGTTTAATTAAAATTATGACTTTTTTTAATAATTTTGGCATATCCTATCGCTATTTTTTTCTGTTTTTTAGATATTTGATAACAAGTTCTGTTTTTTACGAACTAATATTTAAAAAAATTAATTATTGTCTATTTAGTTTTAAGATAGTTGTTGATTTTGAATTTTTAGAGGGAAGAGATACTTTTTGGGAATAATTAATGTGTTTTCGGGTATTATAATTACGTTTTTCGAGATGTATTTTTTATCGCTCGCGTATATATTAACTCGCATTTGCTTTTAATGTTTTTTATTGATATAGGGATTAATTAATGTGCTTTCGGGTGGTTATGATTACGTTTTTCGGGCGGTATTTTTTATCGCCCTCGTTTATCTTAACTAAAATTTACTTTTTATATTTTTTATTGATATAGGGATTAATTATTGTGCTTTCGGGTGGTTATGATTAAGTTTTTTGAGCTGTATTTTTTATCGCTCATGGGTATTTCAACTCGCATTTACTTTTAATGTTTTTTATAGATATATAGGTTATAAATTGTATTTGCGGGTCTTGTAATTACGTATTTTGAGCTGTATTTTTTATCGCTCATGGGTATTTCAACTCGCTTTACTTTTTATGTTTTTTATTGATATAGGGATTAATTAATGTGTTTTCGGGTATTATAATTACGTTTTTCGAGATGTATATTTTATCGCTTACTTGCATATTAACTCGCATTTATTTTTAATGATTTTTATTGATACAGGGATTAATTAATGTGCTTTCGGGTGGTTATGATTCCTTTTTTCGAGCTGTATTTTTTATCGCTCATTGGTATTTCTACTCGTATTTACTTTTTATGTATTTTATTGATATAGGGATTAATTATTATGCTTTCGGGTGGTTATGATTTAGTTTTTGATGGATATTGGGATTGATTATTTTGCTTTTAGTTCTCATTATAACGTTGTTGGAATATACATCATTTAGCTTTTTTTTATTTTTATTTAATATTTTTATTATTATTTTTTTATAAAAGGATTAGTTATAGTTCCTTTTATAGCGTCCTGAGTAAGTTTTTTCATCTAAATATTTTATAATGGACCCACTTTCTCACTTGTTCTTACAATTATCTGATAATTTATTCTATTTTCGGGTGTTCTTATAACATTATTTGAACCTTAGTTGTTATCGCTTTTACTCATTTTAAGTTACTGTTCCTATTTCATAAATATTTGATAGAGGGATCGTTTATAGTGTTTTGGGGAATACTAATAGAGTTTATGACATTTTTTTTATAGCTAGTGCACATTTTACCTTAAATAAAAAGTGATCTAGAACAATGCGCAATCGCGATGTAACACCCAGTTAAAAAAAGTAATCAGAACGTGCAAAAACACAAAAAATAACTTTTACTTCAAATTATAACATAATATCTACGGTATGTAGAAATTTCCAAGCGCATAAAAGATTAATGTTCAAAACATGTAATCAGAATCCCCTAAAACAAAAACAAAGAAAAACCACTCTATCAAAAATATAAAATGATATTAGCTCTAAGAATAAACAGTCCAAAAAACGTAATTACAACACCCGGAAAGACAATCACTAACCTATATATCAATAAAAAACATTAAAAGTAAATGCGAGTTGAAATACGCATGAGCGATAAAAGATAGAGCTCAAAAAACTAAATCATAACCACCCGAAAGCACAACAATTAATGCCTATATCAATAAAAAACATTAAAAGTAAATGCGAGTTGAAATACCCATGAGCGATAAAAAATACAGCTCGAAAAACGTAATCATAACCACCCGAAAGCACATTAAGTAATCCCTATATCAATAAAAAACATTAAAAGTAAATGCGAGTTGAAATACGCATGAGCGATAAAAGATAAAGCTCAAAAAACGTAATCATAACCACCCGAAAGCACAACTATTAATGCCTATATCAATAAAAAACATTAAAAGTAAATGCGAGTTGAAATACGCATGAGCGATAAAAGATAGAGCTCAAAAAACGTGTTCATAACCACCCGAAAGCACATTAATTAATCCCTATATCAATAAAAATCATTAAAATAAATGCGAGTTAATATGCCAGCGAGCGATAAAAATACATCTCGAAAAAACGTAATTATAATACCCGAAAAAACATTAATTAATCCCTATATCAATAAAAAACATAAAAAGTAAATGCGAGTTAAAAAACCCATGAGCGATAAAAAGATACAGCTAGAAAAACGTAATTACAAGACCCGCAAATACAATTAATAACCTATATATCAATAAAAAACATTAAAAGTAAATGCGTGTTGAAATACCCATGGCGATAAAAGATAGAGCTCAAAAAACCTATCATAACCACCAGAAAGCACAATAATTAATCCCTATATCAATAAAAAACAAAAAGTAAATGCGAGTTGAAATACCCATGAGCGATAAAAAATACAGCTGGAAAAACGTAATCATAACCACCGAAAGCACAACTATTAATGCCTATATCAATAAAAAACATTAAAAGTAAATGCGAGTTGAAATACCCATGAGCGATAAAAAATACAGCTGGAAAAACGTAATCATAACCACCCGAAAGCACAACTATTAATGCCTATATCAATAAAAAACATTAAAAGTAAATGCGAGTTGAAATACCCATGAGCGATAAAAAATACAGCTGGAAAAACGTAATCATAACCACCCGAAAGCACAACTATTAATGCCTATATCAATAAAAAACATTAAAAGTAAATGCGAGTTGAAATACCCATGAGCGATAAAAAATACAGCTGGAAAAACGTAATCATAACCACCCGAAAGCACAACTATTAATGCCTATATCAATAAAAAACATTAAAAGTAAATGCGAGTTGAAATACCCATGAGCGATAAAAAATACAGCTGGAAAAACGTAATCATAACCACCCGAAAGCACAACTATTAATGCCTATATCAATAAAAAACATTAAAAGTAAATGCGAGTTGAAATACGCATGAGCGATAAAAGATAGAGCTCAAAAAACGTGTTCATAACCACCCGAAAGCACATTAATTAATCCCTATATCAATAAAAATCATTAAAAATAAATGCGAGTTAATATGCCAGCGAGCGATAAAATATACATCTCGAAAAAACGTAATTATAATACCCGAAAAAACATTAATTAATCCCTATATCAATAAAAAACATAAAAAGTAAATGCGAGTTAAAAAACCCATGAGCGATAAAAAGATACAGCTAGAAAAACGTAATTACAAGACCCGCAAATACAATTAATAACCTATATATCAATAAAAAACATTAAAAGTAAATGCGTGTTGAAATACCCATGGGCGATAAAAGATAGAGCTCAAAAAACCTATTCATAACCACCAGAAAGCACAATAATTAATCCCTATATCAATAAAAAACAAAAAGTAAATGCGAGTTGAAATACCCATGAGCGATAAAAAATACAGCTCGAAAAAACGTAATTATAATACCCGAAAAACACATTAATTAATCCCTATATCAATAAAAATCATTAAAAATAAATGCGAGTTAATATGCCAGCGAGCGATAAAATATACATCTCGAAAAACGTAATTATAATACCCGAAAACACATTAATTAATCCCTATATCAATAAAAAACATAAAAAGTAAATGCGAGTTAAAAAACCCATGAGCGATAAAAAGATACAGCTAGAAAAACGTAATTACAAGACCCGCAAATACAATTACTAACCTATATATCAATAAAAAACATTAAAAGTAAATGCGTGTTGAAATACCCATGGGCGATAAAAGATAGAGCTCAAAAAACCTATTCATAACCACCCGAAAGCACAATAATTAATCCCTATATCAATAAAAAACAAAAAATAAATGCGAGTTAAAATACCCATGAGCGATAAAAAATACAGCTCGAAAAACGTAATTATAATACCCGAAAACACATTAATTAATCCCTATATCAATAAAAATCATTAAAAATAAATGCGAGTTAATATGCCAGCGAGCGATAAAATATACATCTCGAAAAAACGTAATTATAATACCCGAAAACACATTAATTAATCCCTATATCAATAAAAAACATAAAAAGTAAATGCGAGTTAAAAAACCCATGAGCGATAAAAAGATACAGCTAGAAAAACGTAATTACAAGACCCGCAAATACAATTACTAACCTATATATCAATAAAAAACATTAAAAGTAAATGCGTGTTGAAATACCCATGAGCGATAAAAAATACAGCTCGAAAAACGTAATTATAATACCCGAAAACACATTAATTAATCCCTATATCAATAAAAAACATTAAAAGTAAACGCAAGTTAATTTGCACGCGAGCGATAAAAAATACATCTCCAAAAACGTAATTATAATACCCGAAAACACATTAATTATTCCCAAAAACTACCTCCCCCCCTCTAAAAATTCAAAATCAACAACTATTTTAAAACTAAATATTTTTTAAAATATTTGTTCGTAAAAAACAGAACTTGATATCAAATATCTAATAAACAGAAAAAAATAGCGATAGGATATGCCAAAATTATTAAAAAAGTCATAATTTTAATTAAACTAATTATTTTTCAATAAATAAAACGGAATATTTAAGGCTAGAAGTGAAGAAAAAGGTGACATTTGACTTGGAAAAGGTAACATTTGAAATGGAAAAGGTGACATTTGACTTGGAAAAGGTGACATTTGAAATGGAAAAGGTGACATTTGAAATGGAAAGGGTTACATTTGACTTGGAAAAGGTTACATTTGACTTGGTAAAAGTTACATTTGACTTGGAAAAGGTTACAATTGACTTGGAAATGCTATACATGAAAAGCCATTCTTTAGGAAATTTAAACTATTCTGCCTAAAGTTTCTTCTTGGACCATACTCTTCTTGAATGGGATTTTACGAACTACATTTGTCTCTTAAAGTCTTTAAATTGAAAAAGTTAGCTAATCAGTAAGTTTTTCGAGAACTAATGATATTTTACCTGAGTAAACTTTCTAATTGAAAGTTTTGGTAAAGTTATTTCAGAGACCTAAGTTTTTTTGCATTAATATTTTTTTTTTCTCTAACAAATTAATTTAAAAATTATGCGGGTCAACCGCAGAAAATAAGGTATTGTTTAATTAATTCTTTACTGCAAACCAAACAAATTTAATATATTTTATATCCTTATGAGACAGTTGTTTAAACTAAATAATTATTAAAAACTACATAATAAGTAATAAAAATAGTTGTGGATATAATTAGTTGACCGTTGAGAATTACTGGAAGGAATTAGTCCGGGTGGCGGTCATTAAATATAACAACTGAATAGTTTCAACTATTTTATTGTTTGCCAACGTTTCGACCCCCATTGTGGGTCATCTATCAGGGCTAAAAAGATACAAAAAGGATACATTTAAAATAAGATTAAAAATACTATTTTAAAAAAATAACTATTGCGCTAGAGAATGTCAATATTATAACATATAAGGATGTGTAAAAAAATCAATTAATTAAATTACAATGATAAAGGTATACTAATGAAAGCTATACAGACCAGATAATGACTAAAGATTATGTACAAATATATAAGAAAAAATTACATGAAATAAAAAACATTAAAAAAATGGAGTACAGTGGAGATACGTACCGTCTGGTAGGCGAGTGGAAACTAGGTACAATTTGGTAATAAGGAATATACGCAGGTAGATAGGAAAGTACGTACAAAAGGATGGGTAAAATGGAAAATACGTACCACATTATACATTATTATCCTTACTATTGTATTATATTGTTTTTACTTCAACAATCTTGTTAAAACATCTTCTAATACCGTTATGATGTTATTACTATTGTAGGTTTAATCTGAATACTTTCTTTTATTTTAATATTACAATTGTACTCATTGTTGTCAAATCCCGTCTAGAAATGTGGTACGTATTTTCCATTTTACCCAACCTTTTGTACGTACTTTCCTATCTACCTGCCTATATTCCTTATTACCAAATTGTACCTAGTTTCCACTCGCCTACCAGACGGTACGTATCTCCACTGTACTCCATTTTTTATTTCATGTAATTTTTTTCTTATATATTTGTACATAATCTTTAGTCATTATTTGGTCTGTATAGCTCTCATTAGTATACCTTTATCATTGTAATTTAATTTATTGATTTCTTTACACATCTAGTTCCTTGTATGTTATAATATTGACATTCTCTAGCGCAATAGTTATTTTTTTTAAATAGTATTTTTAATCTTATTTTAAATGTATCTTTTTAGCCCTGATAGATGACCCATAATGGGGGTCGAAACGTTGGCAAACAATAAAATAGTTGAAACTATTCAGTTGTTTCATTTAATGACCGCCACCCTAACTAATTCCTTCCAGTAATAAAAATAAATAAACTTTGTAGATCATCCACAATTCTAATATATATTATGTTACTTGTTAATTGTTGTTAGATGGCTTTTTATTTAACAAGCTTTTAAAATAATTGGTCTATATGATTGTGTGGGAAAATTTAGGTAGATATTGAACCAAAAGATCGTTATTTGAAACTTACATCTGAAATTTACAACTTCATTATATTAACTAACCTAAATTTATGCCACAAGTAAGATTATAATGTATAGTAATGTCTTGTGAAATAATAACTACTAATGGTTAGGATAATATTTTAACATCTAATTTATGTTAGCATATACCTTTTTTCCTTCTAGTAGATTCGAAGAGTTCTGTTTGATAAAGGTTTTAGGGTTAGGGTATTGGTATATTTTCTCAACCTCTTGTTTATTAGCACCTAATATATTTATATTAACATTCTTTGACGAAACTCAGTAGTGAACTAATTGTTTCACTTATATATATATATATATATATATATATATATATATATATATATATATATATATATTTTTTTTTTTTTTTTTTTTTTTTAAAGACGTTTTGAATTTATTAATTTATTCAAAATTTATGAATTTATTCTAATTTTTTTGGTTTATTAGTTTCAAAAAACCTTTGTAATAAAAAAAAAAAAAAAAAAAAAAAAAAAAAAAAAAAAAAAAAAAAAAAAAAAAAAAACCCTGCTCAAAATTTGAGAGCTTACGTTTCAAGAGTCGTAGTATCCGAATAACGAATAAAAAAAATCCGTTTCTCTTAAAAAATATACACCAAAATTTGATAGAGAATTAAATTTTTGACCAAATGAAAAAAGAATCATTGCATTTGGTTAACAACTTGCTTAGATATTGCGTTTTGAAATCAGCGGTAGTGTTATGATATGATGTTTTGAATTAGTGCTTTTCAAATTACTTAATTGCCTATCAACAGCCATATAAACAATTGTAACCTAATATTGTTATTTGGAACTAATAAACCATTGTATAATAATTTTCAGCGTTTTTTTTCCTTATAGAGTCCCTCAAGCTCTCACTCAGCGATCTTGGTAGATTAAATTTATCGATTAGTGCATTGAATGTTTGGCAGTTCTCAATTATATATTTATATTGAGAGAGGCACTCTACACATGTCACACATTCGTTCGGCTGCCCGAGGATGAGATGGACATGTGTGAGTCTGCTATCGTACTCCCTTCGGCGGTACATATACTTTTTTTTTTTTTAATTTATTTATTGAGATATATTACAATTGGTTTCTATATGAACATTAGTGATAGTGATATAAGATCCCATTTACACAATATATACAGTATACAATGATAAAGTTAAATAAATACAATATAATATATATACAAAATAAGAAAACAAACAACAACCTATAACTGAGATAAGTACAAATAAATGATATATATATATATATATATATATATATATATATATATATATATATATTAATATAATAATAAATATAAAAACAAAAACAAATCAAAACATTAACCTATAATTGAGATAAATAAAAGTTTGCAAATAAAAAACATCATTCAAACAAACATAACTATATACAAAATATACAAGTGCTATAAGGACCCCAGGCTGGGCTTTTCCCTCTAATTGTGGAGGAAAAAGCGGAATCCAAGAGATACTAGACCCTCGCTCTCAGCCGTGTCACTGGTGTGACTCAGTGGAGGCCGAACTAGGGCGCAATAGCCACAAACATACATTACATGAGTGGAGGATCTGACCAGTGTCAGAACTCAAATTTAAACGTTTACAATACGTCTCGCGGCCACTGCCGTTTCAATCTTCGATTGTAGGGATGGGTGGTACTGGATAGGGATTGTGCTAGAAGGTTAGGATGATGACTAAGGTTCTGATGAAATTTGGAAAATTTGGATGGTACCAGGTCTAAAATAAACGGAATTTTAAGGTCGTGGTGTAGGGTAGAGTTGGCAACGTAATAAGGAGCATTAACTATTGTTCGGAAGACTTTGTATTGGAAGGATTGGATGCGTTTGATGTTAGAATGTTTAGCTGTCCCCCACAGTTCAAGTCCGTAAGTCCATATTGGTTTCAGTACTGTCTTGTATATTAGTAATTTGTTGTCAACTGTAAGATGAGATTGTCTGTTTAGTATTCTGTATAACTGGCCGAATCTGTGGTTGAGTTCTTTTCTTTTAAGTCTTGTGTGTGGGTTCCACGTCAGTCTTTTGTCTAGTAAAAAGCCAAGACACCGGACTGTGTCAGAGGAAGGAAGCGGTAGGGAATTGAAATAAACCGTTGGACAGGATTTGCGTCGAAGAGTGAATGTGACGTGTGAGCACTTGTTTTCGTTCACCTTAATACGCCAAGCGTTACACCAGTCTTCGACAAGGAAAAGGTGATTTTGTAAACTAAGCGATGCTGCTTCAGGATCGGAATTAGATGACAAAATGGCGGTATCATCAGTAAATGTTGCCAGAAAGGTATCGGGATCGGTAGGGATATCGGCGGTGTAGAGGATGTAGAGGACGGGTCCCAAGACGCTGCCTTGAGGAACACCAGCCTCAACAATATAATGTTTGGAAAATTCTGAACCACAGCGAACTCGGAAGGAGCGGTTTGATAGATAGGATCGGAGGACTAGGTTAAGGATTGGGGTAAATGGGTTTTGAGCTTAAAGAGCAATCCCGGGTGCCACACCCGGTCGAAGGCTTGAGCTATGTCCAGAAAGGCACCCGAACAATACTCCTTGCACTCAAGGGCGGAGGAAATGTGGTCTACAACTCGGAGTCCTTGCTGAACCGTGGAATGTTGAGGACGAAATCCGAACTGATGTGAAGGAAAATTTTTAAATTTGGCTAGGATTCGTTTTAGTAGGAGCTTTTCGAAAATTTTTGAGAGGATCGGAAGTAGGCTGATAGGTCTGTAAGATGACGTGTTGTTAGAAGGTTTGCCTGGTTTTAGGAAAAGGATGATAGTTGAATGTTTCCATAAAAGAGGAAAATAGGTAGTGCGTAGGATACAGTTATAGAGATATGTAAGGAATGCAATGGCTTTAGGTGGAAGTTGTCTTAATCCAGGGATTTACGGAGAGGAAGCTTTTTAAGAAGATATCTGACCTCAGAGGGATTAACTGCTTTAGGTGGTAAGGAGAGTGGTATTGGTGACATAAGGAACTCTTCAACTGCTGCAGTATTGGTTGGATTAAGCTCTGGATGAGGAGTAAAAACTTTGGCAAGGTGCTGTGCAAATTCCTCGGCCTCATCCTTGTCAGAAGCAGCCCAGGAACTATCACAGCGCCGGAGAGGATGGGAAATGGTGTGGGATTTTAGGATTCTCTTCGTGACATTCCACAGGGAATTGTCACGAGTCGAGAGAGAGGAGAGGTAGGTATTGTAGGATTGGGAACGGAAGATCGCCAACTCCCGCTTTAATTTTCTACAAAAGAAGTTATAGGAGCGGCGATCTTCTGGGTGGCGGGTGCGTTGCCATTATGTTCTGGCTCGGCGTTTGCTGTTGATGAGGTCTGTCAGGTGTTGTGGTAAATGGCTTTTATAAGGAATTATTTGGAAGTGCTTGGGAGAGGAGGCAGTCCAGGCGGCTTGTTGAATAGCGGTTGTAAAGGAATAGGTCATTTGGGGTTTTGAGAATCACTCTGAGGTCAATATCATTAGTGAGGATTTCGCGGAAGAGGTTCCAGTTGACAGGGCCTCTAATGAATGACGGTGGGATAGGTTTAGGAATAGGTGTTATGGATACATATAGAATCAATGGACTATGATCAGAGGATAGTTCATCAAGGCGAGCTATGGAAAAATTCAGAGAGCCTAATCCGCTGTGGATGAAGAAGTCGAGGATGTCAGGATTACGGTTAGGATCTGTTGGCCAGTAGGTAGGAGAATCGGGAGGTAGGAGATGAAAGCATCGGGAGTAGAGTGCAGACTGCAATGTCCGTCCACGAGAATTGGTGGTTCTAGAACCCCACTGTTGATTCTTAGCGTTTAAGTCTGCACCCAAAATGAAGTGATTACCCAAGGAGTTGAGGAAGGATCCAAATTGGGCAGAGGAAATGGGATGTTTAGGAGAGCAGTATGCTGATGCGATGATGAGCGGAAAGAAAAAGGTTTTGATAACAATGGAAGTTGCTTGTAGGTAATCGTGGGCGGAAAGTGGGTGTAAGTGATGGGTGAGGGATCGGCGGACTATGGCAGCAGTACCGGCATGGGTACATATACTAAAAACGGAAAAGGTTGTATAAACTATCTATCGCTGAAAAACATTTACCGTAAATATCTTACTTTCACAAGTCTTAGCCCGAAATATGTATATACTTGTTTATACATATTTCAGGCTAAATCTTGTGATATTAAGATCTTTAAGAATTTTTATTTCAATGATAAAATAAAAGCCTTGTAGATTTTTCTAAGATTTTTTTATTGCAAGGATTGGATGAAGCCGAAGCTTAATTATCAAAAATACTCGATAATGGCAATGTAAGTGAGCTTTTTGTATTTCATTGGAAGTTTCATTTGTTTTTCATGTAATTGTAGTTGTAGTCTGCATCCACGAAGAGTTTCAGTCTTGTATCTGACTCCCATGTAAAAGGAGCTTGCTTGTCAGAATAGAGTTATAATAGTGGAGAGAGAGAAATGCTTTATTTTATCAAAATTACAATAAAACAAAACCGTGCTGCCCAACTGTATTGGGTTGCTATCATACACAGCGTACTTATCAATCTTGATGACATGTGATATTGACCTAAAAAGTTATAAATTTACAATACAATTACTTTCTTTATCAACAGATTTCTATGTTATATCTTATAATATGTAATATAGTCTATATTCCAAAGCAAAATACAAGCATAAAAAAACAAAAAGAAACAGATTTGAAAATGCACACCTAAAGGACCAACAGAATCAATGACAAAATTTAAGCAAAAAGATAAGACGAATAAAGAAAAACATAAATATGTCATAAATAAAGAATCATAAACATAAATAAAGAAAAATATAAATATTAGAAAAAAATAACTCAAACATTGTTCAGGTTTTGTGAAAAAGATCAAAAGTAGAAATTGTCGCTTTAGTATGTTTTCCTGACTAGGAAAAACTATAAATCATGGAAATGTGTATTTGTAATTCACTACTTTTCTCAGTCATGAAAAGTTGCGGACGTACGAAAGTACAGATTGATGAAGTATAGAAGATAAAGAAGGAAAGAAATGATCTACTAAGAAAATTTATTTTACACCATTTGTGTAGATTTAGACGTTAGTACATTGGTAACGTTTTTCATTTCTTAGTTCCTAACGACAAATTTTACATACGGTGACTTCAAATTTGCTATTCGAGCAACACTAGTACAAATTTTTTGACCAAGAAGGTGTCAGTCCATCCCCAACATTTATTAAATGTAGCAAAACGTCCAACTTAATTTCTAACAAGGAAAATAGATCCGCGGAATAGCTAGAACGTGTCAAACAGAGGTTGAAAAAAAAAAAGTTTAATACTGAAAGTTATAGACCCCAGAAAAAAACAAAAAACTTATCCATATCAAAATTAAAGTTTATTTAACTGTTAGGATAATTGTAATGAGTATGCTATTTAAGTTCTCGCCTCTTGGTTTGAAAAAAAATACACGTACTTTTTAAGTAAAGACATAAGTTCAGAAAGCAATTTCCGTTTTATTTTGTGTCACTTGACCTTGTTAGGACGATAGACTTCCTTTGTCTTTCTCAACCTCAAGGGTCCTTAGAGTTATTGAGGAGGCCTCTTGTCGAAGCAGGTCATCATATGAGTCTCTTTAATATTCAGCTTTTATTTCTTGTTTGTGATATCAACATAATATCCTTGGCACGCCCAAATTTAAAAATTGGATAATACGTTTCGGCCATAAGTTACCAGAAGGTTCCTTGGCCTGTAAGGATATAATCCAGTATAAATTTCATCAAATTCGTACACGAATAAAATTAATATAATTTTATTTGAATTAAAGAAAAAAAGAGATGAAAAGAAAGGGCATACAACAATAAGCAAGTATTTTATATGTGTATTAAAATATTTACAAATGTGTGTATTAAAATATGTGTGTAAATGTGTATTAAAATATACACAAATATCATTATTAAACTTAATAATCATTATGTTAGGTATGGTTATAACAATGGGAAAGAAAGGGCACAGAAGGCCTCGAAATGACGTGGAGGAAGAGAGTAAGATGAAGATGGTGCTCGCCGTGGTAGGGGCAAACCCACACCTACCAATTATCAGAGGGAACTGGTTAGGAGGGAAATGCCCTGTGTGGTAGAAGCACAACAACAGTGGCGGAGAGAAGGAGGTTCCTTATAGGAGCACATGGGCAGAAGCCATGCACTCTATCATATGAGGGGGTATAAAGGATAAAAGGGGAGACGAAGGATGTGAAATTAAGATAGACCACATTATAATACAAAGGCAAAAGATGCTCTGACCCAGAAAACTGTTAGCCTAAAGATTCCAAATATTGTACTTTTAAGGGAACAGGGTCCTTAACCTTTTACTACTACCATCTAGCAACACGGTCATAATTAGTCATCAAAACGCATCTAGGGGCAGCCAGAGTAAGGGACCTCTGCCAAAATTGGCAGGTATTGGCAAGACCCCGATGCAAGTCAGCATTGGTGAGAGACACTTGTAGTGAAGTGAGCACATGTAGCCAACAGTGGAAGAAACATTATTTTCATTACCTCATGCATTAATAATTACTCATCATGGAGGAGTAATTCATAGGAGCCCGCTTACCCAAGGACCGAGAAAGAAGAGGACGAAGGGGGAAGAGGAACCAACTAGAAATTGCAGATATGTACAATAGAATAAGATTACTAATCCCACACCACATGTAGCAATATTAACAAATACAACCCATTCATTTATACAGTCCACTATTCATTGAAATAACCCAGCCCATCAATTATTTTATTTTATTATTATCAAAAGTCCCCTGGAACGCCTCAGGCCTTAGATAATAAACAGTACTGATAATGAATGATTCGCTAATGTGAAAAGATCTTTTGCAAATGCTGTAGGAGTTGGGATTTGTTACTTCATCAATGTGGATGATAGAATGTGAAGCTAATTAAAAATACATATTACGTATTATGATGAAAAAATAAGAATTGTATTATATAATATAGCAGTATATTATATTAATAATAAGAGTATATAATATCAGCAGATATGAAAACTACGTAGGAACCTAATCTGTTTAGGTCATATACGCAATAGAATAATGTACTTCATTTAGCCCTTTTAACTTAGGGGATTGAAAAAAGAGGAAAAATTTGAAAGTATAATCACTTAAATACAGGGCAAAGCCATCATGACCAATTGGAAAACAGTTCAGCCGTAAAAGCTGGTCGTAATGTCTGGTTGAGTCATAAATTCTACCTTCCATTTTGCTTCAAACGACGATAATGGCTCGTAAAAAAACATAGCGTGTTAAATGGTTGTTTCTGAGCATTATATCTTTCATATTTATCTGAATAATTGGGAGTTTTTTATATTCGAATTGTTTAACGTGTAGGTCTTATAGTATTTGTTTTTTATCGCTTCCACATCATACAAATGTCTATTCACTAGTTTATATCAATTTAAAACAACAAACTATGAACGTTATTTATATTAAATGCTTTATTGTATTTTAATAATTTTGATGTTTTTTTCTGAGTTACATTTTTCAGTCATATTAAAATACATTTATGAAATGTTAACACTTGTGCATGTGTCTTTGTAAAAGAAGCGTATAAGGGGGAAAAAGTTCTTTTTATCAAATTCAAAATTTTCAGAGGTCTGTAAA
Organism: Piezodorus guildinii; assembly: GCA_023052935.1. Classification (NCBI taxonomy): domain Eukaryota; kingdom Metazoa; phylum Arthropoda; class Insecta; order Hemiptera; family Pentatomidae; genus Piezodorus; species Piezodorus guildinii. The sequence continues at coordinate 122,656,776 of CM041293.1, read as the reverse complement.
TATTTTAATCCTATTTTATACTTATCAATACTCAATAATATATTTAGAGCATTCCATTCGAAATTTAAAAACACTGCAAATTATTACACAATGGTTTGTTATTTCCAAATACCTATATAAGGGTATAACTTTTTATGTAGCTTTTCACAGGTAATTAACTATTACAAAAAGCAATAAATAATCCAAAGCCAAATAGCCTACCCCCACTGCTAATTTCAAAAGTTATATCTTTGCTATTTCTGAAGCGATTTCAATTATTCTATTTTTGGTTTGTAGGAAGATTGAATAGCACTAAAGAAAAGATAAAATATTAGTAAATTCGTACTACTGGCAGACAGATTTAAAAAAAATATATTTCAACGTTTGTGCCCAATTTCAAAAAGGATTGGTCCAGTAGTTTCGAAGAAAAGCTTCATTCTTAAAACCTTACACCTCAAATTTTAAGGGAGGATAATTTTGTATTTCTTTGTTCGATTATAATTGAAAATAATAAACCGAAAATCCTTTAGTAGTTTAGTTATTTGTTTCAAAGAAGGAATGTGACAGTATCATATTTTACAAAATTCTCGTAATCTTAAGGCATCAATAGAAAAAATAATTCGCCAACGCACTCTCCGTTTTGAAAATTTTAGCAGTGGAGACACGACGTTAGAAAAAAAAATGGCTTCGGGCGACCAATAAGGATATTAATGAGGTTCTGCAGAAAGCTGTAAAATCCTTCGACAAATACTCGCAAATCTCCCAAAGGAGTGTAGTATGTCGAAAGATACTGATAGTCTCCATCCTCTGTTCCATACAGCAGTAAACTGATTCTCCACAAAATTACACCTTAGCGATCTGCTTAGAGATTAACAATTATTAAAAAATAATTGAAAATCCCCTCTGATGTGAGATTTCACAGGAAGATTGTTACCTGTGAAGAAATGTAGGTTTACTAGAAAATAAGAATACGCATAAGCAATGTCTGGGTCGCGGTCAAACTTCTTTTCCGGGCAATTTACGAAATAAATTCATGCTATGGAATTTCAAATGTGTTATCCGTCACGAATTTGTTCCTCATGGATGCTCAATGAATTCTGAATGCTACTGAGAAGTACTGAAGAAAAAAATGACTGAAAAAGCAGGATAACGTGCTTTTATCAACCGAAAGGGAGATTATTCCAACTAGAAAATGCTCGTCCTCACACTTCCCGTCGAACCGAAGACAATGTTAAGAACTTTATGGGTTCTAACTCCTGCCTCATCAACCATTTAGTCTATCTACCATCGGAATACTAATTGTTTTAATCCATCGCGCATTTACTTTAAAGGAAAAAGTGTGATAATTTTGTGAAAGTTGACATTGCGGTTCAAGAGTTCTTTGATATCCATACCAAAGAATGGTGTCAGCGTGAGAACAATTGGCAAGCAGATGTTTAATGGTGGTAGATAACAATGGACTATACTATGAGTAATTTTTTATTTGATATAATAATAATAATATAAATTTTAAATAAATTTGTTAAATTTTCAGCTTCATTACATTGTAATTGCTATAATTACAATTATTTATAAAATTCATATCTTAGTAAAATATATTTGAAATTCATATTATGTTTCTTTCTTCGTTATCCGGCTTACCCGGATTAGTCATTGCAAAAAAATCATGAAAATCAATAAGTTCAACTGAAGTAAAATCTGCTTTTACTTCAACATGATATAGATAAAAAAAAAATGAATTGTACTTGGTGCCATATAGTATAACTTCCGGGCAATTAAGATGGAGTTAAAATGGCTTCGGCATAACAGAGGAAGCTTTAAGGCTCTTGAAATGTTATGATTTTTAACTCCGTTTTCCCGTTCGTTTAAAATACATTGACCACGAAAATGTATATAAAAAGTCTGTTCCATTCACTCTATGTAAATGTTGATAAAATGTATGTATATTTATGTGGGTGACTTGCAATCAGCAATCTAAAAATTTGGCAAATAGGTTTTTCTGTATTATATAATTGTTTTCGGGAAAATTGAGAATAGATCTAAGAAAAAAATAAGTGTGTAATGTTGATCTGACGTTGAACTGATACAGTTTTAGTATCTAATTACCAACGTTTGTATCGTATGAAAATAAAACTTATTAGTTATTTGTTATGTCGAGCCTACACCGGTGTCTTCCCGGAGATCTTACCCGTTCCCAGCCTCTTTAATGTGCACATGCAAGGAGGAATCCGTAATGATTGTTATCGTAACTCGTATCAGCTACGCGATTCTCATACGAATTACTCACGAAGTAAGTTCAATGCTCTCGCTGGACTCCTCTTGCTGTAGTTCGAGAACCCTCACCCTGCTCTTATTTTTGATGTTCTGACCATCCATTCTGGACGATTTGATCTCTGTGTAGATTTAGAAAAATATAGCCCATTATATTTATTTAATGCAAATGATCAAAGTTATTATATTAGATGGTATTAGGAATAATTATGCAGTTGCATGTTGGGAGACTGCGCTGATGCCTCCATGATTAATCGATAAGCAAGCGACTGTGGCCTTCCCATTCTCCTCTTTGTTAGACGCACCTTCGAGGGACCTCCTTAACAACTTTATCGTCCTGTCCTTGTTAAAGTCACACCTTGTCAACCTCTTTGCAGTCTTCTCTCAGTCAATATTAAATGAATGATCACTAAAGGGTGTTACTTGTTGTAGCTTCAAGTGGAAATAATATTATTACTTTCACTTACATATGTATGAAATATGTAGTAAGGGAAAGTATTGCGATCGAGAAAACTTTTGAAGTCCAGTTTTCAACGGAAATACACGTTTTAGGGTCCCCTGAGTCCATATGACCAAGTCCCGAAAAAAGGTGTGTGTATGTGTGTGTGTGTGTGTGTGTGTGTGGTGTGTGTGTGTGTGTGTGTGTGTGTGTGTGTGTGTGGTAAGTCAAGCGCGAAAACTAATTGTCCTTTGAAACTAAAATTTCATATTTAAGACAACTATACGCCCGAGATGTTACAGCAATTTTTTCATCAAAATCAGCTAACCATGAAAGCCACTTTATACTATGCATTTTTCACCTATTTTCGATTTTCTCAAAAACGGCTCTAACGATTTCGATTAAACCCGTTATATAGATGTAAAATTAGACGGGCTTTAACATTATGTAGGTTTTATTCTTATTGAAATAGTCCGACAGGGCTTAAATGCCAATATTTTAAAATTTCCTTCTCTAAAGTACCTTTAATTTGGCATATTTTATGAAATTGGCCATATCATCTGATTAGCATTGCTAAAAAACGGGTAAATATATAAGTCGAACGAATTCGATATCAAACTAAAGAAGAAAACTGCAGATATATTTGTTTAATGCAATTTTTATTTTTTGAACTTAAGAACGTTAATATACATGTATAATATACGGTTGGAATGCTAATGTTTACAGAAAAAATATTTTCTTATACATTCTTTTGTAATAGTTAACGCAGAGTGATAAAGAGTCGATAAAACTAACTGATTGCCGTAGATAATAATATAATAGATTATTTATTAAAACACATGTCTCTATTAAAATCTAATGGAAATAATTATTTAACAATTTGTTTGGATACGGGAGAGGAAATTCATTCTGTTCTCGATAATGAGTAAATCAAATATCTGGGATGTCGTTTTACGGGTGAATTGGAATTTTACGACGAATCCGTCTGAAGGCTGAATCGGGATATGGAAAAGCTCGTTAATACCAATCTCTTAAAGCCAGACCAAAAGATCAACATTGTAAATAGATAAGTTTTTCCTTCTATTATATACCCATCGCAGACAGCACCGCTGACAAAACTGAGCCCATCTCTACTTGAAGCGATTGACGTTATAATTCGAAGATGTATAAAGGCTATCGTAGGATTGCGAGCCAACTCCTGCTCCCCTATGCTATACTCGCCGCGAAGATACAGAGGTCTAGGACTTCTGCGGTGTCTGTGGGAAGCTCCTCTTCAGCAGTGGGCGATTTCCCAAAGGTTGGCCGGAGTAACAGACGCCCTGTTTCAAACTATTTTTAATTTAACGGAGGAGATCCACGTGTGCATCGAACTATTGCAGATTGAAGGAAATACTATGGATGCCCCTCTCACGGTAAAGAAAGTAAGACAATTCTTAAGAGAAAAGTCTTTCGAGGATTGGAGCCAATGCAAGTGGCAGGGCGTAGGTGTGGTCCATTTCAAAGCCAGCCCATGCGGTAATAGGTTTATGTTTGATCGAAGGATCCTTACAGGATCGGAGTGGACCAACGCACTTAAACTAAACATAAACTACGCATCACTTCGTGGAATCCCGGGATCGAGGTGCCAGGTTAATGAAGCAGTAGGACCCCTCTGCCGCAGATGCGGTCGAGAGTCAGAAACCCCCGCACATGTGTTGGGTAAATGTCCACATAACATGCTTCTGAATTTCTCTCTCTAAATTTGCTTAAAATTCTTAAATTGATACTAATAACGGACGTAAGTGAAAGTCGTGCGTTGCGCTCACCATATTTTTTATTTTATGATTTAAGCATTTAAAGATATTAATAAATTATATTTTAGTTTGTGATTCTATTATTTCTTTAAGATTGTACCATGAATTATTTATGGTGAAGTTTTTTATAGAAAATAATTAATATGTTTTTGACATGATGAATGATATAAATAAGAATGATTCCAATTAGATAAATTTAGTAAATTAAATATAATAAAATTAATTAAAACACTATTTATTTAATTGCATATTTAGTAACACGCATTAGTAAGCAGTAATTAATTTTATATTAATATTACATGTGTCAAGTATAGTAATAACTATAAAAGTAGTAGCCATAAAAGTCTACAGGAAGTATATCTGTGGATAGGACATCATTGACATGCAAGAATGTAGCAACAATTATACGACACTCGGACAATTATATCCAAAATTATAATACTGCAGCAAAAATAATTCATGAGACCTCCGGATTTAAAGAACAGAATCTCCTTATTATAGGTATGATTTGCAATCCATTGTTTCATGACACAAAAGTAAGATTTCTTGCGATCACTCGTTCATTTCGGGCCACACGGTTTCAAATAGTTAATAGCCAGACATCTTAGTTATTGGTAAAAATAGAAAAATGGTGCAGATTAAAGAGATATTTTTCCTATAGGTGATAACTTTTAGAAGACAGTTGCTGAAAAGAATAAACCTAATGACGATAGACGAACTGAAGTATCTGTACGGATTGGAGAGCTGTAGGATTTATCCTATTATAGTTTACTGTATTGGCTTGACTCCACTACACAAACACTCGAGAAACCATCTAGTGACTATAGCTTCCCATGAAAAATCATTAACAACGGCAGCTACCATCAAAATTTTTAAAATATAACAAATAGGTTCGATGCTGATAATACCGATATATGCTTACTAAATTTAATCCAATGACTACAGTCCAAGCCTGAATCCCCGAGATCAGACATACCCACCTACCCTTCGACCTACCTCTTGGACGCCTACTAGTCAATAATAATATAAGTATAATAGTATTATAACAGCATTTAACAACGTTTTAGGGGTATTTTAACCGTATCGTATAAACATTACTCTAAAAGTATAAACAACAATAAAACTTAAAAAATGTTAATGTTTAAGCTTCCTTCGTTACTTAACAATTTTTCCTTATTTGTTTATCGTATATGATTAACAAAAAATCATGAATTTTCAACTCAATATTTAATCCTACAGAGTGGCCTATTGTGCCCACTTACTTGATGTTTCCTAAATAATAATAATAATAGGCTTAGCGAACCCGAAGGTTCGATGCCGATACCACCAAATTCCGCCTACACAGACTCGTCCAATGTTCACCGTTCAAGCCCGAGCGCTCGAGATCACCCTTAACGCAATCCTCCCATCGACGCTTCGGCCTACCTTTCGGACGCCTACCAGTCGGTTCAGCGAATACCAACTTTCTCGGAATCTGCTCTTCATCGAGCCCAACAACCTTACTCGCCCATTTGAGTCTCCGAGATGCTACCAAATCAATTATATTCACAGGATACAAGTCCCGCAATTCCGCGTTGCGCAACCTTCTAAACTCCCCAGTGGCCTCATCTCTCTTCGGACCAAATATTTTACGCAGTATCTTATTCTCGAAAACCTTAAGCCGTTGTTCATCCTTCAAAGTAAGCGGCCACGTTTCGCATGCGTAAAGAACCGTTGGAAGAATAATAGTTGTTGTTGTTGGTTTGGGTTTTGAGGCGTAAAACCCGAGGGTCATCAACGCCTTTATTTCATTTGTTTATTTTATTTAATTTCTATCTAAACTCAGAAAAAAAAAAAAAAAAAAAAAAAAAAAAAAAAAAAAAAAAAAAAAAAAAAAAAAAAAAAAAAAAATTATTTTCTTATATTGTTTACTACAGGAATCCCTATATTTTATTTAACAGCTGCTGGGCCTTAAGAAAGTTTAACAATAATTTCACGTTATTCTCGTCATTGCTCAACAAGACTGCTGTATCAGGTCTTAAGCCTAATCTGTTCAAATATGATTGGTAAAAAGGACATTCCTCCAGTATGTGTCTGACAGTAAGTGGGTTGTTACAGTGTTGGCACTTTGGGGGTGGCTGTTTAGTGATATGATGTATGTGTGTCAGGTTAGTGTGGCCTATCCTCAACCTAGCTAAGACAACTTCCTCTCTGCGACTTGATCGACTGGATGAGCTCCATGGCTTTACTGTTGTTTTGATTGTTTTCAGTTTGCTAGGAGGGCTTTCATCCCACATGGATTGCCAGGCATCTGCTATCTCCTTTCGAAGTGGATGACACATATCCCGAGGTGTTAAGATGATCACATGGTGATAAAGGTTACATACAGGTTAAATTTTGCTCCCTAATTTTTTGTCTATTTAAGAAGAAAAAAAGGTTTAAATTTGTTTTAAAGTTAGTGAACTTAGTGCGTGAAGTCCCCTAGAAGACAGAGGAACCACCAGCTAGCTAGCTCAGGAGACAGTTCGGCCGTGGGCAGCGCCAGGAGAGCAGCCAGTTTGCACGTGGCTTTGTTCCACTCCAGCTAAGGCTACTTTAGTTTTCTTATTATTTCCACTTATTTTAGATTTAAGTATTTTATTTTTATTAGTTACTATTATATAATAAGCATATTTCATTTTAACTGATATGGACGAGCCATTTGCTAGCTCCAATAAAAAACGAAAAAGAGGGAGAATGAAAACCCCGCCGGACCCGCTACACTTAAATGACAATAATAATAATGTACCAACATATTTATTAATGTTTAGAGAAGGAGATGCAGGTTTTCAAAAAGTGTCTCCGTTTCTAATACATAAATTCATAACTAACCTAGTAGGAGAGGTTAAAAATATAAAAAAATTGCGAGATGGTAGTTTGCTTATTGAAACCTGCAATAAAACCCAATCGCTAAAGCTTATAGACTGCACAAACTTTGCAGAACAATTTAACGTATCAGTTAAACCACACTCTACTTTAAATTACAGTAAAGGTGTAATAAAATGTTTTGATTTGCAATATCTAGACAAAAATGAAATAATATCCGAACTCGATGGTAAAATTAAAGATATAAATAGAATAAAAATTAAAATTAATGGCAACGAAAAATCTACACATTCCTATATTGTAACGTTTCCCACTCCTTTTCCTCCCGAAACTCTTAGGATAGGTTTCCAACATATCCAAGTCCAAAAATACTCGCCAAATCCGGTCAGATGTTTTAGATGTCTTAGTTTTTCCCATCATACATTGAAATGCACCAGCACTAAAATCCTATGCTCCCAGTGTGGTGAGGAAAAGCATACTGATGAAAAATGCACCAAAAGTCCCAGATGTATCAATTGTGGTGGTGAACACAACAGTTTAGTTAAATCCTGTCCAATTTACAAACTTAATAAAGAAATTAAAAATATTCAGTTTACTAAGAAAGTTTCCTACCATGAAGCGAAAAAAATATACAAATTGGAAAATCCCCAGACGTTAAATAAATCTTTTTCAGAAATTGCCAAATTAGACAATAAAACCTCCAAAACAATAAACACCAAAGAAATAGGTATACAAACTGATGCATATTTCAAATTTGAAGCTGCCACAAACAATCAAGCTCATGTAAGTACAAATATCTCGTCTCTTCCTAGCACCCCGAAGCCTCAGCGCTCTACGATCTTAACGCGCTCAAAGGCAAGCACTTCTACTTCTACCTCTTCCCACCCTCCCCTATCTTTCCTTTCTACCTCCTCCTCCTCTACCATCTCTCACAATATATCTTCCCTCTCCACCTCCTCTAACACCTCTCTTCTTATCCCTCCTCCCATCACATCCTCTACCCCCTCTTACCCTATCCCTCTCCCCTCCACCTCCTCTACCCCTTCTCTTACATCAACCCCTTCCACCCCTTGGTCCGCTCCGTATCTTTGACGTCTCTAAATATTGGGGCAATCGAAGATTCCTGCAGCACCGAGGCGATTGAGGTAGATCCATCCGACGCCGACGAAGGATTTACTGAAGTTATTAATAAAAAAGGAAAAATTAAAAAAGAAAATTTAGGAAATAAAGATAAAAATAAAACACAATAAGTGACAGTTTCATTGTTTTATTATTTTTTCATAAAAATAATTTAAATATATATTTTTTTTTCTTTTATATTTTTTAAATATAATTTTTGCATATTTTTATTATTTATTTATTCCTTCCGATTTAATGACATGCCTCTATTACCTCCTGACCTTTTAAATTTAACCTCTTATCATGACGGTACTCCAATGGAACTGTAATGGATTGAGAACTCATTTTAACGACTTGAAAATGCTGATTCATGATTACGACCCATTCTGCATAGCACTTCAGGAGACAAAGCTTAAAACAACAGACGCTTTTTCCCTAAAAAACTTCGAAATATACAGAAAGGATAGCCCAAATCCAAACCACAGTCACCACGGCGTCCTAATCGCAGTGCACAAATCAGTATATTCTGAATCGATCCCTATCAATTCCCGTCTACAAACCGTCGCGGTCAGAGTTCATCGCGATTTTTCATTTTCCGTATGTAATATTTATCTCTCACAAGATCCCACCATAGACACAAAACAACTGTTAGACATTTATAACCAATTACCTCGGCCTGTTCTATTTGTAGGTGACCTAAACGGACACAATCCACTATGGGGTTCCCTAAATATAAACACTCGGGGTAAAACAATAGAAAGTTTTTTAGATGCCTCCAATCTCCTACTACTCAACTCTGGTGAACCTACATTCCTAAGCTCCAGCTATGGGACGTATTCAGCAATCGATCTTTCCTTCTGTACCTCCACACTCTTAAATGACATAGACTGGACCGTTTTACCCGATTTGCATGGTAGTGACCATTTCCCGCTGCTTATAAAATTTAAAAACATGAAACCGACCCGAACAAACCCCAAATGGATACTAAATAGAGCTGACTGGAATCTATTTACTTCTTTAGCTTCGACTCCTCAAACCCTCCTCATGAAATGACCATTGATGAAGGATGTGAAACTATCACAAATACGGTCATTCAAGCCGCTAAAGCATCGATACCTATGTCTTCCGGCTCACCGAAGAATAATAGTTTTATAAATTCTAACCTTAAGTTTTTAGACAGAAGCCGCGAGCTAAGTAATTTAGAAACTGAATAATAACACGCATTTCCCACCTTTAACCGGGACTTTATTTCTTCCTGGATTTCATTTTTTCTTGTTATCATTGAACCTAAATAGTTGAATTTCTCTACGTGTTCAAAAGTATGACCTGAAATATTAATATCATCAAGATCGTCACCATTTCTGCAATTAATCATATATTTCGTCTTATCGGTATTTCATTCGAGACCTATTTGTTTACCGGTTTTTATTAACACACTTGTATTTAGTTGTATAGTTTCCGTGTCTTCACCTAGTAGTACCAGATCATCGGCATACCCCAAAACCGGAATCTTGTCACCCATATTTAAGCCTTTCTCGGTACACATCACCTTTTCTATAACATATTCTAAGGCTATATTAAACAAAACAAGGTGAAAGGGAGTCACCCTGTTTCAAACCCGATCGCACCTCAAATCTCTCGGAGTAATTATGACCGATTCTAACTTTATGGAATGTTTCCGACAAACACATCTCTACTAGGCTTACTAACTTTCTAGGTATTCCCAGTTCAATCATGATGTTATATAGCTTCTGACGGTCTATTGAATCATAAGCCTTTTTAAAATCGATATAAAGTTGATGGACTACACCGTTGTATTCCAATTTTTTCTCTAATATTTGACGTAAGGAAAATATTTGATCAATAGTCGAGCGATTCCGCCTAAAACCACATTGGTAATCTCCGATAATTTCCTCAGCGTATTCCGTGATTCGACTAGTTAGAATTAACGAGAATATTTTATAGCATACTGGGAGAAGAGAGATCCCACGATAGCCCTTTTTGTGAATCGGAATAAGTATTGATTCTTTCCATTCTTCGGGCATTTTTTCATTTTACCAGATCTTTTTAACTAAAACATGTAATTTGGAAACGCCCGCTTCTCCACACGCCTTAATTAATTCACTCGTGATGTTCCCTAAATACTATAATTAATTAATTGGCGCTAAATACTATATGGAATTGTCCTACTCCATCTCTAGTCTATTGATGTCTATAGGTTTAGACAATATGTTATGAAATTTATACTTTTTTTAGCTTATAGTTGTTAATATTTTACATCATACTTTTAATTCACGGTTCAAACTGTTTAATCACAGCAGATGGGTATGTCAGGTATACGTAGCGGTTTTTACTAGTTTTATTCTCTATGGTCGAAAGGTTTGTAGAGATTTTTAAAATAAAAGTTATCTTTAATTTTTTTTTTTTACAACAAATGAATCACAAAGCTAATCTTTATTTGCATGTATTTAATACTCATGGAATTAACTATGTTTACACACTGAATTCGTTTATATTAAAGCTCAGAAGTTTAATTTATGGCAAACCAACATGGGTGACAATTCAGTTCATTTTCGGAATATTATGCTGTTCTTTTAAAAAATAGGGAAAAACGCAGCACAAAATGCAAGAAAGATTCGTGCCGCGTATGGCAGCAATTCAATTGCTGATAGCACGGTTCAGAAGGGGTTTAGATCAGGAGATATCAATTTGAAAGATCAACCGCAAGTTCGCAAACAATCCACGAATTACTGTCTGTGAGATAGCTGTGGTGTTAAGAGCCTGCAAATCGACCGTTTTAAATCATCTAAAGAAGGCCGGATACGTCTGTCGTCACGACGTTTGGGTTCCTATCAGCTCATTAAAAGGAACCTTATTGAATGGTTTTCATGTTTGCTACTGAAAAAAAAAAATGTGTAGGATCCATTTTTTAATGGATTGGAGTTGTTACTGGTAACGAAAAATGGATTCTCTTCATCAACACCAGCCGAAAAAAAATCTTGGGGATTGCCTTGAACGACGCCACTCGCACCAAAGGCCGGCTTCCATTCAAAGAAGGTGATGTATTTGGCAGGATTAGGAGGAACCCATACATTTTGAGCTCCACAAAACCAAACTATAAATACGGAATTTCAATTTCTAAGACAACGCTAGGCCCCATGTGTCTTTAAGGACTCGGCAAAAGTTATTAAGCTTCAGATGGGAAGTTTTACCTCACCTGCTGTACCCTCTTGACATAGCTCCTCTGGATTTCGATCTTTTCCTTTCCCTCGAAAATGTTCTACTAGGGAAATCCTACTCTCAAAAAGATGGCGTCAAAACGGACCTTTATTGTTTTTCAGGAGTAAAGACAGTGATTTAAAAAAAAAAAAAAAGTGGTAATGGACCTTCCATGTCGTTGGGAAAGGTTAATCGCTAACGGTGGTGAAATTAATTTTAATTTTTGTACAAATTTCTTTACAAACTTTCCGGGCAACCCTGATGTTAAATAAATAACAACTGTGATGTTACTTATATTTATTGTTTATTCTTCTAACGATTCGCTGGTCTTCGGTATTCTGAGCTAATCGTTAGTGAATCATATTATGCTTCTATCGGTAAGTAGGACTATAACGAGACGGAAGGAATCTTTTTATACACAAATCGTTTCTAAATTTACCTACTTAAATGTCTAATATATCAAATTCAACACACTATCACAAACAAGTATAACTAAATATCAATTTAGATATTCCATTGTGTTCGGTAATTAATACAGTATCACATTATAATAAATTAATTAAATTGTTTTTTTTAGTTCTACATTGTTGTTTACATTAATGACTTCATTAAAATAAAGATAATTCTAAAGAACGTAATATGATGAAAAACCGTTTAAAATCTACAATTCTTATTTAAGAACATCCGACGTTCTTTGCAAGGAACAGCAAATCTACAAGGAGATTAAAAAAATACTTCTCTTTTCAGACTTTAGCTCAGAACAATCTTATTACACGTGCCTAAGACTTTCCTCTCATTTAAGTTAAGTATAATTAAAACTTTTTTTAACTGTCAACAACTTCTCGATCCTGAAAGAACTCATTAATTTTAAGATTTAAACAAAATAATGTTCTTAAATATTTTATATATAATCTGTAACACTGTTTTTTTTTAAGCTGTGTATTTATTACTTACAGATATATTTCAACAACACTTAATGTTTAGATATGATGTATACATAATATAGTTTGTAATTGGCATCTATACTGGACTCTTATCGATAAAACACATGTAGAGTTGCTGAAAGTCATCGGACGTCTGTCACAGCCATTAATAATCCTCAGACAGCGTCGGAAGGGGAAGCATTACACATACTGATAGCCGTAGCCTTGTTTCGTAGACCGAACGAGGAAGTTTACACATCCTTCATTAATAAGCAATATACTTATCGGATGTTACTAATTTATATTACTATGATATGGATAATAATAACCATTGAAGATAGTTTCGTTTAGAGGTTGATTAATACTGAAATTAAATGCAAGGAGTATTTTACTCAAATTGTCAAAACACTGAAGCACTAAGAGAGTATAGACCTGCAACTGCTGTACAGTACTACGCACCACTCGTCAATACTTCCTATTTTTCCCATGTATTATTTTCTTTGAATATTTGAGTAATTTATTACTTTCGCTTACCTAGTATATGGAATATATTGTAAGGGAAAGTATTGCGATCGTGAAAATGATCGAATTCCAGTTTTCAACGGAAATAGAAATAACGTTTTAGGATCCCCTGAGTCCTAATGACTAAGTCCTGCAAAAAGGTGTGTGTGTGTGGTAAGTTTAACGGGAAAACGATAAGTAACTTTTTCATCAAAATCAGCTAACCAGAAGAGCTAACCTTAACACCATGCATTTTGAACGTTTTTAAGATTTGCTCAAAAAACCCGGTTCTAACGATTTTGGTTAAACTCGATATATCCATATAAAATTTAATGGGCTATAATATCATGTTGGTTTCATTCTGATTGAAATAGTCTCTCAGGGATTATATACCAATATTTTAAAATTTCGTCCTCTAAAAGAACCTTTAATTTTGTAGATTTTATGAAATTGACTATATCATCTGATTAGCATTGCTAAAAAACAGGTTATATACAAAAAAAAAATATACTGGAAAGAATTTAGTCTGGGTAGCGGTCATTAAATGAAATAACTAAATACCCTTTTTGTGGGTCATCATCAGGGCGCATTGTTGGTGAATGGAATGCGCCCTGATGATGACCCACAAAGGGGGTCGAAACGTTGGCAAACAATAAATAGTTGAAACTATTTAGTTGTTTCATTTAATGACCGCCACCCGGACTAAATTCCCTCCAGTAATTCTCAACGGTCAACTAATTACATCCATTATAAAAAAAAATATAAGTTGAACGAATTTGATATCTAGCTAAAGAATAAAACTGCAAACATATTTTTTAATGCAATATTTATTTTTGGAACTTGAGGACAGTAATATACGAGTACAGGTATTATAAACCGTTAGACTGCTAAATATTTTTAGAAAAAATATTATCTAATACATATTATTATAAAAGTTAACGTAGAGTTATAAAAAGCTGATAAAACAAACTGATTGTCGTAGATAATGATATAATGGATTATTTAATAAAACATAGGTTTTTATTAAAACCCAATGTAAATAATTCTTTAACCATTTATTTCGTTCCTTAATCTGTTTAAATTTTTTAAATTGATATAAATGACGAAGGTAAGTGGAAGTCGTGTGTTGAGCGCACCAGATTTTTCTATATGGTACTAAAGTAGAGTTCATTACCTAAAAACATTAGATATTTCGAATTTTGCCCATTTACAGGTTATTAAGGGCCTTTTTTTTTTTCTTTTTTCGATTTTAAAATCGAACATTTTACTGTATTTTGGTTTACAAATAATTTATATAAAAGACACTCGAGTGCACGATCTTAAAATCTTCAGTATCATGTAAGTTCAAGACGAAAAATACATTATACAAGATCTTTTATTCACACATTTATTTTTAGAAATTTTTAAAAACAAAATGAGATATTTTATCTTCTTATACTATAAGCAAATATGCTATCTAGTGATATAGAAGTGCAAAAATACAACTATAAATAGATTTAGAATTAGAACAGTTGGCTATCAGTATAGCAAGTCTCTTGGCCAGCGCCTCGATAGTCTTCGATAGTCGGTAGTGTATCATTAGATACATAAAAGGGGGTTTTTACTATTTTCCTAAGTAACTTTGATTGTAATGGTGGGATAATTTTGAAGTTTGACTTGTTTACTGTTCCCCATGACTCGATTCCATAAGTCCTAATAGGTTTTATTAATACTTTATAATAGGTAATTAGTTATAAACTTGATAATATGATAATTTTAAACTTTTGTCTCGTAATTTCGAAAGAAATCCATATCGTTCATTCAGTTTTTTTTTCTTAGCTTGAGGTGGTATGTCCATGTCAGTCGTTTGTCAAGGTAAAGGCCTAAATAACGTACTCTGTCGGAAACTGATATTGGAATATTATTTAAAAAGACCTGAGGGTAAGAGTCATGTTTTAGAGAAAATGTGACGAACAGGCTCTTTGGTTCATTCCTTTTTATTTTCCATTTTCTTGCCTAGTTGTGTGTCAAGCTATGTGTTCTTGGAGATCTTGAGAAGGCTTAGGGGCATCTTTGTTGGATGTCACGATAGCTGAATCGTCGGTAAAGGTTGCTTTAAGTGTTTGTGAGTGCTGTGGGATGTCACAGCAATATATATTAAATAGAGTTGGACCTAATTCGCTGCCCTGAGGTACTCCTACTTTTATTTGTTTAATATTGGAGAACTCTGAACCTACCCTCATATTTATATTGTATAAATTATGTATATAATATCCATTACTTATATAAATCAAGGGTATATAGAGATCTATTATGCAAGTATAGGATAGCTGCCTTAATATAAGTCTAAGATCTAAGACCCGTTAGTGATTACCCTTTCCTAACGACTTGGAATGTTCATTATCCCTTTTTTTCCAAATATATCTGTTCTTACTCTAAAAGAAAAATAAGATTAGGATTCCCCTTGTATAAGATTTTCGAGGGAACGGAAAAGATGGAAATCTAAAGGAGCAATGTCAGGAGAATACGATGGATGAAGTAAAACCTCCTATCTGAAGCTTAATAACTTTTTCCGAGTTCTTACATGGGGCCCTAGCGTTGTCTTGGTGGAATAGCACTCCTTTCCGATTTTCCAACTCTGGCCGTTTCTCATCAATTGCTGCCTTCGATCGATCTGCCTTCGGGCGCAGTTAAAGTCCGTATTCATAGTTTGGTTTTATGGAAGGAACTCAAAATGTGTAGGTCCCTTCCAATCCCACCACATACTGAGCATCGTCTTTCTTGGATACAAGTCGTTCTTTGGTGTTGCGAGCAGCGGTGTTCGAGGCAACCCCAAGATTCTTTTCGGCTAGTGTTGGTGTATAGAATCCATTTTTCGTCACCAGTAACAACTCGTTTCAAAAATGGATCCTCTACATTTTTTTCAGCAGCAAATCATAACATGAAATCCTTTCATTCAGCTTTTTGGTTAAACGTTTGGGTTAAACGTCGTAACGAAAGACGTGCCCGGCCTTCTTTAGATGTTCAAAAATGGTCGATTTGAAGCCTCTTAATTCCGCAGCTATCTCACGGACAGTAATTCGTGGGTTGTTTGCGATGACCGTCATAATATCCTCGATGTCAAAAGTTGAACTCCGCCCAGCCCGGGGTTGGTCTTCCACATTGATATCTCCTGGTACGAATCTTTCTTGCAGTTTGGGCTTCGTTTTTCCGTTTTTTAAAAAAGATTAGCACAATATGCCGAAAATCAACTGAATCGTCATTCATGTTAGTTTGCTATAATCTACACTACTGAACCTTAATAAAGACGAATTCAGTGTGTAAACATAGTTAATTCTATGAGGAGAAAAGGCATATAGATAAATATTAGCATTGTGATTCATTTTTAGTAGAACAAATAAAAGGTAAAGTAATTTTAATAATCTCTAATTATTTTTCGGACAACTCAATACATTTATTTTTCAGGTGAACAGTTTAACTTTTAATTTATTTTTAGGGATTAATTAATATTGACATTGCTAACGAGCCGTGACGATATACAACGATTAGTCATTGTGGGTATGCTTACTACCACTGTTCTGCAACTACAAGTTTACTGAATAAATTAGAATCTGACTCTGAATAATAACTTTCTTTGTTGTACATAAAAACAGTTAAATGATTAACTGATTGACTGATAGCGGAGTATATTTATTCTAACCATTAAAACATACATATAAACTTAAACTAACACAAAATGAAATATACACGCTAGCATTATATAATTATATTATGAATTCTAAGGAATAAGGCAGATTGTTATTATAAACTTCTAGAAGACCATAGGATGGGAGAAAATTTATTCTCATGCATTAATTAATAATGATTGTGTTCCTAAGTGCACGCGTTTTTTAAAATCGCCAAGTATTGAAGACAAAGTAGCTCATGGATAACGACCGAGTGACTGATAAAAAGTCCCGATAGGACTTGATTGTGAGATTGCTTTTGCCGTGGGCGATCTCCAGTCAATCGAGAAAGTGATACCCAAGGTAACTTGATTCTGTCAACCTTTATATCGTTTAGGGTATCGGGGAAGATGCAATAATGTCTTTCAATAACTGCGAATCGAATATCGCTAGGAATCGGGAACAATAATATCAATTACTAGCTGACCCGAATGACGTTGTTTTGCTATATCAATTATTTCTAGGAAATTTCTAGAGTAGAAAAAAAATCACTAACTTATTGTAAGTGTGCAAGAATGTGGTATACGAGTGAAAGAGGCATGGAGCGCTGTGAGCGTTGAGGGATTATAAAAATAACAAAACACAAAACATTACTTTTTAGTTTATTATTTTCAATAATAAACCTTTGTAATAGAAAAAAAAAACAAATAAATACCCTCCTCAAAATTTGAGAGCTTACGTTTCAAGATGCGTAGAATCCGAATAACGAATAAAAAATATCCGTTTGTCCGCCATCTACGGCATTTCTCCGTAACCACTAGACCAATTTTTTTTTAAATTCGCCACAAAAATACTAGTCCATTTAACGATGATCCTAACACCCAGAAGTTGATATCAGCTGGTCATTTTTAAAATGGCGGCCGATCAAAAGTAATTCAATTCAATAACTCAGTTATTTTTTAAGATAGAGAAACAATTTATCAGTTAACTAAAAAAAAACGCGAATAATTATATAAAAGTTAAAAAAGGAAAGAAAAAAAATTTTTTTTTACACATACATCCGCTCATAACTCAGTTATTTTTGACGATAGAGGTAAGTATGTCTGAAGTTTTAGAATCAGTAAAGTGCAATAAAAAAAAAAAAAAAAAATGAAATCTCGCTTATATAAGTATAAGGTTGTAACTACGTTATTTTCGAAGGTAGAGAGAAGATTGTTTTTTAAGCAAAAAATCGCGAATAATTATTGAAAAGAGAAAAAAGAAAAGAAAAAAATTGAAATTTTACGCTTATAACTCAGTTATTTTTGACGAAAGAGAAAAGTATTTATAGAGGTTTAGAATCAGTAAAACGGAAATATATATACATATTTATAAATATATTCAAGTAAAAAGTTAGAATAGATGTAATTACACCAAAAATCGGTTATTATTGAATGTAGAGAAAAATCGAATGATTTTCGAGATCAAGACAACGTGATGAAACACAACTTATAAGAGATGTGATTCTCTGATAATTCGGTATTATTGCTGATAAAGATAAAATGTAAGGTTTTCTGGAATCAGGAAATTTTATTTGAATTATGTGAATGAAAATCGAAAGAAAAGAAAAGGAAATAGTAACGCAGTCCTGTATAAATGCTTTTGGTTTATTATTTTCAATGATCAACCTTTTTAATCTACTAAAATAAAAATAACCCCCCCTCAACATTTGAGAGCTTACGTATCAAGATGCGTAGAATCCGAAATGACGAATAAAAGAAAAATCCGTTTCTTGTAATTAATAAATAAATAACAAAAATTTATAAATAGCAAAATACCAAATGAAAAAAGAATCATTGAAAATGATTAAAAACTAGCTTAGATATTGCGTTTTGAAATCAGCGGTATTGATATGATATGATCCATCGTATTATTGCTTTTCATATTATTTAATTGCCTATCAACAGCTATTTATACAGTTATACCCTAATATTGTTATTTGGATATAATAATAAACCATTGTGTAATAGTTAGCAGCGTTTTTTAATTTACTATAATTTATTCATTTAAATTATATATATAATCAATTAATTACAACAGAAACACTAACAATTAATATCAATCTCTTTATCCTATAGTGCGAACGATATTTTTTGTTAGTCGATCTTTAGCTAACACAAACAAACTAGATGGTTGACCCATTCAAGAGCATGCCAAGTAATAAAATGATAATTGTAAAGTTTACTACTATGCTTGACGCATAAACAATAATGACCGAAATCTGCGGAGGAGGTGAGAGAAGGCTTATCGTGTGAGAGAAACAGAAGACCGGCTTCGGTCTCATCCCTACTCCCTGCTGTATGCTGGCTGAGAACTGATACCGATAGACCTCTGGCGAGAATAACTTACCAAGTGATAATTGTTTAGTTATCGAGCGGGATTAAAATGATTAAATTACTAAAATGACTTTTAAAAAATAGGGAGTTATAGAAGGGTGAAAATTTAGGATTGTATGTATTTTTTAATGCAACATTATAAAAAAATATAATGTTTTTTTTTACTTAAAAAATAATTCTAAGGGTGGACAACCCTTGTCACTTAGATACAAAATAAGGAAATGATGTAAATGAAAAAGCAAAGACACACAAGAGAAAAGAAAAAAAAAAGAAACAAATCCCTGTGGTTTCTTCAGAGATTCTCTTTGATTTTGTACTGAGTTCTGATGAGAAATCGTTTAATCATCGCAAGCTTTCTTTTTTTTTTAAAAAAATGCCTTCATCATCTGATGGAATTACATCTTCTCTTTCCTTCCTGAATAGGATATGGCGCGGGTCTTCAGGGACATTGCATATTATACCAATATTGTTAAACTACACTCCTGGACAAATTAAAGTGTACACCCAGATTCTTATTAACAAATTTTCAAATTAATAATTTTGTATTTTTCATAGGCCAGTTTTAAAGTAAAAAAAAAGTTGTCAATAAAAAAATTCATTTCTTAATTATACTTAGAACAAGAAAATTATTTAATTGATCAGCTGATTACAAAGTTGGCCACAATAAAGTGTACATGCAAAATAAAAATTGATAAAACATAAAAAATAAGCCAATTTCAGTAATGAATAGTTTCTCCTTTGATCAATGTCTTGTAATAACCGACGGTTCATAGAACCACACAGATTTTTGGTAAGATTTGGCTTTTTTCCTTTTAATGCTATAGCGGCATCTTGAATCGTTCATCTGAATTCAACGATCCCTTCAGGAAGAGACTCTGCCAATAGTTTTTGATTGGATTTAGGTCTGGGGAGCGAGATGGCCTCAAAGCGTTTGGATATTCATCTTCAAAAACTCTTGTTTAGTAGATTTTAATACATGATACGAGCACTATCTTAAAGAAATTTAAAATTTCCAACCATGGCAACACTTTTTCTCTGACCAAGCTTAAATAGTTTTGGCTATTAGCTCCCTCTTCAATTTGTTTAAGGAGATGATCCCCAGACGCGGTTATGGCGCTCCAAACACATAATACCTCCTCCTTTCAGCTGTCGCTTTGGACGGTTATGTCTTTTTTCCACTTTCCATATAGCTAAATTCATTATCTGGACCATTCTCTGAAAATATCTTTTTGATCAGTGAAAACAGTCCTTTCCAAGATAAATTCACGAGTGGATATCCATTCCCAGACTTTGGCGACCGTGTGTTGTTTTGTCAGGGGAATTTCATTTTAAATTGTTTCCACTTAATATTAATTTTCTGTAACGTTTTTTGAATCGTTCGTGAAGAGGAGGCTAAATTCCAATTTTCTTTTAATTTTCGTGATGAGACAATTTCACCATCTTTAGCCAAACGACGAATTCCTTTTTTTATTCTTAATGCTTCCCTTCTTCCCAGCTTAGGTCAGGATCCAGGCTACTTTTTAATTCGGTTGTTGTCCGTTTTGAACATGCTAAGCTCCGTTGATTGGGAAAGGCCGAATATTTCTCCAACAGTTCGGTAACTGAACCCTTTGCTCACCTCTTTCTTGACTCTTTAAATTAGATCCTCAAAATAAACCATCTTCATTAATTAGGGATGCTTCTGCTATTAATTTAAGAAACTGCCTTTAATCTGTCATTTTTGTTGATTTCTCACGGTGTACACTTTATTTTGGCCAACTATTATTTGTTTATTTTATAAGATTAAGATTAAAGAAAACATAACACTGCTTTTTTTTAATCTGAAAATTTTCCGACTCTTTAAAATCATTTAAGACAACATTATGAACAACTAAGGCTAGTTGTTTTATCAGACAGCCACTTTTATATCGCATTAGCTTTATAATAAGGATTGTACACTTTACTTTGTCCAGGAATGTATATTACTGTTTGTTTCCAAGTTTTATTTACTGTTAAATAACTTATTACAACTTTTTATTCTGATCGTATTGGTTCACATTGTTTTTTTCTTAGCCCTGATGAAGTTCCGCCGAAATGAATGTAGGCCGAAATGTCAGCACAGAAATAAAATAAGTTTGTTTTATCAGTGTGGTTTCATGATGACTGCACCAATCAACCTTTCTGAAAAAAAAGAAAAGAAAGAAATTAGTTAATGGTACATGCAAGCAACAACAAAATATTCTTTAATTAAAAAAATAATTCATGCCCTTCTTAATTCATAGAAAGTGAGTAGAGCTACAAAACTGTGGGAAAAATTAAGAGATATGAGTAAAGAATAGAAGGGATTACTAGGAAAAGAGAAAATGAAGAAAGATGATAAGGCTATTTATGCTGGGCAAAACCGATACAAAACCTCTGTATGGAAAAGAAGGATTATTATGAAAGCTAATGATATATAGAAGGAGGAAAATAAAATGGCTAAGACAAGTTTTAAGAAGGAAAAGTAATAAGGGGTAGGTGGAACGAAGAAGAATGTGGGAGGAGAAGGGGTTCTGAAGTGATAAGGAAAGCGAAAGAAGTAAAAATACATAAAAGCAAACTCAAGTTACAAATATACACTTAATAAATTCAAACTTATTTTATTTCATCATTACTCTTAGTAAATCATGACTCATTACAAGATATAAGGTAGTTTAATTCTGTTTTCATCTAAACCGTGGCCTAAATGTTTGTTAAACGCAGCATATATTCTAGTTATAATTGTATTTTCAGGAGAAAAAAAAATCTTTTCTATGCCTCACTACTTTTACTTTCTCTTATTTATATATGAAATATTATAGTAAGGGTAAGTATTGTCATCTTGAACATTTTTAATTCCAGTTCTCAACAGAAATACACATTTCAGGGGGCCCCGAGTCCAAATGACCATATTCCGCAAAAAGGTGCGTATGGTACGATTAAGTATAGCACAAAAGTGAAAAGTCTTACGAAACTGAAATTTCACATTTAAT
Source organism: Piezodorus guildinii (assembly GCA_023052935.1). Classification (NCBI taxonomy): domain Eukaryota; kingdom Metazoa; phylum Arthropoda; class Insecta; order Hemiptera; family Pentatomidae; genus Piezodorus; species Piezodorus guildinii. The sequence goes on along the minus strand of CM041293.1, from coordinate 122,634,679 downwards.
ACAACTATAAGCCCGAGATGTTACAGCAACTTTTTCATCAAAAATCGGCGAACCAGAAAATCCACTTTATACCAAAAACAGCCTGTTAATCGCTTATTACACCCCAAGTCGATCTATACTTTACTTTTTCTTGAGGTTGGTGTTTATTTCCGGTTCATTGACAAAGCTCAACAGTAAAATTGGACTTACGAATGAATATTCTTGCCATTAATTTGTAAACAGAGGGGCATAGAATCCTCAACACGTACAAGGAATCCAAAAAAATAAAATTTCTATAAACACTTTTTGTATAAGATAACTTCAATATTCAAATCTCTGGATCTCAAACGGTATATGCATCTATATTACTATTCTTATGGTCGGAAAAAAAGATGAATTACATAAAAAATATTGTTGCTCTTTACTCCTTCAGTTGGTTATCAAATTCGTGAAATTGGAATGTTTATTTTTCCAATACCCTTGGCCGGTCAATGTATTCTGCTGGGAGAATACACTCGCGTTTCTCGATGAATTTTATAGGGTAGGGTCATCACTCACTACGCCTTTGATTATTTTTTTATATTTGTTATATGATTATATTATATTTGTATGTTTAGTTTTTTTTTTAATCAATGCTGATAAGATGATTTAGGTTAAAATTAAAGGTAGTTTTAAGGAAGAAAATTTAAACTATCGTCATCAGTTCTGTTGGACTATTTCACCCCACTTTTTAGTATTATTCCATTGTCTTTTATTCCGTTTTAAACGTAGTGTTGAGAGAGGTAACAGTATCCCAGTGTTGGAGAGGTAGAGAAGCAGATCATTTGCTGGTAAAGAGGAAACGCTGAGAAAAGTCAATTTTCCAAAGAGCAATAAATTTAATTAACCAGCCTGATGATTTTCTCCTCTTAGGCTGTTTGTTGAATTAATTGCTTTCCAAGTTTCTAATTAAATTTTTGATCACGGTGTGATAGCACTCTTTCCTTTTTTTTTTTTTCATTCAAGTTTCTGTTCTATTCAGAGAGTAGGGTTAAAATAAATTCGATAATGATGCCGAGCGATTGTCTACTATTGACATTTTCCTGGGAAGTAATATCATTGATTATTGATTTGTTAAGGAGTATAGTTTCCTCAGATATATAATAACTCATAAAACTATTCGATTAAACACATATTTATTTTACGTTCAATAGTCATTTTAGTTTTTATTGTATTCTATTCTAAAAACGCTACAAAGTAATCCAATTGGATTTATTATTAGGTTGTGTCACATGAAATGTCCGTAATCAAGGTAAAGGATTTTTATTAAATATACGATATGAAAACAAGATAATTTTATTCGAAGTATTTACCTTCTTTTTCTATACATTTTTCCCAACGCGACACCAACTTTTTTTATCCCCGAACTGAAAAACTCTGAGCTTTGTAGTGAAAAAAAATCTGAAAACGCACTTTTCACTTGATCATCATTTTCAAAAAGTTTTCCTTTGAAGAAGTTGCCTAAATTCCTGACAAGTCGGAAGAACATGGTGGGTTGCGGAAGAACTTCGTAGTCCAGTTCTTTCAATTTTTGCACGATATATTTTGAAACATGCCGCTCAGTGAGATCATGAAGCACCAATCTATCGAGCTTTTTTACTTTCCCAATACACTTTAAATGTCTGGAAACGGTAGATACACTTGAATTTTGTTGTGCTGAGAGTCCTTTAACTGTTTGGTGGGGGTTTCCTTCTACTGTATGTTTGAGGACATCGTTGTCTATTACGGACGGAGGTCTTCCTCGGGGCAAGTTTTCCAAGTAGGTATGAAAACTTAGCAAACCAATGGCGAATGGTCCGTTCATTAACACTCCCTTCCCCAAACGCCTTGCAAATATTTCTAGCGGCCTCAGCTGCTGAATGGCCGAGTTTAAACTCGTACAAAAATATTAATCGAAAAATCGCGTGTTTCCATGTTCATATTTGGAGGTACACTAAAAAGTGGGTAATTGATTGGGAATCTAATGTTTATAATACGAAGGTAGAGGATTAGTAAGTGTTTACTTTAAATATATAAACATTCGGAAGAAAACAACAGAGACCTGCAAAATCCTTTATGTATTTCAGAAACTATAAAAACGGACATTTCATGTGAAACAACCCAATACTTTGAAATTTTTAATGGGATATTTTTTTGGTCGATTACAAAGGTTCATTATTGACAATGATAAACCAAAACGATTTATTACAACTTCTTCACTATTTATTTTCTTTCCTTTTAATTTTCAATGAAATAATTCAAATAAAAATTCCTAATTTCAGATCAATTTAATTTTAACTTTCACTTATCTATATATGAAATATATAGTAAGGGAATGTATTACGTTCGTGAAAATTTTCGGATTACAGTTTTAGAAATACACGTTTTAGAGTCCACTGGGTCAGTTAAGGTACAAAACCCTACATCCCTGAATCAGCACTTTCCCCCTCCTTCTAGTATTGTATAAATATCCCTTCTAGAGATGTAACCATTCATTCTAGCCACTCTAGCCATTCCAGTAGATCTAGATAGTAGTTTAGTTCTTTGTAAATAGTAGTGTAGTGCTTGTAACAGTTTGTTTTTACCAATAAAGTTTTTTTTAAGTTCATCGAGCGGTTAAGTTCTTTATCTGTCCCAATAATAAAGTCTTGTAAAAAGGTCTGGGTGTATGTCTGTGAGTTTGTGGTTAGTCGTAAGAACGAAAAGTCGTACGAAACTGAAATTTCAGATTTTAGACAACTATACCCTTGAGATATTACAGAAATGTTTTTACAAAAATCAGCTAACCAAAAGAGCAACTTTATACCATGGGTTTTGTACCTATTTACGATTTTCTCAAAAACTGCTCTAACGATTTTCATTAAACTCGCTGTATTGATGTAAAAATTAATGGGCTTTAATATGATGTAGGTTTAATGAACTATATTTAATTTTGTACATTGAAAAAGATTAACCATATCATCTTAATGACATTGAAAAAGGACGGCTAAATTTGCAAGTTGGGGGAATTTGACGACCAAAGAAAGGATAAAAGAGCAAAACTATTTTTAAATGTAATTTTTGGCTTTTTGATAATAAAAACAGTAATATAGACGTATAATATACTGTTGGAAAGAGAAAGAGTTAAGAAAAAAATATCTGATTTAGATAGATAGATAGATAGATAACTGTTTTTTATTTTTTTAAGCATACAACAAAAACAAATATTACAAATATAAAAAAACATTTGTAGAACTATGGTCTTTTAGACCGTCAGCCCGGAGCCGATCTGAAAAGTTTTACGATATGATACAAGAGTCAAAACAGGTTACTTACTTATACTATTCACCTTCCAACTGTATTAACTTAGAAATAAAACAACAGAAAAAAAAATAACAATAATCAATCATATCAATAATATTACACATTAGAGTTTTTTTTTTCAATTATAATTAAATTCCTTAATAAGCCTATATCTATAAGGCCATGCAATTTTACAAAAATTGTATACAGACTAATATTATCTGATTTACAAAGTTGGAAAAAGGAAATATATAGTGGCGAATTAGGAATAAACTTATTACTAATTATTAATTTAATATAGTTATATCGTTTAATCTAAATCATATGTTTCCAACGAAAATGAATACACGTTTTATTAAAATCAACTTAAAACATTTTTCTAATTGAAGTATATTTAATAGTTTCAAAATATATTTTAACCATTCGAGGTAAGTGAAAGTCGTGTGTTGCCCGCACCAGATTTTTATCCAATATTTTTGCTTTCTAACATAAAAAGAGTAATGTAGACGTATAATACAGCGTTGGAAAGCTAAAGATTTAAAAAAAAAGATTATCTTATACGCATAATAGTAATCGTTAATGAAGAGTAAAAAAAACTGGTTACACTAACTGATAGTTGTAGATAATAATATAATAGATATTCAATGAAAACCCTAGTTTCTATTGAAACTCAATGTAATTAATTCTTTAACAATTTATTTTCATCTATAAATTTATTTAAAAAATCTTAAATTAATTATAAGAACGGAGATATGTGAAAATCGTGTGTTGGACGCCCAAGATTTTTTTTTCTCTTTTCAATAATCAACAGAATATCGGGGAAATACATCTCTTATAAGTTGTCGCTTGAATATATTAAATATAATTTTTTTTTCAAAATTTCATTATTGTAAATAAAAAAAAATAACGCTGAACGTATTTTAAAATTTCATGTTCAAATAATTTCATATTCTTACTACTCATATTTAAAATACTGTTAAAAAATCTTTATGCTTTTGCTTTAATTTCTCAATTCCAAGTGAAACTTAAATGGAAATTTTTACTAGGGCTAGCACTTAATTGGATTCCCGGGTTAGAATTTGCATAATTTAGCACGGAATCGCATAATAAATACTGCACTAGGAGCCAATTTAAACGTTAACAAAGAACGGGGATTGGCTAACCTAAAATGTAAATGAGGCGTTCAGAAAACGAACAAAGACTCGTTTTAACGACTGCTAAATTTCTTTTATAGACCCAGGAAAAATTTGGGTATTATACAAAAACACAAAACATTGTGTGTGTAATTTATTTTATTATGGTGTACTTTTAATCTTTCTATTAAATTTTTATGGATAACATTTTTTTGGCGTATAATTTGAATGGTCATGCGCTATTCCGCGCTAAATACATTTTTATGATAAAAAAAAAATTACAAATGCGTTTACTAATTAAATAAATTCTTTTTTTCCTTACTTTTCTTTTTCCATCTATTTGCAATAGAGTTTTAGGTTTCAGTAAATAATTTACAAATTTATAAATGCTGTATCTGAAGTAAGTAGGTCCCAATGTTATGATTTTTTTTTCTTTTTATATCTTAAATTTTGTAACATTCACGTATTTAAGTTGATTATTTTAAGTATTCAATAATTTTATTGTATATTTATGTTTATCACCGTTAATTATTCGAACACTATTTATACCTAATCTATAAAACGACTATTTCAGATAATTTATAAGTGATATTGAAAATAAAAAGTTTGAATAGTAAATGTAAAATCGAATGGATATGGTTCTTAAATTAAATAATTAAATCGAAATTTTTGCATTGGGATAAATGCTACAGTAAATTGAAAGGTTTGATTTCATATCAGTGTAGCTCAGTGAGAAGAAACAGGACTACCGATCTCCGGTTCTCTAATTAGATAATTTATGTGGGGTAGCTTTTGGGTAGGGAGATCTTACTAGGGTTCGCCCAGTCTCCAAAAGTGGGTGTCCGAAATTGGAGGAAACTGTACTTTTGACCTAGAAATAAACAGTACGAAATCGAATATGTACTGAATCCATTCATAAAGTTTTATTTATAACCTTTCTGGTGTAAAATACTTAATCGTTTTGTTATATTATTTTATCAATTTGATTCTTTTAAATGTAAGGTTATCCATGAAAGTTAGTATTGGATATTCTTGCTTTTAAGTGTCTTTTTCTTTTCTCTCTCTGCTATTATCTATCATCACACGTTTCTAGGTTTCTATGATGAACTCTGAACAGTGAAGATCAAACAGTGCGTTTTTAAAGAAAAATGACACCACGTAAACAGCAACATACTCTTTTTAAGTGCTGAAAAAACAAAAGCCATCATGATAGCATTTCCCGCTTTCCTTAAATCCATTCCTAGCCTTCCCAACCTTTTCCCAAACAATACTCCTATCTCCTTACACTTATCTGTCAAGAAATTAGGTGTTAATTTTGATCAAATTATCTCCTGGAAACCGCACATCTCCCAAATATCCCGCCGAACAATTCCGTCGACTCCATCATCTCCTACCATTCAATACTCGTAAACTCCTTTTCTCCTGCCTTGTCTTTCCCCACTTTGACTACGGCTGTTTCGTATACAGCGGACTTTCAGTTGATTATGAACTGTGCAATACGATTTGTATTCAGGATCACCTGAGACACGTATATAACCCATTTTGTTTAAATAACCCAATTATATAACCCAACACGTATATTTTTTTTTCTTTTTTCTTTACAAAATTAGTTGTTTTTATTCCTCATTCGATTGTACTTATTATTATTATTATTACTTTGTGATTTTTGTATGTATGTATATGTGTGTGTACATTTTTTTTAATCTACTATACCTATGTAATTAATTAAGTTTGTAAGTAATTCAATCTATTTAATGTATTCTGGCCAGAAGTGCTATCTTAATTAGTAACATCAATGTTATTCTTAAGGGACTTTGTCCCTGAATAAAGTTCATTTTCTATTCTATTTTATTACCCTATATTACGCTGAGTTAAGGTGGCTTTTTCTCGTTAGAGATGCCAATATTTCCTAGCTTCCTTCCTCTACCAGGTTATCAGAACGCAGCGTCCCAGCTATATCTTCCAAACCCTTCAATTTAAATCATAAATTCAGTCCCGTTCTACCAGATCCCATCTTTCTGACCTTTACCCTCCTCTTCACCGTACTGCTGCGTTTGACAAGTCCTTTCTTGCCAAAGCAACCCCACTTTGGAATTTTATTCTTGCTGAGATCCGTCATGTAAGTACTTCTCCCTCCTTCAAATCGCTCTTTTTCAACCACCTTCTCCTTACCCAATAAAACAGACTATAAACGCAAACTGCAGTTGCTATAAAATACCTATTTTGCTGCTTTAATATTATTTCAATTATCACTGATGAAGGAGCTATTTCTGTTTTTTTATTTTAATTCTAGGAGTCTGATTTATAAATATGTACATATTTTACAACCTTTTTTTTTTTTTTTTTATTCCTATTTATTACAATTTGTCATAATAGACAATAATAACAGTGCTACAGGATCTCATTCATACAATATTTAGAATATAAGCAAAAGGAAAGTCAAATTACATAAAATAAAATCAAAATTAATAAACGTATACAAAAACAAAATTTATAGACAAAATAAATACAAATAAATGAAGTTAACAAATAAATAAACAAAACATGCCACATTCATACCTATGTACAATGTTTACAATCAGCTCGGGAACCCCGGACGGGGCTTGTCCCCCCACTTGTGGAAGGACAAGCAGAGCCCAAAGAATCCCAGCGCCTCCCTCTCAGCCGCATCACTGGTGAGAGCCAGCGGAAGCTAAGTGAGGGCGCCACAGCCACAATCACACCGCACATGAGAGGAGAATCTGACCAGTGTCAGAACTCCAGAATAGATGTTTACAATATGTCTCGGGGCCACTGCCGTTTCAACCTTCTAGGAGGGTTGTATGGATGAGTGGAGCTGGATAGGGATTGTGCTAGAGAATTAGAATGATGAATGAGGTTCTGGTGGAATTTGGAAAATTTAGATGGAATCAGGTCTGAAATAAATGGAACATTAAGGTCGTGGTGTAAGGTATTGTTGGAGACATAATAAGGAGCATTTACTATTGTTCGGAGGACTTTGGATTGAAAGGATTGAATGCGTTTGATGTTAGAACGTTTAGCTGTCCCCCACAGTTCAAGTCCGTAGGTCCAGATTGGCTTCAGTATTGTCTTGTAATGTAATAATTTGTTGTCAACTGTAAGCTTAGATTTTCTGTTTAGTAGTCTGTAAAACTCAACGAATCGTCTGTTGAGTTCTTTTCGTTTAAGTCTTGTATGTGGGTTCCACGTCAATCTTTTGTCTAGTAGTAAGCCAAGATACCGGACTGTGTCTGAGGAAGGAAGCGGTATGGAATTTAAATGAACCATTGGACAGGATTTGCGTTGAAGGGTGAAGGTGGCGTGGGTGCATTTGCTTTCATTAACCTTAATACGCCAAGCATTACCCCAGTCCTCGATAAGACAAAGGTGTCTTTGCAGGATTAAGGATGCTATTTCAGGATCGGAATTGGATGATAGGATGGCGGTGTCATCTGCAAATGTTGCCAGAAAGGTGTCAGGATGACTAGGAATATCAGCAGTGTAAAGGATGTAGAGGACGGGTCCCAGGACGCTGCCTTGAGGAACACCGGCCTCAATGGGATAAAAGTTAGAAAATTCTACACCACAGCGAACTCGGAAGGAGCGGTTTGAGAGATAGGATCGTAGAATGAGGTATAGAGACTGGGGTAAATGCGTTTTAAGCTTGAAGAGTAATCCGGTGTGCCATACCCGGTCAAAAGCTTGCGCTATGTCCAGAAACGCACGAGAACAATACTCTTTGCATTCAAGGGCTGAGGAAATATGGTCTACAACTCGGAGTCCCTGTTGAACAGTGGAATGATGAGCACGGAAACCAAACTGATGGGAAGGAAGATTTTGTGATTCTAATATAGGCAAGATTCGTTTTAGTAGGAGTTTTTCAAAGACTTTTGAGAGGATAGGGAGTAGACTAATAGGTCTGTAGGATGAAGTGTTGCTGGAAGGTTTACCTGGTTTTAGGAAGAGAATGATTGTGGAATGTTTCCACAAGAGAGGAAAATAGGTGGTTCGTAGGATGCAGTTGTAGATATAGGTAAGGAATACAATAGCTTTCTGCGGAAGTTGACGGAGGATCTGGAGGGTAAGGAGATCATGTCCAGGAGATTTACGGAGGGTCAGTTTCTGGAGAAGATATTTAACCTCAGAGGGATTAATAGCTTTAGGAGGTAGGGAAAGAGGTATTGGTGACAAAAGGAAGTATTGTACTGCTGCGGTATGATTGCTTTGGGATTCCGGGTGAGGAGTGAATACTTTGGAGAGGTATCTTCATCAGACGCAGCCCAGGAGTCATCACCACGACGGAGAGGATGGGAAACTTGATGGGATTTTAAAATCTTCTTCGTGACATTCCACAGGGAATTATCAGTAGCTGACAGAGAGGAGAGGTAGGAATTAAAGGACTGGGAACGGAAGGTCGCCAACGCCTGCTTCAATTATTTTACAACCTAAATTAATTTTTTTAGTTTAGTAATTTGTTCTTCAAAGCCATGACCACATTGCTCCGGTCATCAATTCTGTATTTTTATTTTATTCTTAAGGGACTTTAGTCTCAGGATAATAAAGAAGTTTTTCATTTCATTTCACGTTCAAATTGCATCCGGGCAAAGCAGGAGCTCCTCACTAAGAAAGTGTATTATGTTTTTTTACTACGTATTTAATTTTTTTTTTTTTGGGTACATAAAACGCAAAATTTAGGTTTGCTGTGTTTGAAGGTAATTGAAAAAAAAATTATTGGTAGTTTATTGTTATTATGAGGTGTTAATGATCTGTGGCTAAGTCTATTTCAAGCCCAACAGCCCCTGTCAATTTGATGTTGCTAAGTCCTCGAATGAAGCGGAAAGCTTATTGAGTTGAAAACACATCAAAGGTCCACCAACCTTCCTCACTCTACCTTATAATGTTCTGTCTAGAACAGCGATAATAATAGTATCAATTCTAAATTAAATAACAAGTAATTTGTAATAAAGATGTGAAAGATTATATTTTTAAAATCGATTTCGGTGTTATACTTTAAATTCAAAAATATATTTATAAATTTGAAAAGTAATACTTATAGGATATTATTTTTATAACGTCCAAACTATATGTCAAAGCCTTTAGGAATGATCGAAAAATGACTAAAAAAACTTGATAACTTCTAAACATTAAATGCATAGTTAAGTATGGTTGTGTTCTAGATCCGTAAGTTCGTTAAACTTTTGGAAGGGGAAATATTTCTGTATGGAATTTATTAATCAATAGAAGCTTTATATAAGTTTTTATCTCAAAACTATCTCTGTACAGGTATGATGCAATGATGCATATCACAATATCTGATTTGAGAATATTATTACAAATACTTGTATTTGTAAGGAAGACCTAGCAATCCCGTCGATTTGATTATCATTAGTAGAAGCAACTGGATAAGTTTATGCTCACACCATTAATATACATCATACAGGCATATGACACCAGATAGTCCCAACATCCTGACAGCAAAATTTAATGACGAAACTGTAGTCATTATAGAGCACTTCAATCATATACATTACATCACCAAAAAAATTGCGCAACCAGTGCAAAGACATAATTAAACTACGACAAGAAGGAAGGTAATGTATTCATACATAAATACACGTGTCCTCAAACATTTATAACCCACCGGTTATGCAGACAGGCTAAATTAATGAACAAAGGTTATCCTTTGATTGGAAATGATGTAAGGCTTGAAATCCTAAACTAAAGATTTGAATTAATTATCCAATTTATCTCAATATAAATTGATTGAGTTATGTTTTTATATCTACTTTATTATGTTTTATCTTTTTGGTAGTTTTATGTTACCTAAATCTCCATATTTCTTCTTGGTATTTAAATTTCTTCTGTAAACATATATTTTTCTTTTTTCTATTTTAATGAAATATTACACTTATGAAGGTTTAGAATTGTTTTTTTGTTCATTTATTTATCGTTACTTTATGCTGCTGTGGCTAATCATACGATGCTTCAATGGAAATGCTAATTTTGCCTATCCAGGTTTAATTAGGATAGGGATCTTTAACGAGTGCCAGGCATCGTACAGGCTCGGGACCACCTTTTAACGTCCGTTCCGAAGGACGGCATAATTTTTTTATCAAAAAATCATATATACTTATATATATATATATATATATATATATATATTATATATATATATATATATAAGAAAATTAAGAATGCGTTCACTAATTAAATAACTTATTTTTTCCGGATATGGAAAAAAAATTATGGTAAACAAAAGATTTGTAGATATATTAGAAATTAAATATATACTATCTAAAAACCATTTTAGCTTTAGGACACAGCGTTCAACAATTGATTCCTCATTTTCCTTCAGCTTGGAAGTACTGGAAGCCTTCTCTCTTAAAGAACATGTAATTGCAGTTTTCCTTGACCTAGAGAAAGCTTACGACACAAGTGACAGAGGTAGATTTTTGGAAATTCTAACAGAATTAGGAATAGAAGGAAATATGTGGACTTATATAAACAAATTCCTAACAGAAAGAAAATTCTGCATGAGGGTAGGTATCAAATTTTCCCCAAATTATTCCTTAGAAAACGGCACCTCACAAAGTTCTCCTTTTAGTGCAACGTTGTTTTTTCTAGCAAACGACATTGTCATTATCACTTGCAGTAAATCCCTGACATGCATTCAATGGAAGTTACAGGACGCATTGGAAAATGTGAAAAACTGGTAAAACAATGCTGCGTCCAGAGTATCACCTTCGAAAAGCAAATGTATGCATTTCAGTCGACATAGAAGGTATCAAGAGAATCGACTGCTAACAATATCTGGCTCTGCTATTGAGTATGTTGATAGATATGTCTACCTGGGAAGGATACAAGATAAAAGGCTAAGCTAATAAATCACATAAACCATTTAAAAGATGAATGCACTAAAAGACTCGGTATTCTTAAGTGTATTTCTCATACCAATTGGGGATCTGATAGACAGACACTCTTAAAAATATATCAGCATGTAGTATGAAATATAATAGAACATGGCACTCAGATCTATGGAACCGGCAGTAAAACGATATTAAGAATGCTCGACTTTATGCACAATACGCCATTCCTGGTTTGTATGGGAGCTTTCAGAACCTCTCCAGTCGAGAGCTTGTATATTGAGTCCGGAGAACCCTCCTTACAAATGCATAGAGAATATTTGACCCTAAAATATGTAGCAAATTTGAAAACACGCTCCCTTCACCCTCTAAATTTAAAATTGTTTGCAGAAAATCAAGAAACCGTGGCCTAAAAAATTTAGAAGCTAGTGTATTCAAACAGGTAGTCCTCGCGTCGCTAAGGACTTTAAACATGAATTTAACGACAATGAGACCTTCTCCGAACATGGAAATATCTCGATAGAACAGGCCAAAGACCAATCGTTGACAAGACAATGTCAAGATACTCAAAGAAATGTCGACTGGAAGTACATATTTGTATCGTGAAACTGTTAAAGAGTTTTATAAACTGATTTTTATTACACACTGACGCCTCGAAAATGGAACATAGTGTAGGTTGTGCAGAAAAAAAAAAACAGCACCAACTCCTTTTCAGCTTACTAGATGAATGTTCTGTTTTCAGTGGAGAAGGGACAGCCATCCTAATGGCTCTCCATAGGCTTGCTGGATCAGAAACAAAACTCTGGATCATTGCTTCAGACTCTAGGAGTGTATTGGAAGCCCTTGAAAATACGGGGCCCACTAATTCCATCATTAGGGAAATATTGAACGCTTGGTGGGGAGTTAAAAATAAAGGCATTATTGTAGTCTTTATCTGGATTTCAGCACATTGTGGTATTCCAGGCAACAAAGAAGTGTCTACTAGAGCCGCCAGCTTGGCTAGACAAGGCAACTAATATGAAAGCACAGTACTAAAAAGGACTTACAGTAGAAGATTGGATCAACCAATGGCAGAAAAATCTCTTCAAAAACTGGGAACAAATGTGGAGAACAGGGCAATATAAACGGTTTGATGTAAAATAAGACATCTAAAAATGGACTAGGATTTCCATTTAGGATAGGAAGAAAAGAGGAGATAATTTCATGACGGCTTCGTATTGGGCGCTGTCAGTTTACCCACAGTTACCTTTTTAGAAATCTGCACGCACCCGCCTGCAAATATTGTAATAACGTTCCACAAACTGTCCAGCATCTGTTATTCTCTGTCCCCTTTTCGAATTATCAAGACATAAGATGAAACTGACAGGAATCCTAAAAGATGTATTGAATGACGATGAAGACAGAGTAAAAAATTTTTTACTTAGCTATTTAAAATAAATATTACAAGTCTAGCAAACCACAGTTGCCAATGACCCTGTAGGGTAGAAGCAAATAACAAAATTAAAAAAAAAAAAAAAAACCGTAGGAATATTTTTTTCCGCAAATAAGAATACTAACATATATCTGTAAAAGAGTTGAAAAGCTTAAGATTTTAAACAACATTTTCTCTAGAATAAAAACTTGTATAAAGTTCGGGTATGAGATAAAATGTGAATAAAAATAAGTAGTTGATGTAATAATAATTTTTTTGTAAAATTATTTAATTTAAATAAATGTTTTTTTTCAAAACTCAATGTATTTTTTTTAAATTACATTTTCGTAAATTTATTATAATAACAATAGATGTAAGTGAAAGTCTTCATTTGAGCACACCAGATTTTGTTTTCTTGGTTCACATACAATCAGGCTTCCGTATGTCCATTTATTACAAATTCGTCTAAATTTTGCCTCGAAACATCACCATAGAACGGATAAGACATTAATTCAGTGTTTCCCTTAAATATGCTAGTTTTTAATTTTAATTATAAATACTTTTATAATTTCTTTTATTTTACACTAGTAAATCCTGTATCTTTTCTTTTTTCGTAAAATGTGAGAAATTAAACTTATGTTTTTCAAACAAATATAAAATTTTCAAAATATCATCTTAAAAGTTTTTTACCAAGGCTTGCAAAGTCTGGAGGTATTTGAAATGCTAATCAACTCATGCATAAATAAAGAAGTTTGGCAGTCTCAGCATTATACAGAGAAAAACTGAAGAAGGATACTCTTCCTATCCGAGCGGCAAAAAATTTACATTTTTATTACATGAGTATGAGCTATTGTTTTTTTATCAAACAAGAAACATGTTACGCTTTGATTATTTTTTTAAGCAAATCAGGACCATTGGTTTGATATATAACTCTTTTAACTAGTCCAGTAAAATTAGGATATTTGTGAGAATTAATTCGGAAGAAGCGGAAATCGTTTTAATACCTCTTAATGGTCCTAAATAAAAGCAATCTTAGTTTGTGCCATCACAGATGGTGAGCTTTACTTTTTGGAATTATTACTTTCACTTACTATATATAGTAAGGGGAAGTATTGCGATCGTGAAAATTTTCAAATTCCAGTTTTCAACGGAAATACACGTTTTAGGGTCCCCTGAGTCCAAATAACCAAGTCCCGCAAAAAGGTCTGTGTGTGTGTGTGTGTGGTAACTCCCGGGCGGAAACGGTAAGTCCTATGAAACTGAAATTTCATACTTAAGACAACTATACGCCCGAGAAGTGACAAAACTTTTTTCATCAAAATGAGCTTACCAGAAAATGCACTTTAAACCATGCATTTTGCACCTTTTTTCGATTTTCTCGAAAACGGTTCCGACGATTTTGATTAAACTGGCTATATCGATGTAAAATTTAATGGGCTTTAATATCATGTAGGTTTTATTTGTATAAAAATGGTCTGACAGGGCTTAAATGCCGATATTTTAAATTTTCTTCCCTAAAGTATCATTAATTTTGTAGATTCAATAATAATAACTAGATTATCTTGTTAACGCTGATGAAAAACAGGTAAATATATAAATTGAATAAATTCGATACCCAACTAAAGGAGAAAACAGAAAAAATATTTTTTTAATGCAATTTTTCGTTTTTGAACATAAGAGCAGTAATATACATGTATGATATACTGTTGGAAAGCTAAAGATTTTAGGAAAAATATCATCTCATACACAATCTTTTAAAAGTTAATAGAGAGTGATGAAATAAACATATAACTAACTGATTATTTTAGATAATGATATAATAGATTTTTTAATAAAACACATTTTTCTATATAAATTCAATTTGATTAATTCCATAATAGTTTCACGTATTTTTATCTCTAACTGTATTTGAAAATTCTTTCATTGATTTTAAAAATCGAGGTAAGTGAAAGTCGTGTGTTGCCCGCACCAGATTTTTTTTAATGATGGAGTTTTGTTGACCGTAGAGAAATTAGATGAGGAAGATGGTTGGGGGTGCGGTCATAAATTAAAACCACACAATCAAAAATAAGAGTTATTTTTATTATGTGCCGACGTTTCGGCCTACAATGTGGGCCTTCATCAGGGCTAAAAGAAACAAGATAACAACCAATGTAATTAGTCTTAATAATGCGTTAGGTATATATAATAATATGACAGTAATAAATTATGGGAACATAAATAATATTAAATGTAAAATGATAATAAGATGACAATTATAAAGTATGGAAATAAGGTGACAGTTATAAAGTATGGAAATAAACTAAATTAAGATGATAGTTATAAAGTATGGAAGTAGACATAATTGAGATGATAATATTGTAATGAGAATATATCAATAGAGACTCAGTAAATGAGAAAAAAAAAAAAAAAATGATAAAGGAAAAATATGTGAACAATTAAATTTTAAATATTAACAATTATGAGTTGATATATGACGGTAATATATATATAAAACATAGTTAAGAGTATAGGTAATATATAAAAAAATATAGTCATTACAAAAGAGAAACAGTATGAATAAAAAATAATAATTTAAATTTTAAAATAATGTAATATTAAACTAATAATTATATGTCAGGATATGTAACGGAGAAATATATGAGTATGGAAAGGGGGAGAAAGAAATGGGCGATGAAAAAAGACCCTTATAAATAAGAAAAAATACTTACATGACGTGCAAGCTTTGCCTACGAAGTGATGTTTCTCAGTTTAAAAAAACGCTCATTGCGTGGAACGGAAAATATGAGAACTAGAATGTCCGTTAGGAAAATTCCAAGAAGCTAAGTTATGTTTACTGATTCGATTGTTAAAAAATAGCCAAAAGTCATTACTTGAGAGTACTTGAGTTATTACTTATGAGTATTTGATAAAATTGTAAGAAATAGTGACGAGGTAAAGATTAAAAGATTTTAAGTAATAACGGATGACGATAATAAATGATGAATGATGATAAGGTAATAACGAATGACGATAAGGAGCTGTCGAAGGAAATGATAAATAAACAGTAATCTAGTAGGTAAACAAATAAATAATAAAAAAGGGGAGTACGAAAATTAAATAAATATATAAATAAAAAATTGATAATAAATAAATAAAAATAAAATTATGAAGAGATGATCGATCAGATGGTTGTTTAAAAAATGAGCTAGGGATGCTTTATTAAATTTAATATTTGGGAATAAGCTAGTGACAAGTTATGTTTGTCAGTCTTTTGATTAACAGGAAGGGGTTCTAGTTGTATGTAAATGCATTCTGTAATGAGTCGTTTGTCATGGTTGGGAACAGTGGCAAGAATGGATGTTTTATCAAAATCAAAGGAATGGTTAAGGGTTAAGGAATGTTCTGAAAGTTTTGAAGCGGTAGAATTTTTAGAGGAAATTGTATATTTGTGTCGGGTGATGCGATCTTTGAGAAGGTTTTTGGTTTCACCAATATAGGTAGAGTTGCAATTAGGAGTTCCGCAAGGGACTCTATAAACAATTTTTGAACGGTGGTCTGTTGGTATACTGTCTTTAAGTCGGCTGTAAATATTGGAGAGTTTGTAGTGGGATTTTAAAGCAAGTCTGAGGTTTGGATAGAAGGATTTTAATGATTTTTTAATTTTTTCTGAAAGAGAGGGAATGTAAGGTACGGATCTATATAAGAGAGTTGGTGATGATGATGGAGTAGAAAGAGAGGTTAATTGAGGTTGAGACTGATTTCTGTAGTTATTTATAAGTTTGTTTATGATCACGGTAGGGAAGTTATTGGCCAGGAGAATTGTCTTTATGCGGTTAATGTTGATGTCGTGGAAACGGGGATCAGAAAGGAAAAGGCTTCGGTGTATAAGATTTTTAGCAACGTTAATTTTTTGATGATGGGGATGTTGGGAATAAAAGTTTAATAGTCTGCCAGAGTAAGTCGGTTTTGTGTACCAGTCAGTGGATATTGTGTTATTAGGGTTTCTAATGATGAGGAGGTCAAGAAATGGGAGGGAATTGTTAGTTTCGGATTCAGCGGTAAAATGTAGGCGGGGGTGGTAAGAGTTAAAGGCTAAAAGTATGTCAGTAATTTTGTCGGGGTTAAGAACAAGGAGGAGGTCGTCTACGTATTTTTTAATAAGAATAATATCCTCAGGAAACTGAGGGATTATCAAATTTAGTAAATCGTTAAGGACAATATTGGCGAGGTCAGGGGCGAGAGGATTTCCCATAGCCAGTCCTGAAATTTGATTAAAGAACTGTCCATTGAATGTAAGGTATCCGGAATTGCAACAAAGGTTGAGGGATTCTAGGTATGAAGGGCAATTAAGTGAGGTATGGGGTTCAATAGAAGACCAGTTATCTTCGATGATACATAGGGCTTTATCTATAGGAATATTGGTAAACAAGCTTTCTACATCAAAGGAAACAAGGATGTAATGTTCCGGAATAATGAAGGATATTAATTGTTCGCGGAGAAGAAAAGAATTTTGGATATCGTAAGGATTGTTGTGACTAAGATGTTGTAAAGAGGGTAGTAAGAATTTACTGAGGTTAACAGAGGGTGAGTTGATATTCGATGTGATAGGGCGGAGGGGGATACCTGGTTTATGAATTTTTGGGAGTCCATAGAAGCGAGGAGCAACGGAATTATAGGAAATAAGGTTTCTATAGCTGGGATAGTTTATAAATTTTGAATCTAAAAGAGATTTCAGGTGTTTATTGAATTTAGTTTTAAGTGAAGGGGTGGGATCGCGGGATATGGGAACATAAGTGGATCTATCGGAAAGGAGAATGTTCATTTTGTCATTATATTCGGAACGGTCCATGATTACAGTCTTGTTTCCTTTGTCAGTTCTGGTTACTATGATGTCGTCATGGGATTTTAGGAAAGCTCGGGTAAGAGATAAGTCTTTAAAGAATTGAGGTGAAAAATTTGATGGTGAGGAAGGTGGATGTTGGAGATGATTGGATATAATATTGCAAACAGAAATCCGTGACAACTCCTTATCGTCATTAGAATTGGATATAACATCGTCATTAAAGATAAATTCCAAATCAGTAATGAGTTGAGGGATAATTTTGATTGAGGTGTTGGGTGCGGAAAAAATTTGGTCCTAAACTTAGAATATCTTTAACATAGGGTGGTAAAATGGTGGAAGAAACATTTTGAACCCAGTTTTGGTCTCCTTTAGGATAAATTTTATGTTTTATTGAATCTAGGTAGAGGTTATTATATTTTGTAATGAGTTTTTGTTTTTTTCTGCTTCTACTGGAATTGAATATGGATGATATGACTGTGTCGAGAATTGTAAGGTTGTTAGCGTTAATATAATTATTGAATAAAATTTTAAGAGTGGATATTTTTTTATTTAGGGAATTAATCTGTACGATGCATTCTCTGATTTTGATATTTAGAAGGGATTTTTTTAAAATTAAGAGCTAATGATGCTAATTTTGGAAAAGGCGATTTTGAAGTTATGATATGATTTAAAGAATATTCTATGAATTTTGGAAAAACTGCATTGGATCTGCATTTTAGGAGAAAGATCCTTTGTTCTAAACTGTTAGCTAGACGTTTGTGAAGATTGGAGAATAAATTAAACTGTGATTTAAGATGGGGGAAGGAGGATTTTAAGGAAGAAAAAGACAAATTTAATTGAGTAGAAGAAGAAACGGTTGGAGAGGAAGGATTTACAAGAGATACAGGTCATATTTTTTTTTTTTTTTTTTTTCTCATTTACTGAGTCTCTATTGATATATTCTCATTATAATATTATCATCTCAATTATGTCTACTTCCATACTTTATAACTATCATCTTAATTTAGTTTATTTCCATACTTTATAACTGTCACCTTATTTCCATACTTTATAATTGTCATCTTATTATCATTTTACATTTAATATTATTTATGTTCCCATAATTTATTACTGTCATATTATTATTATATACCTAACGCATTATTAAGTCTAATTACATTGGTTGTTATCTTGTTTCTTTTAGCCCTGATGAAGGCCCACATTGTAGGCCGAAACGTCGGCACATAATAAAAATAACTCTTATTTTTAATTGTGTGGTTTTAATTTATGACCGCACCCCCAACCATCTTCCTCATCAGATTTTTTTTAATTCGATAAGGAATAAATTGGTATTCCTGAATTCGTATAGCGGACAGACGGGCTTTTTTAATTCCTAATTATGGTTTATACATATCTTGAGATGTGAAACCTCATATTTTGAAGGTTTTTTATTTATTTATTTTTTATTATTATTTCTTTTAATTATGGCTTCCCATTTCAACTTCCGCCATAAGGGATATGGCAGCCCAGTACCACTCCGATCTGGATGGGGTTTCACTTTTTTTTTTGTTTTGTAATCGGGGACATTCTTCTAGATGCGCTGCATCCATTTCACTATTTGCATGCCTAAGACAGCAAAGTGGAGACTCCACCACTCCGATCCGATGCAAGTGTTTCGCAAGGTAGTCATGGCCAGTAACCATTCGGAACTGTGCAACAGCATCTTTTCTCCTCAAATCTAGTGATATCCGTTCTTCTTCTATAAGGAGTTTGGCCCAGTGTTTTTTGATCGAACTGAGCCTTTAGGAATCCGTTAGTAGAGCCCTCTTAACTTCATCTTTTATTTATTTATTAGCTTATGAAAATAAGTTCATTGTTGGGTTCTCACTTCTTCAAGAAGGCCTAAAATTTCGGCCGAAACGTCGAAACTATTAAATTAAGTCTTTACTTTAATTGTGTGTTAATTTGACTGCACCCTTAATTAAATTCTCCTGTATATACACAGAGTCAACCATTCTCACTTCACAATATCTATTGTAGTTTAGACTAATTAAGAATGCTGTGTATTACTATCTAGAAAACTTCTTTTTGTTCAATTGTTACAGTGTTTTTTATGTTGTTACCTGAAGAACTGATTTCATTTTAGTATACTATTTTTCTTTATGTCACATAGTTATTTTTTTCTCTAATTCTTGGTCAGATATCGATTCTTTATTATCTCAAAGTTAACGTTACTCTTAGAAGACTAACTACTAAAATAAAGTTACTGTTAACTTTTTCTTCTTCTTATTTTATATTTAAACTAGCTCTGCTATAGGAAATTCGATTGTCCAACTGTTCCAAAGCTGCACCTTCTTTTGCAAGCTTGCCGGCTACTTCATTTCCATGAATTTGCCACCATATTTTGGAGGTAGTTATTATTTATTTTTTTTTTTATTGCAAAAAATAAAGCAATGATATTAGAATTTTTATTGCTTCCTTTTATTTTATTTTAATTTTCTTTATATCAATTCCAATACAAAATAGGTATATTCTATTTATATTCGGATAAAAGACCAAGTTAGGGCGTTATCAGCTGATATAATATTATCAACCATATAGGTATATTTTTTATATATTATTATTTATTTATTTTATTACGTGTATCTAAATATTCAGATCCTCAAAAACTTTACACTTTTTTTCTGTTTTCAATAATGACCGAGTTTTAGGCGTTTATTATCTGCTGTAGCTACCATAAAATATTATGTACTTGTTTAATTATTGATCGCTGTAAACTGATGTGAAAACTTTATAAATATTAAAATTAAATTCTCAATATTAAACTCTAAAAAGGTGAAAACGTAGAAATGGATACCCATTCTAGTATATCTATTAAGGACACGGTGTGTTGTACATCTTAAGTGAGAGACCTACTTATTGGTTATTGTTCTTATAAACTATTATTATTAATTACTATAAAAGTAGTGACTAATGATAATGATTAAAAATTTTAATTTTAATGTTAAGTATATCATAAAGATACTTTCGTTAATAAGCGAATAACATATTAAAACTTAAGAGACACATGCGAGTACAATGTTACACATGAGTGCTGGTAGAGTACAGTAAAGAACATAAACACGAGTTAAAGAGAGATCCAGTGGAACTCAAGAGTAAGTTTGGCTGTCGAGAACTTGTAACTACCCGAGGAAGTAAGCCCATTATTTCCACTTCAAACTACGAAAACTTAAGTTACGACTTCCTTGATGACGATTTATAGAGTCCAAAAGATACAGATTATCTGCGCTGGTGAGTGTTTGCTAATGCACCCGTGCATTCTTAGAAAACTTTTTTTAAAATTTTAAATAAAGGTTTTATTTAAACAGAACTACATAGCTTTTTTACAGTTTAAGTAGAAGTCATAATACCACTAAAGCAAAAAGCAGGAATCCAATAGAACTACAATAATACTGTAAGAAATGACCGACAAAATAAACATCTGGTGCGCGCCACACACGGCTTTCACTTACCTCCATTGTTAAAATCAATTAAAGAATTTTTAAATACATCTAGAGATAAAAATAAATCGTTAAAGAATAATTTAAAATGAATTTCAATGAAAACGTGTTTTATTAAATAATGTATTATATTCTTATCTATAACAATTAGTTAGTTTTATCGGCTTTTTATCATTCTGTGTTAACTTTTACAACTTTTTATATAACAGGGGTACTCACTATGTTTGCTATAGCATGCTTTTTGTGCTATTGTGCTAAACCCATCAATTTTATATAGTAGTAGAAACTCGACGGGTTTAGCAAAATAACTCAAATAGCATGCTATAGCAAACGTAGTGAGTACCCCTAATATAATATTCTTCCTAAAATCTTTAGCTATCCAACGGTATATCATAAATCTATATTACTATTCTTGTGTTCAAAAACACAAAAATTGCATAACAAATATTTTTACACTTTTCTCCTTCAGTTGTTTATCGAATTCGCTCAACCTGCATATTTAACCGTTATTTGTCAATGCTAATAAGTTGATGTGCCTAATTTCTTGAAATATACGTATCAGATCATACATCTGCATATTAAAATATCAGCATTTAAGCCCTGTCAGACTATTTCAATCAGAATGAAACCTACATCATATTAAAGCCTAAAAAATGTTATATCGATATAGCTAGTTTAATCATCATCGTTAAAGCCGTTTTAGAAAAAATCGTAAAAAGGTGCAAAATGAACAGTATAAAGTGGTTCTTCTTTGATGAAAATGTTGCTATAACATCTCGGGCGTATAGTTGTCTTAAATATGAAATTTCAGTTTCGTTTTCGCGCTAGACTTACCTCATACGAACATACACACACACACACACTCCCAGACATTTTTTCGGGACTCAGTTATTTGGGCTCAGGGGACAGTTATGGTCTATAAACTATAGAAAAGTTTCAATGTCAGCAAATAGCTGACACCTCCTCTCTAGCCTGTATATAAACCCCTTGCTTGTAATCCCTCATAACAGTTACAGTTTAGTCTTGTATTAGCCATGTCATGATTTATTAATTTAATAGTTCTTAGTGTTAGTCTAGTAAACATTTGTAAATTTTATTTTTGCCAGATAAATTTTTTTTATTCGAGTTTCGTGGAGAAGATAATTTAATTGACCCTAAAACGTGTATTTCTGTTGAAAACTGGAATTCGAAAATTTTCATGATCACAATACTTTCTCTTACTATATATTTCATATATAGATAAGTGAAAGTAAAAACTGAGTAAGTAATAATAATAATAATAGGCCAAGCGAACCCCAAGGTTCGATCCCGATAGCACTAAATACTGCCTAAACCGATTCGTCCAATGATCACTGTTCAAGCCTAATGCTCCGAGATCAGACAGATCACGTTTCACCGTCGGAAGAATAATAGTTTTATTAATTTTAACCTTTGAGTTTTTAGGTAGAATCCGCGATTTAAATAATTTCGCAATTAAATAACACGCACTTCCCGTCCTTCGTCGCTATTTTATTTCCTCATGGATTTATTTTTTCTTGTTATCATTGAACCTAAGTTCTTAAATTTCTCTACTTGTTCAAAGGTATGTTTAGATATATCAATATTATCAAGATCGGCATTGTTTCTGCTACTAGTCATATATTTCGTCTTATCAGTATTTATTTCATGCCCTATCTTTTTATCGGCTTTTATTAACGTACTTCCATTAAGTTGTTTATTTTCCTTGTCTTCGCCTAGCAGTACCAAATATCGGCGTATACCAGAGCCGGGATTTTATCACTTAGATTTAAACCTTTCTCGGTACACTTCACCTTTTCTATGCCATATTCTAATGCTATATTAAATAAAACAGGTGAAAGGGAGGCATCTTGTTTCAAATCTGATCGTACTTCAAACTCGGAGTAATTATGACCGATTCTAACTTAATGGAATGCTTCCGACAACCACATATGTTTAAGGTTTACTAACTTTCTAGGTATTCCCTGTTAAATCATGATGTTATGCAGCTTTACAAGCTTTTATGAAATCAATATAAAGTTGATGGACTACACTGTTGTATTTTTTCTTATAATAATTGACGTAAGGAAATATTTGACCAGTAGTCGTGCAATTCTGTCTGAAAACACATTGGTAGTCTCAGATAATTTCTTAGGGTATTCCGTGATTCGCTAGTTCTGTAAGGGATGCATATACATATATAGGCACGATATATATTTAATTTACTTAATTTTTAAAATAAATTAAAGAACTTTCAAATTAAGTTGGATTAACTAAATTCCAAAAACAAAATTACATTGAGTTACGAAGGAAACATTTGTTTTAGATTAATAATATAACATAACCTTACAATAGAAGTCTACAACAATCACTATCTTTTATCTGGTTTTCATCACTCTCCATTATCTGCATCTTACATGTATGTAAGATAACAGATTTTTCTTAAACCTTTACCTTTCCAACGGTATATTAATTATATCTATATTACTATTATTTTATTCTAAAAAACAAAACAAAATAAACCTAAACAAATATTTTTGCTCTTTTCTCCTTAAGCTGATTATCAAATTCTCTAATTTTATATATTCAGTGAAAACTCAAATTGGAAAATTTTCACGATCGCGATACTTTCACTTACTGTATATTTCATGTATAGGTAAATGAAAGTTAAAAGCATACAAATCTTTAGGAAACCTAATATTAACGAATGTTGCGTAATACTTTAATTTGTAATAATAAAGAATATTTATTGATAAATGATGGTTATGTCACATCGTTTGTTTTTGAACATATATCTTATTGCAGTATGTGAAGCCAGAAAAGGATATGTTTCCCTGGTAACAAGAAGCTCTACCCCAGAAACTCAATAAATTCAGGAAAATAGCCGTTCTCGCCTCGATGGCTGCTCGTAGGAAATTAGATCAAATAAACAACAAGTAACGAATCAGGAAAAAAACTGTTATATATTGTAAAATCGTTGGCAAATATGTGACTATATAGATTCATATAATTCCGCTAATCGTTCGTTTCATATACAGTAACCAACTTATTTCGTTAAAAATATTTTTACAGTTTGAGTCTTTATTATTCTTAATATTAAAAATTTTCAAAGTATCTTTGCTATTGTGGATTTTAGATTAATATCATACTAAGTGTTGTTGCAGGTTGATAAAAACAATTTTTATAGCGGGTTGCGTGTGGGCTACTTCCTGATAACTTCAACTGTATATCACGCGACGGCATTATTTGAATTGTTCCGTGAAGGTTGTTTTCCGTGATACTACTGTCAATAACCTAATGAGAGCAATGCAGACATAGATTTTTTTTTTATCCCTATCTTGGGCCAGAGGGTGAAGGCGGGGATAAATTCCAAGTAAAAAGTCCCCACAACTATGACGCGAACTCATATATTAATGATTGTATACCAAGTTTTCAGTCATCTGGTTGCTGGACAACGCGAGTTCTTTACAATGCGCGCTTACGCACTTGGCCACCCTGCCTCCTCTTCTCCAAATTTCAAGTACCGTCAACTGAGACTTGTTTTTTCTCCATTTGTCATGCCATACTTTAAAGAAATTTAAAAAAATCTTTAATCCCACCAAGGAGTAAGTCCTTTAAAAAAAAAAAAAAAAAAAAAAAATATATATATAATATATATATATATATATATATATATATATATATATATATATATATATAATATGATATATGTATATATATCATATGGATAATCTCTGAAATTACTGAACCGGCTTTGATCTAACTTCGTAAGTATCTGTTATTAGGTCCAACTTAAATAATAGGATAGTTTTTATTATTTTATTTTATTACTGTTTGAGTGTGGAAACATTGTTTAACTGTTGGAAGCTGAAAGTCCTGGAGCATAGATGATATTTTAGTGTGGTCATAATTAGTCAAGCAGTTTGAGCTCCGGACTGGCGAGGTGTATGTAATTAACGGGTGGGTAACTGTATATTGTATATTATTAATTTGTTATGAGGGCTGAAATGGGATTTTTCGTTGAAGTATAAGTACATTTTATACATTATTTTTTTGGCTTTATCGATTTTTCTATTGATATGATTTGTGAAAGTAAGAGATTTATCTAATGTTAGGCCTAGATACTGTACTGGTTTTGACCATGGGATGGGAGCTGAATTTACATTTTCTAAATTAGTTCGACTTTTATAATTTTATGGATTGTAATTATTAAAATATATAATATTTATGCATTAATTCTTCGTAAGGAAAATATTAATAGGAATGCTTAGAGCAATAGTGGTTAGCAATCAGTTCATATTGAGGCAAAATGATGAACTGTACCGTATGTACGAGGAGCCAGACGTTGTGCACCTTATAAAAATTTAAGGTTGAGATGGGCTGGACACATGGCTGGAGTGGAGGACAACACTACTCAAAAGAGAAGACGTGGACGTCCACTGTTAGGATGGGGAGACAAGCTCCGGAAAGAATCTGGCAGCATCATTGGAACCAAAGAATGGCGGACATTCGCGCTAGAGAAATAGGAAAAGAGGAACGTCTTGATGCGACCAAGACCTGTACCAGGTTGTAGAGCCTTTGGGTATTGAAATTCTAATAAAAGGAAGTTTTGAAAAAATGGAAAATATTGATGGCGTTTCTTGTCTTAAGGTTCTCATATTAGTAATGTCATCATATTCAGAGAAAAACAAGCGTTCAAAATGGGCGAATTGTAAAATTTCATACTAGACAACTAAAATATAAAGGAATAAAAAAAATAGCTAGGGCATAACGCACAATGAGGTAGCTTTTTCTAATAAAGTAGGAATATTTGATCATACAGAGGTAAATTGTTAATAAATTTCCTAGGCAAATTAGAATTGCTGGAGCTACAGTGGGATTGCTTATGTACGGTAAAGCATTATACCCGTCACTTCTGTGTGCTTACTGAAAAACATTCATGTTAGGTAACAGTTCAACTAAATATTTTAGGCCACGAATCTGGTAAAAAAATGTATTGTATCGAAATGTTTGTCCTAGATAGAGATGGTCACGGATGTTAGGAACTTGATAGAATAGCAGCGGATGCCGGACGTCGGATAGTTATAACTGTACAAATATGAATATGTGGGCTGATTCTAACGGTTTTCTCGTTTGCAAAGGCTAATTATATACTGAGCGATCAAATAGTTGGTTAGTTTTTAGTACTTTAACGAGTTTAGTTAAAACAAAAACTTACTTGATAAAATACACTTTTTTTTTAAACAAAAAACCACATTTATTATATTTTATACTACATATTTTATCTACAATATTAACTGCAGTATTTTTTATAATAAGTTTATTTTTTGGTTATCCACCTGGTACACAATTTATAAAAGATATACAAATTAATTATGAAATGTACCTAAAATATGAAAGGTACAAATTACGTTACCAAGTGGTTAACGCAATTTATGCCTGCTAATGGTACGATCAACTGAAGATGTACCCACTCCTCTGCAGTAACATAGAATATATGTAACATGAGTATAAAATACATGCAAACACCAAATAAAATATAGTACGCGCAACACACGGCTTTCACTTACTTCCTTTGAAAACGAAGATGAAATTCAGTTTAAGAATTTTTAAATACATCAGTTAGAGATGAAATATATTTTCAAGTGAAAGTAAAAATCTGGCGTTTATCCAATTGGCTCAACTTGTATATTTAGCCGTTATTTATCAATGCTAATAAGATGCTGGGCCTATTTTTTACAAATCTATATTATCAAAGGTACTTTAGAAGAATAAAATTTAAAATGTCGGATTTAGGCCCTGTCAGACTATTCCAATCTCAATGAAACGTACATGATATTAAACCTCATCCAATTTTACATCGACTTAGCGAGTTTAGTTGAAATCGTTAGAGCCGAAAAAAAAAATCGTAAAAAGGTGCAAAATGCATGGGATAAAGTGGCTTTTTTCGTTTTCCGATTTTGATGAAAAAGTTCCTTTTATATCTCAGGCGTATAGTTGTCTTAAATATGAAATTTCATTTTTGTACGTCTTTTCGTTTATGCGCTAGATTTACCACGCACACACACACAGAGCCTTTTTTCGGGACTTGTTCATTTGGTCTCAGGACCATCTTTTAATTGTAGGGTTTAAGTTTGAATTATTTTTTGTTTTTGAGACTTCAGATGTTATCATGTGCAAGTAAGTTACAAGCCATTAAGAGTCATTTTTTATCTCAGCTATCTCAGTTCCATTTTAGCGTTTATTTTTTCGATTTGTTTTTAGTAGTTGTCGCCTTATATATATATCACTTTTACCAATCGTTAATGTACCGAATATGGGGTACAAAAATTATTTTTTAATAATTTTTATAGGATTTCTAGAAACATTGTAAAGTTTTAAGGAAACGGTCGTCTTTTGTTGGCGTATGATTTTGACCGACTGGCCACAAAAGATTACTCAGCTTTTGGTGTGGTAAACGGTGTTCGCTATTGGAGCCGAATCGGAGGAGAGGAGGGAGGGGCTTTCCTTTGAAGTGACAATGGCAAAGAGGAATTAAGCACCATTAAGGCCGATAAGTTACCGACCAAAAGGACCCGAGAACAAAGACGAAATCGAAGGTCTTTCAGTCTCAGCTGTCTGTGGCTTTAAAGCTAGAACACGAGAGGTTCAAATTAATTTAGTTATATTTGATCATATTTTCTCTATATTATTGAACTATCAGAATTTTCAATCTATTAACCTTTTTAAATCTATCTATGTATTTTTTTTCATATCAGAAATTCACATGTTTAATTATTGTATACTATTAGTTTTGTTGAGCATCTTGCACTGTAATTAAGTTACATTTTAAGATCAAGTAGTGACATTATATAAGTGTGTAGTGTACAAAAATAATAGTTCTGTAAGTTTAAAAATAGAACTGATGGGCTCACCTATTTTTTTTGTTCAGGAAAGCCTTATAACTAACTTGATATATAAATTATTTCTAACTTATGTTCTAATCAAAATATAAGATGAGATATCGCGTTGGATAGTGGAGATCGTTAAGAATTTTAATGAATGAAGAAATTGAATGTGACCTTTCTTAATTTAGCTTTTTAAAATAAATCAATCTTGTGTTCCTTCTGATAATGCTCAGTTTTGAAATCTCTGAATGTTTTTTAGTGTGCCATCAGTAAAGTATATAAATATTGGCTCGTCATTAATTGTGCAGGGCGCAATATGTCTTGATATATGAAGAGTTTTAGTCGTAGTGAGATATCTGGGGAAGTTAAGAGGTGATATAGTCGTTATAATCGGTTATTACCGTCCTTGTTTATTATTAACAGGGGCACAGAGCTTCATATGTTGATTGGTGGGTCAATCACAGCATCGGCGAAAGATGCGATGGTAGTGTTTTTGTAGTTATGGCCTACTATGTCAGTTAAACTAAAGTAAAATATATAGTTAAACAAGAGAGGGTATAGAAATTCACCCCGTGGAATAACGCAAGTAAGGGCGAGAAATGTTCCTCCTGAAAGGTTTCCTGAACGCCAGTAGTGTTGCTTGATTATATTATATATATATATATATATATATATATATATATATATATATATATATATATATATATATATATATATATATATATATACACACACACATATATATATTATATATATATATGTGTGTATATATATGTTTGTGTGTGTGTGTAATTGATTATATATATATATATATATATATATATATATATATATATATATAAGAGAGAGAGAGGAGAGAGAGAGAGAGAGTTATCATGAGGCATAGGGAAGAACGGTGGCAGAGGCCCAGGTATTACAAGGACTGTAGCGGCCAACAGTGAGTGATTGAGTGAGTAATATACACTCCTGGACAAATTAAAGTGTACACTCCTTATTATAAAGCTAATTCGATATAAAAGTGGTTGTCTCATGAAACAACTAGCCTTAATTGTTCTTAATGTTGTCTTAAGTGAGTTTTAAGAGTTGGAAAATTTTTAGATTGCAAAAAAGGCAGTGTTATGTTTTCTTTAATCTTAATCTTATAAAAAAAACAAATAATAAAGTGGCCAAAATAAAGTGTACACTATGAGAAACAAAAATGACAGATTAAAGGCAGTTTCTTTCATAGTCTTATTGAAGAAGCATCCCTAATTAATGAAGATGGTTTATTTTCAGGATCTAATTCAAAGAGTCAAGAAAGAGGTGAGCAAAGGGTTCAGTTACCGAGCTGTTGGAGAAATATTCGGCCTTTCCCAATCAACGGGGCTTAAAATGTTCAAAACGGACAACAACCGAATTAAAAAGTAGCCTGGACCCTAACCTAAGCTGGGAAGAAGGGAAGCACTAAGAATAAAAAAAAGAATTCGTCGTTTGGCTTAAGATGGGGAAATTGTCTCATCACGAATATTAAAAGAAAATTGGAATTTAGCCTCCTCTTCACAAACGATTCAAAAAATGTTACCGAAAATGAATATTAAGTGGAAGAATATCGAGAAAAAAAATTCCCCTGACAAAACAACACAAAGGAACAGGATCGCTAAAGTCCGGGAATGGCTATCCATAGGTGAATTTGTCTGGGAAAGGACCGTTTTCACTGATGAAAAGAGATTTTTAGAAGATATTCCTTATAATAAATTTAGCTATATGGAAAGTGGAAAAAAACAACATATTTTAACCGTCCAATGCAACAGATGAAAGGAGGAGGTATAATGGTTTGGGGCGCCGTAACTGCATCTGGAGATTATCTCCTTAAAAAAATTGAAGGGAGAGCTAATAGCCAATACTATTTAAGCTTTATCAGAGAAATAGTGTTGCCATAGTTGGAAACTATCTTTCCTGACGAAATTTTAAATTTCTTCAAGATAATGCTCGTATCATGTATCAAAAGCTACTAAACAAGAGTTTTTGGAGATGAATATCCAAACGCTTAAGTGGCCATCTCGCTCCCCATACCTAAATCCAATCAAAAACTATTGGCAGAGTCTCTTTCAAGAAGTCTACCTAAAGGGATCGTTCAATTCAGATGAACAATTATGGAAAGCGGTTCAGGATGCTGCAGCAGCATTAAAAGAAAAAAAGCCAGATCCTCCTAAAAATCTGTGTGGTTCTATGAACCGTCGGTTATTATAAGTCATAGATATCAAAGGAGAAACTATTCATTATTGAAATTGGCTTATTTTTTATGTTTTAACCATTTTGTATTTTACATGTACACTTTATTGTAGCCAGCTTTGTAATCAGCTGATCAATTAAATAATTTTCTTGTTCTAAATATAATTAATAAATGAATTTTTTTTGACAACCTTTTTTTACTTTGAAACTGACCTATGAAAAATAAAAAAATATTAATTTAAAATTCTGTTAATGAGAATCTGGGTTTACACTTTAATTTGTCCAGGAGTGTATATACGATTTTTAGAATTTAGGATGTATGAAGAGGTCCAGGAAAAAAATATTTGTTTGGAACCGCTGGAGTAATTGATTCTCGAACATGCATAACGTTTAAATTTATTTAATACTCATTGGATTTTATTAGTCCGTATTAATTGCTATTATTAAAATAAATATAAGTTTTATATATACATATAAAGGAATGGAATATCTTTAGATATAATTTTAAAATTAAATAACAATATTTATATGAAAAAAATGTTATGTGAGATCCCTCCTACATTTTCTTTATGGTATTTGCTATGAAAAGAGATGTTTTTAATTGGAATGTCCTGGCTGCGAATCTACATAAAGACCTAACAGGTTAAACCGTTTTTAAATTATAAAATACAGATACCTTTTAAGAATCATTTGCAATTTTAATTTTTTACACAACTCGCTATTAACGGCTTTTCAAACTTTTGGAAGCTTAATTTATTTTTTAACTTCTCCTTAATTAAGTCTGAAAAAACTCTCAGCTTTATAAACTTTTTGATGTAGTCAACATTTTCAGTGCTTAAGAATTTATTTATCTGAATACTTAAGGCATAATGTTTAATTATTAAAATCCAGTTAAACTTAAACATTATTCTTAAATACGTCGTTAACTTGATACGTTTTTTTTTTTCTAAAAACACTTCAAATTATTACAATATGGCTTTTTATTTCTGAAAAGTTTTATATCATAGTCAATAATTGTTACATAACCATGTTTTTATCTCATTTTACAGATTTATTTGGTTATAAGTAGATATGAAAGTAACCAAGTTATCTTTAACGAAGACCAAATATTCATCTTCCTGGGACAAGGGTTTATAATTATTGATTTATCTTGTAACTAAAGAAAGATAAACCAGTTGTGTGGAAAACATGTGCAAAAAATATAGGAAAGTAATACGATTAGTTTACGACGACTAAATTCCCAAAAGGTGATACATCACTTTACCGAATACTATATGAGTATAGCAATTAATTGATGGTTTTACTGATTCAAAAATAATTTAAATTTTTCACTACATCAATAAATACCCGAGTCATGGACGCATATGTACAATGTATAATTTTGTTTTTTTTTTAAATAAGTTAGAAACTTATTGATGATTTAAATGATATGAACTTATTTAAATAAAAAATTACTACGGCTATTTTCCTCGTAATGTGACTTTTTTTCTTTCGTGTCTCAGCCTTTATTATTATTTTCTATTCTATTGTTCCTTTTTATTGTTTTGAACAAATTAATTTAGCTATTTGAGCGAATATACATGAATAAGAATACAGTAGCTTATAAACTGATTCAACATCCATGCCCTGAATTAGATACAAGACATATAAATAAGATTTAATGATACATTGAACTGCATATAATCCAAATCCTAAATTTATACATCCGGTGTACTTCAAGGTAGTATCCTGGGTCCGATCCTTTACTCGGTGTTTACAGATGATCTAACCTTCGACTTAAGCACTATCTTACTACTTACGCCGATGACACATGTTGTTATCTGTGAATAATGATCCTGTTGCTGCATCCCTAATCCTACATAACCATCTATGAGCCATTGAAAAATGGTGTCAAAACAGAAGAACAAAAAAAATCCTAACAAATCCCATCAAATTACTTCACTCTACGTCGTAAACCCATGAGCTGCTCCATCGTATCCTTCAACAATATCCTCCTTACTCCTGCTGAACAGATCCGGTACTTAATACTTCACCTCGACAGGCTCCTAACATGGAATTCTCAAACTAAACTGAAACGACAGGAAACTGCTCGGCGATACAGATTACTACAACACTAACTCGACAAACTCTCAAAACTTTCTATTTACTACAAAAAACTCATTTATACAACCGTTATTAGGCCTATTGAGCTATGAGGGTATACTAAACCATCAAATTCCTCTCGCATCCAATCCTTGCAATCCAAAAACCTTTAGAAAAATCCTCAATGTTCCTTACTTTGTTACCAATAAATCATCCATGAAGACCTAAATATCCTTCTAATATTTGAAGGCTACCTCTTTTCATTCCAAACTTCCTGCCCAGTCAAACCCGCTTATCCGTGGCCTCTCCTCCATATCTATTCCCGACAATCCACTGAGGCGCCTTAAAAGAAGATGACCAAGAGACCTACCATAAATTAGACATTGGAGTGCTACCAATAGGTAGTTTCTTCTCAGGACTACCATGTGTTATAACCATTTATCATTTTTAATACAGTTGTAAATTTCTTTAAATAAATAAAAACAAATTATTAATCACTGGATAAAATGTCTGGGGGGTTTATTTGGATTTGAGAAGGCTGATCAAATAGCCAGAGGAAGGCACATAGAAAACCTAACGCAAAAATACTAACTGAAGTCCTAAGGAGAGTAATTGAGAATGAGCAATTAAAGAATGTCAGGATCGTTGGGAGTCACTGTCAAAGGGGAAATATTATTACGAAATTCAGCCAAAACTAAGCTTGGCTCCATATTTTAAAACTATCAATATAAGGGAGCAGAGATTACATAATGAAAATAACCAGGCTCAGAAAAAACTGTGGAAGCATAAAGAAAAAATTTAGCTTAATGAAAAAAAAACTGTATTACCTGCAATTGTCCATAAGATCCACGTCACATGGTATTCAAATTTTAAAACTAAAGAGTTAATCCGACATGAATAAATTTTTATTTTAAAATGGAGAATGAACTCGTGTATTTAAATAAGAGATGAATACAATAAAGCAATAAGTCTGTGAAGTGTGGTCAAAAAAATACCACTCCGTAATTTACAAAAATATAATAACCGAAATTAAAATGTTTTATGGTTATTTATCATTTAGGAACAAATATTGAAACCAATAAAAATATATATCTATATTATTTTAAACCTGATATTCGACTTACTCCTGCGTATTTGTGTTATATTTCTAACTTCAGGAAAGAAAAAAATTGTTTGGTTAGTACGAGGATGTGAAATGATAAATAGAGGCCCTTTGCAAGTATGTTTTTCTTCCTGTTGATTTTCCGTTTCTAAAATATCCTTCATCACTTGAGCCTGCCGTGAGCTATATTTTCTATTTAGCTGGGTGTAGCACTGTGTGCCCTTTGTTTATTCCGGAGGCCGTCGAAAATAAAAGTCATTTTTCCCAAAAAAGAAAACTGTAATATTTCAAAGTCTGAATCGGTTAACCGTGGAAATATTCTGCCTTTCAGTTATACAAATTTAATTTTAGTTTATTGACTACATATCTTAAATTGTTTTAGAAAAACCCTCTATTTCTGTAAAAAGATGATGGTATAACTAAAAAAATGGTTTAATGGATTGTTTATTTCCCTGAAAAGTTTCTTATTTAGATTTCAAACATTCTAAAATAAACAAAAAATTTTTAAACATAAAAACCCTTGGTATGATAGACGAATCATACCTATTTTGGAAGTTTTTTATTGCTGGTCTTTAAACCTTTTTCTCAACAGGAAGGCATACAGATGATTAGGTTGCCAATTGAAAATCCACGGAATGATGAGGCTTGCTCATCTCAGACATGTTAATTTATGTAAATTAAACATAGTTAAAACTACACCGACTTACATTGGTAATACCCAAATTTTTATTATATTGACTATGTACATCGATGAACTTGTTTAGTCTAGTTTTTATTTATGATGGGAAACTTTCTAATTAGAGAATCTTAATTTATTTTCATTTCGGGCTAAACTTTTCAAATATCTTGGTTCTTATTTAGATGCTGCCCGGTCGTCTGAGCAAGACCTGAGAAAGAAGGTGAAACAGGCCCCTAAGGCTACCCTAATGTTACATCCAGCCCTTTGGAATACGGAGATACCTACCGAGAGAATAAGCGCCGAATTTCCTCAGCCATAGTTGAGTCTATCCTGGCATACGCTTCAGAAACATGGACAATGAACTCCCGTTTGTATTCGAGGGTGCAAGCGGTGGAGATGGATTTCTGGATAAGGTGTATACGGGTCACCAGGCTGGACAAAGTTGGAATGAATTGTTCGCCAGAGGATTGATGTGGGTACACAGTAAATGAAAGAATCGGGGCACGTTGCATAAGATGTAGGCATGTTGGCCCGATAGAATCTAAGATTGGGTTTCGCCAGGAAGGAGAAGGTGTGGAAGACCCATAGCAGGTGGATTTAAAAATGTCCAAGAAGAAATGGCTGGCCGAGGCCTGCGAAAAGGTGATTGGTTGGACCGAAGCGCTTGAGCTCTGGCTATGGTGAGGCAACCCTTGATGGAATGCCTATAAAGTAAAAAGTAAAATAAGTTTCAAACTAATTTTAGGACTTCGTCAGGGTTTAAAAATAAGAGATAACCAATAAAACATTAAGAGGATAATATTACATCAATAAATTTTTTTTTTAAAAACAAAACAAAAAGCAGTGATGTAATATTAGTGTTAGGATGAAAATACTAGAATGTTATTGTAACAAACCAGACAATCAATAATAAAAATAGTAACGTTAATGTTATAATATTTTCGTACCCTAAGTCATCTCATGTTTATATGTATTTTTTTTTTTTTTGCCTGTTCGTTTAATGTTTGTGAAATACAACTTCTATTTTTTTTTACTTCTCCAATCGTCTTGAGGTGGTTAAGGATGATCGATTTGCTAAGGTTAAGTTACTTTAAAACGTCTCCAAGAGTTGTTCTACGGCTGTATCCTAATAAAGACCATAGGACATCGTCATCAAGAAAGTCCTTCCACGACCTTCTGAAATCTTTCTCTAAATATGTTGAACAGTTAATCATTAATGCTGCTCTCGCCCCAGACTTGGTTGATGTTTCTGGCCTTCTGGACACCGTTTCGGCCGGGTTAAAACTCCTGAAACAAAAACCATACGAACACCGCATCACAGCTGCGAAAAAGAAAAAAAACATTATCGTTAGGAAGAGAATTAATAAGTGTTGACATTCATACAAATGAATAATCCAGCAAAGGTTGACAGTTTGTTGTAAAGAGGATTATTTTAAAGTAAACTAAAAACTCTGCATTGTTTTCCGGACAACCCAATATTACTTTTTATTTCCATATTTTATTGATGTTATCTAATTACTATACTGTTAACATAAAAATTTTTATTTTACTTTTTTATTTTTTGCTATCATGTATTTTTTTCTTCTTAGTCGTTATGAAGGCCTGATATTTAGGCCGCAACTTTGGCACACAAATATAAGTTTTTCTTATTGTGAATGTGATGTTATTGAATGACATCATCTCCAACCAATTACTTATATACCCTATGGTCAGCAATAAATCAATTATCATTTTAATTTTTTTTTTTTTTTTGGTGGTTATAAAATAAAAAGTTTGACAAGATGCGTATAAGGAATAATGTTAGAATTGAAATATCTTCTTTCTCTTTTGTAAAACAATGAAAATGTTATCTAAGTTTGTAAGTTGGTTCCATTCCCCAGCATCCAACAACAACCCTGCTTGATTTCTTTATTGCCCATGATTCTTCCAGACTCGATTCTACTTCACCTTAAGGGAGTAGTGTTCTCTTTCTTTTCTTATTCCAAAAAAATCCTATACTCTTCGTACTGTTCCTCTATTTTCGAAATATACTGTTATTTTGGAAAAAGAGACGCCTTATAATTTCCTATTCGTGATTATGACAACGGGGGACGGTGCTGATATAAAAAGCAGTCGAAGGATAGCGACGGTCCAACGTTAGATAAAAATATTAGGGTTGGGTCGAGGACATTCCTAACATCCTTAAAGTGGCGTCCTAATCATTAATTATGGTATGTTTATCTCTTTAGTAGGCCTAACACCCTTGTTGGATGTCGTACTTGTGCAACTACGCAGGTTGGAAACCCTGAGGGAGCTTCCCAGGGGAGTAACTAAATGGCTTTTGTACTTTTTCGAAAAACGCTTATCATTACTAATTACTGATTATCATTATCATTATTTTATGTATTATAACTCCCCATCTCTCCCTCCCCAGTATTACATTATATTATTTATAGATATATGTTTATAAATGGACCGTCTCTGATGTGCTGACCAAAAAAAGAGACGACCTGTATTTATAACAGCCGTATCGAGTGGGCCCTAGAAATACTGCGACAGTGGCGAGTTATTATACCTGCCAGTGACAGCACAATTACAGGAGGGCACAGCTGTCGATACCGACCGTCTTGGGATAAGCCCTCAACATGGACGTTTATATACCTCACAGCCGGCTATTTTTGTAAACCATAATATATTCTTGGAATATCTTGTTGAATGCATAATGTATCGACATTCTGGGATAGAGAGATAGCTGATATTGAAAAATATACATAGGAGAACCTAAGTTTCGACCTAATTTTTTTTTACATCAGCCTTTTACTACAGTCAAATAGTTACATAAAAAAGTTTCCAGTTTTCAGTTTCCATTCTCCCACCATGCGCCCTGATGATGACCCACAAAGGGGGTCGAAACGTTGGCAAACAATAAAATAGTTGAAACTATTTAGTTGTTTCATTTAATGACCGCCACCCGGACTAATTCCTTCCATTAAATAAAAAAAGTATCTATAAATTACAAGCCTTTTAGTGTAATCCTCTTATGCCTCTTTACCTCCGAATTCATCATAGGTTAATATTTTAAAATATAATCCTTTTTAATTAACCTATACCATTTGAAAAGAATGAGAATATGTGGTAAGTAAAAAAAAAGTTTAAATCGTACCGCTATTAATAGAAGTGTGTATAGTGATTAGAAACCACCCGTTTCACCGAAGGTGCGCCAACGACGGGTGCGTTAATGACGAATCGGAGGTTTTCCAAAAAGTTTTCTCTCCAAAACAAAGTATAAAACAATAAAGTACATCAATCTACTCTGTAAGCTGAACACAATAACGGAAAAAACGTATATTAATCAATTAAAAATAATTACCCAGAGGTAGAGTGGGTGCAACAATCAGTGCCAATAAAAATACTCTCACTCACCAGCGTACGCCTTCACTCCCTGCCACTCTGGAAGAAACAGAAAGCGGTTACAAACCTCTGGGTCGGCGAGCCCTTTCCGCCTTTTTAAGGTTTAAAAGGAGATTACGGCGCGAAAGCCGTTTGGGGTGCGCAATGACACAAAATTCCTTGGACATTTCGGTTTTATTTATTTAAAACGGATATAACCGTTTTCATAACCTTTCCAGCACCTGACTGGATACCACATTGAAGTTGGCAAAGATTGATTTGGACAGGGTGAGCCAATGACGTTTCGAACATTTATTCAGATTTTTTATACAGGAATAATTCATTTATTTGAACTTATTAATGTGCGCCAAGTAGAGAAAAAAATATCTCAAAAAAAAAAAAAAAATTTTGGAAATAAGTAGTTTAATTACGAGAGAAATCATTTGGACAGCGTTTGTACGTTTCGTTGAGAATGACCCATATATAAAAATTTATCGTATAAAATTAATTAAAAAACCGTTGGTAGAACGCTCTATTCATCAAAAGGGGAAAAAATTATCCATTTTTACCGGCATGTTTCTTGGAAACTACAATCAGATGGGAATAAGCATATACATACCAATTTATAGGGAATTCGCTCTTGTTTCATTACGCCTTTTTGTTCTTCTTTTATTAATTTATGATGGATCATCCTTTTCCAGTTAAAAACGAAAAATCAATAGAAGGAACCTTTTAACTTTTATTCCATCTACCTTTCGTTTTTATCAGCAAATATCTCGAAGCTAAAATCGATACTATTATTAAAAATACTTTAAAAGACCGATTTCTGACATTTGAAATTTTTGTTCTATGTAATTTGGTTTTATTACGTCTTTTTTTATTTTATTTTTCATATGATTTTCCAGTACTGTAGGGAGATATTAATGAAAACATTTAAAAAATCCCCTCCCTTTTCTACAAAACCCGAAGCTAAAAACGCCGGAGATTTGTATTAGTTGTTCCAGGAAGTATACTTAATAATTAATAAATTTTTTAAGCTCACTTTTTTTTTTCTGTAAAGGTTACTTTACTTATGACATGCCAGTATTCTGTGTTGCATAAATATTGTAAAGAAGGAAGCAAATTTGTAAATAAAACACTGTTATCTATCAGTCGATCTATTAATAACATAATGTAAACATTGTAATATTTGTACGTGTAAAAATGAGAGGCGCAGCCATAAACGCAACTGCTAAGCAAACTGATAGACGTCGCGCATCTTCATCAGTATTCAATTAGTGAAAAAAAAAAACAGATAAAAATGTTTTATTGTTTTTGCGTCGTTGTTCTTGAATATAAAATGAACATATTTCATAATTCTATCAAAATACAGTTTCACATACGACCATGTACAAGATTAATTATCCTCTTTTCGATAGCCTGTGGTATTGAGATTCTACATTAAAATTCACTTGCTCCTTCCAGTTTAATAATGAAAACCCGTGTTGGAACAATCCTTCTGATGCATCTGCCATTTGGCCCTCTCTCGGAGGCACACTGCAACTTGAGCCAAACTACTGGGAGTAGCGAAGTCCGCATTCCAACGCATATACAGAGGACTGATGATAGATCAGTTTGATTACAGTAATAATGGGAAACACTCAAGGTTGAGGTTAGAGAAACTGTAGAGGTCTTTGCTCTGCCAGTGATAAACCTCTATCTTAGTCATCTAAAAAAAAAAAAAAAAATTTTGCTTGACAATAATCATTTAGTATTAATTTTTGTATAATTAATTCGTGTTTTAATGGATTATAAGGAAAAAATATGCTACAACTACTTTTAGTTTGCTAGTTTAGAAAATAATCATTTTTCGATTCCGTAAAATCCTGCCAAACTATCTGATTGAGAATTAAAAAGTAACCCTTCTGTTCAAACCTTAAGTTTGTCGGATTAATCTTGGTCTTTCCTTTTTGTTAGATCGTTACTTGAATGGGAGTTTGCGAACTGCGTTTGTCTTCCAGCAGCTAAAGTGTATAAAGTTTGGTCGTTTAGATCAGTTGATCCTTCTTAGTAAACTTCAAATGAATTAGGTTTTACATGCCTTGGTAAACTATAAATTATCATTAGATACAAAAGATTTAAGGATATTGGTTATCTATAAAACAATCTGTTGATTTATTTAATATAAAACATTAATTAGTCACCGAAAGGATCATTAGGATGAATTATCTACTTAACAATAGGGACCCATTTTAATGTCGAACAAACCCAAATATGTAAGATTAAGATTATTAATTCTATTTCAGCGCCAATGGACTTTGAGAATCTTTTTTAGAATAGAATAGAAAATAATCTTTATTCTGGGACATAGTCCCTTAGGAACAACAAATATGTACAATTAACTTATACAATGTATCTGGCCAAAAGACCTAATGATCATGATTGATTCTTATTTACAATGAAGTAATAAAATAAAAAAAGAAATATATCTATACAATAAAACAAAAATTTTACTCTTTAAACTTAAATAAACTTCTTCAGATGCATACATTTGCTGAACAAAACTAAATTTAAAAAGATTAATAAATTAAGTTAGGTATGAATGAATAATGAATAATTAATTTTATTACTTTTTTTTAAAATTGTATACATATATAGCATGTACTGATATAAACCAGTGTATCCTGGTCCCTCACTACTAATCATAAAAGACAACTCGGATGCCCTATTTGAGGAAAGAAGAGGGTAAGAAGAAGAGAGACAGATAAGAAACGCATCAAGTGACCTCTACATTTTCTCTTACCTGGATCTTACCTGAATGTAAGATCGGCCGAGGATTTAAATGAAAAAAATCAGGTAAGATGGTTCGACCATGTCTCAAGAAAGCTGTAAGGTCGCATGGCAGTATCGTCGGGTTAGGTGATCATAGAGAGAAGGGTACCAAGAGGAAGACCTACGAAAACTTGATAGGAAGGGATCAAGAAGACCTGCATAAAAAGGGATATTCACTGGAGTTTAGCAAGAGAAATGGCCTCTACTTGCGACCCTTTCACACTGCTGTGCCGTAGAGAGGAGGGATAAAGAAGAAGTTTAACTTTGTTTCTATATGAAACTAAAAAAACGCTGCAAATTATTACACAATGGTTTATTATTTCCAAATGACAATATTAGGGTATTACTGTTTATATGATAGTAAGTAATATGAAAAGCAATGATTCAAAGGATAATATCATGTCAGGACTGCTTATTTATCTCCACGCTGAAAGGCACAAGGAGAGAGCTAAAGAAGAAGAAGACTGCTTATTTCAAAATACCGATAATTGTTAACCAATTTCAATAATTCTTTTTTAATTTTTTCGGAAATTCTATTCTCTATCTAATGGCACTAAACGCAAATTGGTATTTATTTATTTATTAATTAGGAGAAACGGATATTTTTCATTTTTCTTTTTGGTTTATCGCTGTTAACTGATTCTAAAACTCTATACATACTTTTCTCTATCGATAAAACTAACTGACTCATGATCGTATTTTTGTGTAAAATTTCAATTTTTTTGTTTTTTCTCTTTTATATAATTATTCGCGTTTTTGTTGTTAAAAACACTAATGAATTTTTTATCTATCATCAAAAATAACTAAGTTATTGAATTAAATCACGATTAAAATCAGGTGTTAGGACCATCGTTGCATAGACTAGTATTTAATGCCGGCTTACGGCTGACAAACGGATTTTGTATTATTGTTATTCGGATTCTACGCATCTTGAAACTGTCCAAAAATTTTGAGGTGGGGTAATTTTTTTTTTTTGGTCGATTACAAATGCTCATTATTAAAAACCAATACGAACAATGGCCGCATAACTATAAGATAAGATACTGCTTTCCTGACTATTTTAAATAAACCAAACATTGGCTACTAGCGTATAGTGATCAAGGTATTCAATCTTATTCTATCCTGATGAAGCCTCAATCATCAACCGCTCAGTTGTGTCTCCGTAAAGACTCGAGAATCGTTCATGGAAAACCTTTATTTTTATTCAAAAAACGATCCTCTGTGTAAATAACTTCTAAATATTGGTAAAAGACTTATTATTAAAAATGAGTAAAATTTGTATTTTTGTTTTTTCGAATAATGAATTGTTTACCGAGTGCACAAACATGAACAAACTTTGTATACGTTTTTGTTTTTTTCTCTTTTCATCTATTCTCATAATGTATTACATTAGTTAGATAATTTGCTAAACCTGAAAAATCCTTTCTTTCTAAAATTTGAAACCTAGTTACAATAAATACTAAATAGAGTTGCCTTTTCCCTTCAAACGTTGGGGAGAAAAAACTAAAAGAGGACACGTTCGTGGTCTGATATTGGAAAATTGAATGAAAACTTTTTTATGGCAAAGTGGCTTTTAGCTTTCCATTAGTGTGACTGGAAACATGCGTTCACATATAACTTCGTTGTCCCTCCGTTTAGTTCCCGACCTCCAGCTGAACAAAACGAAAAAAAAAATACGCAAAGAATATAGTAAAAATAAAGTTACAACTGAATATTGTAACGATTGAATTTGTTAAAAAAAAATAATAATAAATGGGTATAACAGTTTAACAACAATATAATTGAACCTTATTTTATTGTTGACAATTTTAAATAATATCCATTATATTGGAAAACATCTGAATTTTCAGAATTCTTATTTTATTATAATCAATATCAAATTATAAAATCTAACTAAGTAAATAGGTAAAAATAATTTAATTTTTAATAATTCAAGATTAGAAAAATAAAAACACAGAAAAGTATATTAATACAAACAAAATGAATTTAGAACAAGTATTACAAAGCCTGAACTGTCTTTCTACAATCTATATTAAGTTGGCTGAATATATGATATACATTATACATTAATAAAATGTATAACAATTTTACAATATAAAAAATTATATATATAACCAGTAAATATTGCTTGTGATATCATGTCTTGATTAAGCTGCAACGATACGTGGAACTGGACCATGGTGAGGAATTATTCTCGCAGCGTTCCCTAATGCTCCAATCAGTGCCGTAATAAGCTGAGATGGGATGATGCCTTCCGATCACATTCATCGTCGTCTGTGATGACGTCAGTGCAATCATTGAAAGCAGTTTTCAATTGCTGTACTGTAGTTCACAACTATAACTATTCCTTATTAATTTTCTTCATATTTTTGTTACAATGTCAACTGACTTAAAATAATTTAAATAGCTTATATTAAATGAACTTCCTTATATATAGTTTTATGTATTTATTTGTATTATTGTGCCTCGACCCTGGGATTTGCGTTGTGCTATCCTATAAATTTCTTGACGTAAAAAAAACAGTTTTAAGAATTTTAGTATTTTCTATGATTGCTTCATCATTTTTCAGGAGTGTGGTTTCTAAGATTTCTGGGTTCGTGTATACCGTATTTTTTAATTATATAACTTAACCATCCAATGCAGGGGTATTGGGAATTTAATTATACAAACCGATAAAAGTCATTCAAAATAATCACCAAACGTTTCTCAACGTATCATTTCGCATCAGATATTTTGAGTTGTTCCTATGATATTATAAAACCTTCCAATGAAGTACATTCCCGTACCATTAGCATGCTTAATTTTGTTAATTATAAATATATCAGATCCATAACTATCTTCGGTGAAGTGTTTTTTGTTCATTCCATGCTTTTAAAAAATATTTTTGATTATGATCTTTTATCACTAATCATGATAGCTTACCCAAAACTATTTTCGTCTTGAATCATACTTGATTGGAATGTCCTGAGGAGAAAAAAATAAAAATTTTTGACTGAATTCATGTACTGCCTAATTTGTACATTGCTCTGATTATTAAGCCAGAGCTTAGCGGGCATAGTCTTGAAAAGAATCCCATGCCTACGGAGTGGAGGAAAGAAGCATCAATAAAAATTTGTATAGAAGAAACAGGAACGTTTTTACTAAGACCGATCCCTATATATATATATATATATATATATATATATATATATATATATATATATATATATATATAGTAAAATAAAAATCTTAGGAGGCTTCATGGACCCAAAATAACACAAGAAGGCTACAGGCTAAAATCCAATGAAAAGATATATAGACATTTGGAAAACCTTGAAGTAGTCATCAGAACTAGGAGACTAAGGTTTTATGGCCATATGGTAAGAATGAACAATCAGAGGCTGAACAAACAGATTTTTGACAAAGTTCTAGGCTATAAGAATATAGGGTTATGCAAAGCAAATAAAAGAGGAGCTCGAAAGGTTAAAAATCAAGAAAATAGACTACTTAGATAGAGAGCTTTTCGGGAAGAAAATTAATGCAGTTGGGGTT
Source organism: Piezodorus guildinii (assembly GCA_023052935.1). NCBI lineage: Eukaryota > Metazoa > Arthropoda > Insecta > Hemiptera > Pentatomidae > Piezodorus > Piezodorus guildinii. The sequence goes on along the minus strand of CM041293.1, from coordinate 122,591,020 downwards.
CTTACAGGAAAAACAAAGAAACAGGGGAGAAAATGGACAAAAGAAGAGCGGGAGGAACAGTCCAGGAAGATGAAAGAATATTGGAGAGAAAAGGAAGATGAAAGATGTGAAGAAAAAAGAATGATATTCACGTGGTCCTTGATGGCCAATTAGTGCAGAAAAAAAAAATAGTAAAATAAAATTCTGAAGGTTTTGAGGTACTTTAATTACATCTTTTTTTTTTTTTTTTTTTTTTATAATTTGTGCATTACTATTTGTATTTTCATATTATTTTGTCTTTTTACTTAGATTATTTATTATTCTTTTTAATATTCTGTTTATACTTGACTATGTATACACAAATGACTAGATTTGTAGTACTTGTTTGAACTTTTGAAATTTCACCTACCTTCTTTTTTTTCTCTCCTCAACTTTGCATGTTTATGAAAGATCGTGAATATACGAATCACAAGAACGTTGTGAATTATATTTTTACGTAGCTTGAATTTCGTGATCTGCAACTCTCGGTATTTACGTGTTTATTTTTGTTTGCATAATACACTATTGTACTTAACTAGTAAGTTTGACATTGAATATAGGAAAAACATGTTGAAAAGTGCATAAGTAGATAACGTACGTACAATGGCTAGTTGAAAATTTGCAAGATAAAGAAGAAACGATCCTTGCCCCCTATAGGAATGAGGACATCCTTGTTTTTCCAGTCAAAGGAATAGTTACGACAGGAATTTCTAAATATTTGAACTTGGAGATAGAATCAACTTTTTTATCGTTAAGTGCAAACAACTTTTACTTTTCTTAACGCGTGGTGTAAACGGCAAATTGACACATATTTTGAAACATGGCTTGACATAATGCTTAGGTTGCAAATAGTAATAAAAAATTAAGAGATGTAGAGAAAAAAAAAATTATTATTCAGGCAGTCATACGGACTGCCGATAGAAGTGAAAAACTTTTTTTTTTTATTCTCAATTCGCGCTAACATTTTGTTGGAAAGAGGAGTACGTTTGTTAAAGTAGATTATGTTGAGAATACATGTTTTTTTCTTTCACTTACCTATATATGAAAAATGAAATGATGATCAGGAATTTTCAAATTCCAGTTTTCAACGGAAATACACGTTTTAGGATCCCCTGAGTCCAAATAACCAAGTCCCGCAAAAAGGTCTGTGTGTGTGGTAACTCTAGTGAAAACTGTTACGGAACGGAATTTTCATATTTAAAATTACTATACGCCCGAGATGTTATAGCAACTTTTTCACTAAAATCGGCTGACCGGAAGTCCTATTTTATCCCATGCATTTAGCACCTTTTTACGATTTTCTCAGAAACGGCAGAAACGATCTTGATTAAACTCCCTATATTGATGTAAAATTTAACGGACTTTAATATCATGTTGGTTTCATTCTGATTGGAATAGTCTGATAGGGCTTAAATGCAAATATTGTAAATTTTTCTTCCTCTAAAGTACCTTTAATTTTGTAGATTCTATAAAAATAACTATAATTATCTTGTTACTATTGATAATTAACAGCTAAATATGCACCTTGTGCGAATTTGATAAACAACTAAAGGAGAACACTGAACAAATATTTTTTTATATATTTTTTGTTTTCTTGAACACAACAACAGTAATATAGATGTATAATATACCGTGGGATAGCTAAAGATTAAAAAAAATATTACCTGATTCACGGAATTGTAAAGGGTAATGGAGAGTGATGAAAAGCCGGTAACACTAACTGATTATTTTAGATAATAATATAATTTAGAGTTTAGATAATATAGAGTTTTTAATAAAACACATGTTTCTATATAGATGCAATTTAATTAATTTTTTAATGGTTTCACTCATTTTTTTATTATTTTTTCATTTAATTGTAAAACATCACCTTGTATATCATCTTGAATTATACCATCGTAATCTGAATGTGACTGTGGACTGTATCAGTTGGTGGTACATATACAATTTTTTTTTTATGGGCTTTCCATTTGTATTAAGAAAATTTAGACATTTGTGAATAAGCTTTATGGTTGTTTCACAGAGATTACCTCAGTTTCTCTCCCAAGTAAACAAAAAACATATGTTTTCATTAGTAATGAAATATACATTGTGCTTAATTGGAATCTATATTGTTTGTTTGTTTATTTAACGTCACTTTATTCTACTATGGCTAATCGGACGATGCTACAGTGTAAGTCATAAATTTTGCCTATCCAGGTTTAATTAGGATTGGGATCTTTAACGAGTACCTGACATCGCACTGGCTCGGGACAACCTTTTTACTTCCCCTCTGAAGGGCGGCATAACTAAGGTTTTTTTACTCCCATTAAAAAATCCTAGGACCACCTACGGGCTTGAACCCGTATCCTTTGCCATAGAAGGATGTTATGCTAACCACCCTGCTACAGGTGATCCCTTAAATCTATATTATTAAAATGAATTTAATTTTAAAATTTCACATTCTATGCTAATATAATCAAGATCTTCTTTTTTATTTCACTTTACTGCGATTTAAATATTGACAGAAAGATCATCATTATTTTGCTTCCTATGTTTAAATTTTTTATGCAAAGTAATAATTTAATAATATTTACTAACATCGGTATTTCAGAGTCAAGAGAATTAATATTTTCATCATATTAACTTTACATACTGTAAGAGGTTAGTTTTAACACATAGTTTATCTAACATGTCTTTACTCATTTATTCGCAACTGATTTTAATTCAATTAAATACTGAAACAAATTATTATAGATTTCGATATGTTTGTGCCGATATTAATATTGTTCACAGAAATTGATATCGTTATCCTTTCTCTAATAGACAGAGCGCATGCGCCAGTATAGAGCATGTTGGTGACATTAGCATGGTTACGAAATCAAAGCTTTTACCCCAGCCAAAAATCGGATAACCGCCTAAAGAAGTTTTTACTTTAAAAAAAGTATTCACATTACACACTAATTTTTTATGTACATCCTGTAGAAAATAAAACTGTTTATTTGTTTATGATGATGTTATATGTATATTGGAATATTGGCATGACTTTTGATTGAAAATAAAATCCAATTACATGGAGAACATTCGATATCCTGCAATGTTAAGAGAAAAAGTAATTATTTTCAAAATTAATTATATTTTATCGTTCTGGAGTTATTCAATTAAATACAAATAATGAAAGGATTTCAATTTCAGAGTGGAAATAAAAGTTATATAATCTTTGATCACAAGTTTGTTCATATACACAGTGCGGTCAGATACCGACCTTATAATGTGTTTAATTTTATCGTGTCATCTATTTATTTTAAGGCTTTCTTGTTTGATTTTTATTATATGATAATTTTATCAATTTTTATATATCATATGGTGATGCAACTCGCTGTCTGAAAATATTTTAATAATTTTTTATTTTAGCTGTTTTAATTTTATTTTGCCATCGACTAAGGAGGATGAGAAGGGTAAATGTAAATCTGTTAAATCGTTAATTAACTAGAAAGGGCCTAACGGAATATGCATGTGTAATCTGCCCCCACTTCTATCGGAACCAAATTCATACAATTGATTGACGCCTATAAGAAACCACCTTTTTTACAAATTTGTATCCCATTAACACTTATAGGAGGGAAGTTATGTGGGGGGGGGGAGTAGTTTTATCAGTAGCTCAACCGATTTTCACCTACAAATTTATGTCAGGGATTTTGAAAAAGAGTTAAAAAATATTTTTTCTACGAAAATTTAGATCAATTTTATTTAATTAATTAATGGCGCTATTTTGCTTGGTTTTGCAACCGTTCTCCAGTTGCAGAAGCTAAGAAGTTTTCTGGAATCCTTGATTACGGCGTTTTCCCATCTGAGCCTTTGGCATCCCCTTCCTCTGGTCCGATGCAGCCCACCGTCCAGTAACTTCCTCGGGATCTCATCCGCTGGCATCCTGACGAAATGGCTAGCCCAGCGTAGCCTCCCAAACCTTATGTACCGTATCACGTCTCCCTTACCGAACAGCACGTGGATCTCCCTGTCGGTTCGCCTCCTCCAATTCTCGCCTACCTTGACACATCTAAATATTCACGCATAATTTTTCTTTCGAAGACCAAGATCTCCTTTTCTTCGGCGCTTGTCAGGGTCCAGGCTTCCGATCCGTAAGTGAGGACTTGGCGGATTAGTGTGTTATGGACTAGCGTTTGGTGCGGCTAGTGACAACTCGACTCCTGATTCCAAAATAGCATTTGTTGGCCTTCATAAGACTCTGGCTTGTTTCCAGGGTGAACCCGTTATTGCTGCTGATCACTGAACCTAAATAGGTAAACTGGTCTATACATTAAAACCAAAATGGACCCATCTTCACCTCTTCTCCAACAGTAGTCACTACACCAGGTCCAGCTCGCACTTATTTAGTTTACTCTTGGTTAACCGTCATGCCCATTGCTTCTGTTGCTTCAACTAGCCTCAGAAATGCCTCCATCAAGACCTGAAAGGATCTCGCAAGGATCTCAGGTCCAAGTCATCGGCATATCCCAGAACCTGTACTAGCCTGTCAATGATTGTTCCAGAGGCTTGTTTCTAGAATCCCTAATTACCTTTTCGAGAACCATCCCTATACATCTTATCCTTGTGCTTTATTGTTATTGAGACCATTGAGGGCATCCACATCATCAAAATAGGGTGGATCATGGGAATACAAATTGTCCTGCATGTTTATGTGCTCTACAAAATGTGCAGGCTCTTCGACGTTTTCGTTTACGAGAGTGCTGAAATGTCGCGACTATCTATTAAGAATTTCTTTCTTTCTGGACAGTAGCGATCTGTCTTTAATTATTGAATAATTAAAATAATAATGATTGAAGAAAACGGTAATTTTTGTTATACACTTTTAATAATATAAACATAACGTAAAATTCATACCAATATACTTATAAAGAAAAAAACCTTAACAAAATGATATTGAATTAAATAAAACATTTAATAATTAAAACAACTAAAACAAAATGAGGAACTGAGAAAAAAAAAATTAAATAAAAAAATATGTCTATACTATCTACGATGGCGGTTGAACCTCTTAGTTGGTGGCTCGCTCGAGTATATATACAATATACATCGCCATAAGGTTGGTATATTGTAGGCCAGGCCCGGCTGGGTTGGCTTTACTGTCTTAATATTAAAAGTAAACACACTGCACTGTGTACTAATTAAAGAATGTAGAATAGGTCTTGCTGGGGCAAAGAATGAGCGAGGAGTGAGTCGAGTGTAGAGATGATGATATCAACCGTATTTTTTTTTTTTTTAAACAATTGAATTATGACTGTTGTATAGCTACATTCAATGCTAAAAATTGTGTTTTTTATTCTTTTAATTTCAGTTTTAAATAAACTTAAAATCAAAAATCAAATTAAATAATAATAAATAATTTAAATCTAGTTGGGCTTGAAAAATATTAATCATTCATTGCCCTAAAATTAAACTATCTGAGGGGTTCGTGGAAGAGGTGTTGAATTGATTCGGATGACTTATTTGAGGGCTATTAAAAGGGAGTGTATATTGGGCAAACATTTACCCCGCCTTTAAAAGCGGACTGTACCCGACGGCAGCAAATAGACCAATCAAACAAGAGTTGACATTATCTGGGGCCCTTTCATTGGTGGTATTATGTACAGTCCTGTCTGGTTTCTGACCGTACGCTACCTCTATTCAATCAGTAATTAGGCACTTATCTTATGTAATTATCATGAACTTCTTACGTAATTACTATCATAAAATAGCAAAAAAATAAATAAATATGATTAGGAGTTAATTTTTTCAAATTTTAATTTGAGAAAAAAATATAGTGCGCGCAACACATGACTTACACTGAGCTCGTTTTTACAATCAATTTCAATTTCGTTAAAATAAAATTACGAGTTCATATGGGAAAAAATCACCAAGATGGCAAATTCCGAACTCTGTTTTATAATAAAAATACTTAGCACCTAATAAATTGATAATCAGCTTAAATGATCACTAACTTTCTGTTTGAACAATATGGACCTTGGCAGAGCTTAGAATTGAGTACTACTCTTGTAATTACATTTTAAAATTTAAGAGTTACTAAAAACAGTCATTCCGGGAACGTTCTTGGTTTAAAATAAAACTACAATATAACTTGAATATTTCTATTTGACCCTGTTTAATAGCGAAAGAATTAACTTATTATTGAGAAATTATAAAACTCAAAAGGAATTGCAAATTTAAACGTTAAAAAAAAAAAAAATACAGCTACAAATGGAGCTATTTGACTATTTTTTTGTATAAAATTAACTAAATATCTTAATCTTTAGGCAATCTTGTTGGCTTATATATTATAAATAAGCTAAATATATGAGAAGTCCGTCTTAGTTTAATTTTACCAGGGAGGTTTATCGAAAAAATATAAAATAAATATTTATATCAGTGGTTTTAATGAAGTTCCCGGAAATGATGAGATGTTCGCATTTGTTCTCTAAATGACGATATAGATACAATTTAGGTTTATAAAAGTATCAGTGAAATGTGCGGATGTTGGAAGATTTGAAAATTTATTTATATATTAAGCATAAGGCTTAATCATCGCAAAATGTTACTTAAATCTATTTCAATTGATGAAGGTAGTCAAGTAAATTCTTAACAATAATATTTAAAAAAATATCTTGATGTTGGTCAATAATTCTTTAAATAAAAGTTTCTTGCACATTTCAGGAGGTACATACACATTTTGTTATCATTGCCTCAACTTTATTGCAAGAAGGTGTTGTTACCTGAGCTTTCTCCAGTTCTCTTTTTGTGTATTCTTCTAGGCCATTTCTTCTAAGGTTCATATTTAAGTTAAATGTTAACATTGTTTTCTCTTGTGGTTTGATTTTTTGGTATGCTTTAGCTCTATCCTTCCGCACAATTTTTCTTCATTTCGTTTTATATTTTTTCAGCCCCATGAGACTACATATTCCTAAATGAAATAAAACGTTTATTGAAAGCCACGTTTACACAATATATACTAAATTAGTTAAGACATTTTTATTAACAATTATTGTTCGAAAAAAATTTACCTAAAAATGTTTTTGCTCTTTTCATATTAAGTTGATTATCAAATTCGTTTAACTTGTGTATTTATGTATTGCATATTTAACTGTTTTTATCCAATGCTAATAACATGATATCCTTATTTATTTCGAATCTACAACATGAAAGGTACTTAAAAATAAGAAAATTTAAAATATCCGCATTTAACCTCTGTCAGACTATTTCAATGCGAATGAAACCTACATGATATTAAAGCCCATTTAATTGTTCATCGATATAGCTAGTTTACTTAAAATTGTTTGATCTGTTTTAGAGAAACAGTGCAAAATGCATGGTAGCACTACCAGTATGACGATTTTGGTTACAAAGTTGGTGTAACATCTTGGGCGTTAAGTTGTCTTAAATATGAAATTTATGTTTCGTACGACTTTTCGTTTTCGTGCTAAACCTACCACACACACACGCACACAATAAGATACATTTTTGGGGGAGTTGTTTAGAGAGGGACCCTAAAACGTGTTGTTCTGTGTAAAACTTGAATTCGAAAATATTTCAATTGCTAAATTATTAAATATAGGTAAGTGGAATAAATAAAAAGAAATTAGCTATTAAAGCCCTCTCAGAATGTTTCAATGTATGTAAAACCTAATTAATACTAAAAACATTATTATTAAGTGTCTTTACGAGTTAAATGAAAATCGTTCGAACCGTTTTTGAAAAATATAGTATTAGGACTTGACCATTTTCACAAACATTTACTATTTTTAGAGACTGGGTTGTTATTGCTCTAGGGATCATAAAATATGGATTATCGTTAAAATTACGAATTCGAAAATTTTTATTTATTTTTTTCTTAAGTTTGGTTTTCGCTGATCCGACTGGTAGACGTCCGAAACGTAGGCCGAAGCGCTTGAACTTGGGCTTGAACGGTGAACATTGGACGAGTCTGGGTGGACAGAGTTAGGCGGTATCGGCATCGAACCTTCGGGTTCGGTAAGCCTATTATTATTTTTTTTCTTTTTTTTTTTTTCTTACCCTCTGGTTTTATATAGAAACATGTGTTTTATTTAAAAAAATCAACTAAGTTATCATCGAAATAATCAGTTAGTTTTATTGGCTTTTCGTCACTCTTTATTAACATTTACAAGCTTGTGTATTAGATGATGTTTTTTTTCAAAAATCTTTAGCTTTCAAACGGTATATTACACATTTATATTACTGTTCTTATGTTCAAAAACAAAAAATTGCATTAAAAAATATTATTTAAGTTTTTTCCTTTAGTTGTTGTTGTTTGTTTTTGTTTTTTTTCTTCCCTTACCCTCTGGTTTTCTTATTTTATACAAAACACAATTTATACATATATCAAAGGATTTTTGACCTTCTATCCGAAGGTATTTTAAGGGATATTTCTAGGTCCGCTGCATCCACTTTTAACATTTTAAGGGCTTTTACGCCTTTACGTATACAAATAACATAAATGGGGAGGGACCAATCTTCAGGGTTTTGGTAATAAATTGTGTTCGAACATAGACCGAACTTCCTCCCTCGGCGAAACCGTCAACGAGAGGTAGTGATCCGAGCCACCTCTCAGGCTTGGGTCACCACCGGATGATATCACCAAAAAATGGGTTATCACAGGCCTTTAGCCTATCAATTTTTTTTCTTGCAAAATGATTTATTTTTTAAGAGTTTTATCCTTATTATACTTTTCATCTAGGGCGTGTGCAAACTTTTCCACAGGAGCCAGGGGTTATCTATTTATTGCTGGAAAGAATATTTAAACAATTTTCACGACTTTCCACTGTGAAATATCTGTCAAAATTGTAAAAATTGTGATTGTGCCTTGGGTGGTGATTTTATTTTTAGTCTTAGGTATAAAAGTCTGTTGAACAGTAGGGATGAGAAGAGAAAACTTTCTGAAGCGGAGTAAATCAAGGGATTGAATTAGGCATTGAATGCTCAGCGGTCATGCTGATTAGATCCATTGTAGGGGAATAATCAACTTAATAGAACAGAACAACATTATTTTTACAGTTCATTAGCTTCTTATTCATGTATTTATGTTATCACAAGACAGTATACAAAAAGAAACAAAAGTAAAAAAATCAGAAGAAATGTTTTAAATAAATAACTGAAATAAATAACGAGACCCTTTTAACTGACTTGTGACCTTTTGCCCTATTAGAATTCTGCCTCAAAACCTACGTTTCTAAGAAACATTCTTGAAATAGGAAGTTCAAGGTTTTTACAGTTTGTTCGAGTTAGTTATTTCGCCCACTCGTAGTCTTATTTGTCCAATGCCTTCTGGATCATCTTCAGTAGGCCAAGGCTAAGCAGGGGTTTTAATTTATAATTTAGAGTACCATTAATGTTGACAAAAATATTCTTTTTGATACATATCTTATGTTAAGAATTTTCAATGAGTATCTACTATTAGTGTCACTCTTCTTTATAATTAATCCTGGTACCGATCAACAATTTATCATTATTTTTAATCTTTTGTGCAACTTATTTCCTGTTACACGATATATTATGAATTTTCTAGAGATATGAATATTTAAAAAAGTGGTATAATCCAATTCTGATATTTTTATCATTTCTCTATGAACGACCAATCTTTATAAAATCATTGTTTGCAATTTAGTTTCTAAATTTTTGGGTTGTTTCACATGAAATGTCCGTTTTTATAGTTTCTGAAATACATTAAGGAATTAGGAGGTCTCTGTTGTTTTCTTCCGAATGTTTACATATTTAAAGTAAACAGTTACTAATCCTCTACCTTTGTATTATAAACATTAGCTTCCCAATCAATTACCCACTTTTTAGTATACCTCCAAATATGTACATGGAAACACGCGATTTTCGAGTAATATTTTTGTACGAATTTAAACTCGGCCATTCAGATTTCAATGACATAATTCAAAATGATATATCTCTGCAAGGTGGTGTTTTACAATTAAATTAACGAATAATAAAAAAAAAATATGCATTCTCAGCGTAATCTACTTTCATAGACTTACTTTTCTTTACAATGTACTCCAGTGCTAATTGAGAATTTAAAGAAGTTTTCACTTATATCGGCAGTTCCTATGACTCCTTGAATTTTAATTTGTTTGTTGAATTTCCTAAAAAAAAATGGATTATATATATATATATATATATATATATATATATATATATATATATATAAACACACAAACACACACATATTTATATAGTATTTTTTGTTATGTCTACTTCTTTTGAAGAATAGCTTCATTTTAAGGACTTTTTGTGATGCAAAATTTTTTGTAGTTCTTAGCTTTTATGTACTTCAAGTTCTGGGCCGCCCTTTTTAGCTGTCATTCCGAGATTAAAAACTTAATGCTAAAAGTGTGTGTCCATATCACAATTGTGATTGGAAGAGGCGGGTTTGTTTGGCATATTAGAGAGTCCGGAATTTTTTTTCAGATGAAATCTGGAATCGTTGGGAGGCCGATGAGAGTGTGTAAGTTCGTTGGCTTCTTTTTCTTTCAAGCTTTGGTTCTCACCCTTTTCCTGAGTTTAGTCTTGAAAAGTTGTAGGTGACTGTGAGCTGCCTCAGTTAGGTGAGTCAAGGAGGGTATAATTTTGCTGGTTGTAGGATGGAAGGATAGTAGATTTGGAATTTCAGTACGAGTAAAAGTGCACATGTAGTGAGTATGTGGCTGTGCTGGTATAATTTTATTTTGACCTTCATTGTCTTTTGGTAAAAGTGTGCCCAAAGTTTAAGGTGTTTGTCTTATTTCATACAGAGGTATACTACTTAGTTTGATGGTGATATGACAGTGTCCGCCACACGGATAGTTCTCGTCAGTGTTGATTTTTTGCCCTTTTGATAAGTTTAAATCACACAATCAGTTTTAGAAGGGCTAACCAAATTATTCTATCTCGCCATATTGTTTTACATGTTATATTGTAGTAATAAACATTGTTACTATTTTAGCCATAATGTGAAGGTAGGTACCAGTTCGCATAATCTAGGTCGCAAAGGCGACTATTACAGTCTAGATTATCATTATCATAAATTCTTAAACTATTAATTATTTGTAAATTATTATTTTGCACTTTTATATTGTTAAATCCTTATTCCAAAACGTGAATTTCGGTCCTCGATGGTGACATGACTTATTACTGGAGTGAATGGCCTGCCGCTGGCCCTCCCTAAAAGGTGGAAGTGAGATGTCCTAACCGTAGATCGATAAAGGAATCTTCTAGCTCCCCGCTTGATTTAATCCCTTCAAGGATTTCCTCTGAGAGTTCTGTGCGCCAGTCATGTCAGTCCTGAAAAGCCTTAGAGATTTAGGAAAGCCTTGCTAGAGGCGTCTTTCTTCTACTATTTTTTCAAATCTTTATAAAAATATATATTAATAAATAAATAAAAATACACACGTGTGTACTATACCAAACAAATATAAACAGTAATAAATTATCTACAATAGAATAATGTGACCTTTATCCGCTACTTGATATGTTTTGCTCATCTTTTTGTTTAACGAAATCGTTATTATTGGTATACATAAGAATTCATATGAAATTTTTAGATTACTATACTAGATTGTTAACTTTTACAATAGTATGTATAGGATAATATTTTTTCTAAAATCGTTTGCATTCCAACGCTATATTATACATGTATATTATTGTTCTTCAGTTCAAAAACAAAAATTGCATTTAAAAATATGTTTGCAGTTTTCTCGTTTAGTTAGGTATCGAATTCGTTCAACTTATATTTTCCTGTTTTTTTACAATGCTAATCAGACGATATGGTTAATTTTTTCGAATCTACAAAATAAGGTACTTTAGAGGAAGAAATTTGAATATCGGCATTTAAGCCCTGTCAGACTATATTTCATTCAGAATGACACCTACATGATATTAATGCCCGTTTAATTTACATCGACGTAATCAAAATCGTTTGAGCTATTTCAAATAAAATCGTAAAAAGGTGCAAAATGCGTAGTATAAAGTGGCTCTTCTGGTTAGCTGATTTTGATCAAAAAGTTTTTGTAACATCTCGAGCGTATAGTTGTCTTTAATATGAAATTTCAGTTTCATAGAACTTTTCATTTTCGCCTGAACTGAAATTTCGCCACACACACACAAACAGACAAACACACACACACAAACACACTAACACGTGTTTACCGATCTATACTGCATAGGTGGCATGCAGGGTAAGATTAAATTAGACATGTTTCAATAAATGACATTATTATTTTTTTTTTATTCATATTTTATTGGATTTTACAACTGTATTAACATAAATACAATAAGTAAAACTGTTGAATTAGAATAAAGGGCGTGAAAGGCTTGTGAAGAAACTACCCAGCGGTAGAACTTCGATGTTTCCTTAAGTAAGTAGATCCCGAGGCCATCTTTACATTATTATTTAAAATTAACTTACACATATATAATCTATTTAAACTATTCCTGAGAATACTGAGGGATTTCTTATAGTTAACCATGCCAAACAATATTACAATACAAAGTTACTTTTTGAAACATAGTCGGCTGGCGAAGGTAGAATCAGTCTTAGGCGACCCTTCTAGGCTCTCAGACCTCCAGTTACTCTCAGCTTAGACCCCCCGACGGACCGCTCCTCGATTTCTGATTCTTCTCTTCTCGTGGATGGAGTTTGACTGACCTATAATTTTAAAATCGCACCCTTATCACTTGACCCCCTCTTCTTTCCAAAAATACTCTTATTTGGAAAATGCCGATCTACTATCAGACAAAGGAAAGCGGGGGGCTCATATGGGAAGTACCTCTGGGGTCTAGGAAGTTTCCCAAGGTATCGCTAAGGGGCCCCATGGATTTAAGTGAACGCCTTTTGATGTTTTGCCGACAAAGGTTTATTATTTACTTATTTAATATTAACATTATTTAATAATGCACTCCCCTCAGTATTCTTAATACATAACAATACATATGTGCATATATCAGAACTTGCATTAGTAGGATATAAAAACTATGTTTCATACCCTTATAATTACAAATGTTAGAATAGAATAGACATTTTTTTATTATTCTGGGACAGGGTCCCTTAAGAACAATTGATATGTACAATTAAGATATACGATGTGTCTGGCCAAAAGACCAAAGGATTATAATTAATTTTTATTTACAATGATATCAGAAAAAAAAAGAGGATTAAAGTATATAAAAGAGTAAATAAAAATAAAAGAATAATATACATAACATCTTTTAGATTAAAGTGTTGAATAAAATAAAACATTGAAACTGGTTCATAACATATTCATTAACTGAGTTTAATATAAACAATAAATAATAAATTTTCTGTATGAATTGAAATTTGATTTGAAATATCAGGCTTGTAGTTCAGCGTCTGTTTGGGATGACAGTAGGTACTGGAACAGCTGAAAGATGGTAGGGATGAAGCATGGCGGATATGAGTAGGTAAAGAATTCCAGAGAGTAGTAGAGCGGACTTACATAAATCCAAAATAATATGTAATAAATAAAAAATTCTGTTTAATCTTTACATTTATTGCCCTGTCTTCGAAATATTAATCCGGACCGTATGTATGAATAGAGAATAACAATTTTTTTCTAATGTTCCAAAAATAATAATTGCCGAATAAGAGTAATGGCAGAATGCAGAATCACCTCTTACCTGGTTTCATTAATGGAAGATTTCTTCCATCTAGTTCCGTTTTTTGTATATTCTTTAACTAAAAATTACTTTTGTTTTGAAAGAACGCTTTGACAGCTCCTGAATCAATTTGTTTTGATATACATGTTATTTATTATGTAATCAGATGAAATGAAAATATTCCATGTGCTTCGGTCTTCTTTAAGTTAGCGTAGGTAAGGACCTAGATCGGAAAAATATTTGTTTGTATTTGTGTTATAACGATAAATTTAAGTTTTAAGTTTCAAAGATTTGAAAAGGAACAGGTGATGACAGTGTAGTAATAAGCACGTGCTATGAATGTGTCTGTTCGAAATATGATTTATTCTTTTTTATAAATGATATTTATGTGTGATTTTTATCTCTAAAGGACCAGTTCTTTATCTAGTTCAGAAAGTTATAAAAGTTATAGGATTTATATGTAAGTAACAATTAAAAAAGTGCAAAAAATGTGAAGTGGTGGAAGGTTATAGTGCTGAGGTTAAATTGGATAAATAATTAAGAACCATTTCTTTTATGTTCGGTTGTTCAAAACAGTGCACGGTACTTTTATTTATAAATAGGAATAGTGATTGTATGTGAATAATTACTAATAGTAAACATTTATACTAGTGGATATAAGTAGTGTGGGGCTATGATGCCCGAAGAGGACAGAAGTATGGAACTGCTACAAGAGGCAGGTCCTTCTGCCTCTACTGAGGAGAACAACGAATGGGAAGTGGTGACGGGAAGAAAACGGCCTTGTTCTTCAGGAGAGCTAAGAAAAACCACCAAAAAAATTAACAACATTGAAACTACAAACAGGTATGACCCACTTTTAAAAATTAATAATACAGAAGCCTACAACCAACCAAATGAAACAGACAGTAAAAAAGTAAAACCGCCTCCTATATTTTTAAATGGAATTCAAAATATAGAAGCCTTAATTTCATTTTTAAAGAAAGAATTAGGCCAGAATCAATTTAATATTAAATCAACAGTTAGGCATGTGATACTTTACCCAGCCTCGCCGGAATCATACAGATCGGCCGTACGCAGTTTAAAAAAAGTGAACGCCGATTTTCACACTTATCAGTTGTCAGAAGATAAGAACCCGAGAGTGGTTATTAAGGGTCTCCATGCATCTACTCCAGAATCGATTATCAAAGAGGAATTAAAAACATTGGGGTATGACGTTTCCAACGTTACCAATTCCATATCAGCCCGAACTAAATTGCCACTAAATATGTTTTTTGTTGATATAACAAAAAATACATATAATGAAAAAATATTCGACTTAAATTATATTTATTACACCAAAATAAAAATTGAAGAGGTCCGAAAAAAGAGAGAAATTCCACAATGCTTTCGGTGCCAGGGCTTTGCCCACACCAAATCTTACTGCTACCACCAGCCACGTTGTGTACGATGCGGAGAGGCCCACGAAACATCGGCATGCCTCAAAACTAGAAATACTCCTGCCAAATGTGCCAACTGTGAAGGGGCACACCCAGCCAATTACCGGGGATGCCAGGCCCTCAAGAACCTGAGAGCACAGCGAACCCAGAAGTACCGTCCTCCGCCGGTGACTGTCGAACCTCCACCAGACTTAGAGCAGTACCCACCTCTACCAAACAGCCCTTATCAACAGCAGCCTTCGGAACCTTTCACTTTACTTCCAAGAATGGAGCGCCCGAACTGTCCTAGACCGAACTTAGAGACTCATCAGCCTCAGCCATATCCAAGATCAGGTATGAGGGAAGATAGTAGTCAGCTGGTGCAACCAGCTGGGTCTTTACCTTCCCAACAATCAAATTTATTAAATAATTTAAGTGCCCTCATCCAGCCCCTTTTGACCCTAATGAATCAAATATCACAACTAACACAAGCCCTAACTGCTACTTATGGACATTAGTTCTCTGACTGTTGGCTCCCTGTCAATCCTTCTTTGGAACACAAACGGAATACTTCGACATAAAACTGAACTGGAAATTTATATGCAACAAAAACGTATTGACATTGTACTTCTGACGGAAACACATCTAACTTCACGTAACAAACTTTACATACCAAATTATACTTTGTACAGAACAGACCATCCAGACAATACTGCCCACGGAGGGACAGCCATACTAATTAAATCTAACCTTAAACATTATTCAATACACGTAAACTCGACGGCTCAAATACAAATAACAGGAATACAGCTACAAACCAACCACAGAAACATAACAATTGCTTCTATCTACTGTCCCCCTAAATATATTTTAACAGAGCAAATGTTCGTAGAACTCTTTCAATCATTTGGTAGAACATTCCTTGCTGGAGGCGACTTCAATGCGAAACATCAACACTGGGTTCACGTTTATGCACACCAAGAGGCAGGAGACTCAAGTCTGCTGTTACCCAGTTGTCATTAAATGTATTTGCCCCCGACAAACCAACTTACTTACCAAATTCTCAGTACAAAAAACCTGACGTACTTGACATATTTATAGCCAAAGATTTGACAACTCTACCAATTACCATTATTACCGAAACAGATCTTGGCTCGGACCATTTACCGGTAACCCTGATGTTGGGGGTAGAAAAATTCTTTGCAGAAAGGAGACCATCACTCACTTACGGCGTCATGAATTGGGACATCTTTAATGAATGTATTAATGACCAGCTTACCGTGCCTAAAGCATTAAAAACCGAAAAGGATTTAGAAGAAGCGGTTGAACTTTTCACCTCAACCATCCAAGAAGCTGCCTGGTCCTCACAAGAAATAAAAAGAAGGCAAGGAGTAAGTTTACCGTCCTACCCTCAATACATCAGGGACCTAATAAGAGCCAAGAGACGATCACGAAAACAATGGCAAACTAACAGACTTCCTTCAGACAGACGAACCTTCAACAAACTTAATAATGAACTGAAGCGAGAAATACGAAAATTTAAACAAACCAACTTTGACAAATATCTGGAAAACTTGACAACGGACGACAGCAGTCTTTGGCGACATACCAAGCGCCTCCTAAAACATCGCGAAGTATCCGTCCCATTGAGAAAAGATGATGGTTCTTGGGCTGTGTCGGACAAAGAGAAATCTGTAATTTTTGCTGACTATCTTTTAACTGTTTTTAAAACTCACACAGACTTAACAGACATACAACACGAAAATTATGTGCAGAAAGTCTTAGACTCACCTCTTCCTATGTCCTTTCCGCCAAAAACCTTTACTCCTTCTGAAGTATCAAGACAGATTATGAAAATGCCAAAAAAGAAGACTCCTGGTTATGACCTTATCACTGCTGAGATACTACAAAAAATCCCCAGAAAAGCTTTAGTCTTCCTTACAACACTGTACAATGCTATACTTAGGACAACTAAATTCCCTATTCAATGGAAATATTCTTCAATTTCAATGGTACATAAACCTAACAAAGACAAACATAGACCTGCCTCTTATAGACCTATTAGCCTTCTTCCGGTATGTTCGAAAATATTTGAAAAACTGCTGTACGAACGGATTATTAACATACTGACAGACCACGACATATTACCAGATCACCAATTCGGATTTCGCTCTTTTCATTCCACAACACAACAGCTACACAGAGTTACCGACTACATTACTACTGCACTAGAACTAAAACAGTACGCATCTGGGGCTTTTTTGGATGTTACTCAGGCTTTTGATAGAGTATGGCACCAGGGTCTTCTTTTTAAACTAAAACCTATACTTCCAAGCACATATTACTTAGTTTTACAATCTTTTCTCGATGACCGTTTCTTCTCTGTCCGACAGGGTTCTGAGACCTCATCAATAAAACCAATCTCTGCAGGTGTACCCCAAGGTTCTATCCTGGCCCCTCTTCTCTACTTAATATACACATATGACTTACCAACAGACCAAAACATCTTAACTGCGACATACGCCGACGACACTGCAATTATTACGAGAAGCACAGACCCTATACAAACCAGTATGATATTACAACACCATTTGGACAACGTACAAAACTGGTGTAAGAAATGGAAGTTAAAAATTAACCATGAGAAGTCACTACATATTACATTTACACTTAGACGCGGAATCTGCCCTTCAGTTTACATAGACAATCACCCTTTACCGCAAACAAATACAGTAACGTACTTAGGACTAATATTTGACAAAAGATTGACATGGGGCCCACACGTCAAGACAAAACGTAAAACGCTAAACTTTCGACTTAGACTATTATATTCAATATTACATAGACGTTCTAAATTATCCACCAGACAGAAACTAAATGTTTACACTTATTTATTAAAACCAATATGGACTTACGCTTGCCAAATATACGGACCCGCTAAAAAGACACACATACGAAAAATACAAACCTTTCAATCACAATTTTTAAGACTAGCAATGAACTCACCACCATATGTATCAAACGATACCCTACACACTGACTTACGTATTCCAACTACAATAAACCACATTCGACTGACTTACAAACGATTTCACGACAAACTAAATGGACATAGAAACAAACTTGTACAAAATATGGCTACAACTGACATACCATACATAACTCGGCGTAGGCTGAAAAGGAGTTGGATGAGGGACCTCCTAGCCTGAAAAAATAGTTTGTTTTTGAATGTCAGGAGGATGCACCACTGGGTACTATCTCCCTCATGCCAACCCATGCTATGTTTATCATATATAACTCATTTGCTGATTGTAACATATACAGGTGCAAATAAAAATATTAAGTTAAAAAAAAAAAAAAAAAAAAAAAAAGATTTGAAAAAAAAAAAGTATCAATACTTGTTAAATATTATATATAATAACCGACTCACTTATTATGTTAATTATGATTTTGTCTTGATGTATTATTAATTAATCAAATGGACATAATTTAAGCTTATGCACAATGAATATGGTTTATTAGAATTGTTTTATGCTTTTCTTTTTTCTTTGTGGACTTGGTGAAAATATAAATATTGTAGCTGAGATTTTGTTGGACTGTTGTGGCGGAACGCAGTAGGAAGCCCTCCAAATCAATTCTAAGTCACTACCTTCTAGCCTATGAGATGTAAATCGATACTCAGAGAAATAAACAGATTCTAGTTCTTTACAGTCACTGGTTGTTTAAAATGTTCTATTAAGTAAACTTAATAAATAGAAATAAAAAAATAAAAAAAATTTGTTTCTTCGATCGTAGTTTTGATTTAAAGTAAAATATTCGTGAAAATGCATTGAAAGTTATTAATTGCAAGTTTTAGTCGAAAGATGTTACATAGAAATATACAGGAACAGTGTTATCCTTACTAAGTTAATGAAACTAAGGCACACGTGGGTTTTAGGAGTACAGTTGTAGTTAAGTATAAGAAATAAAACACAATTATTATGCCTATTACATTATTTCTGAAATTCGGGGATTTTTTTTCACTTATCATAGAAAGTATTTCATTAAGTTATTATTAGTTAAAATATTGAATATGTTAATCATTTTTCCTTTTTTGTGGTTATAAATTCTGATCTAATCGGTTCAAGTGTTTACTTGTACATTACACTTCATCTTTACATTTCGTCTCTATCACGAATGCGACGTCGTCCGCAAAACCCCACTATCTTTAGCACCCTCTGGCAGGTTGAGCCTGAGAATTCCATCATATAGGAGGTTCCACAATAGGGTTCGCTGCACGGATCTCTGGGATGCTCCGCCAGTCACCTTGAATGTATACGAAATAATTTTTGATGATGTTCCTGAGATACATGGGAACGCCCATTTTCTGCAGAGCACTCAGAAAGCAACTCCATCTGGTCAAATTAAAGGCGTCCGAACATGCAATGTAACGACAGCACAATAGTATTCCGCGGCCCTCTTCCAGCTTTCTGAACAGTTCCGACTGCGTGGATCTCGCTTTTCGAATCCTAATTAATTCCTTGATAGGCCTCCTACGCCTTAGATGATCACTTGTATCCTGCTGGCTAATATTTTCTCTAAGACCTTACTAGCAGTGTCTAACAGACATATTGGTCGATATGCTGAGGGGGTCGAAGAGTTTCATTTGCCTTTTGGGAACAGTACAAGGCCCTGTTTTTTCCATGGCCAAACAAAGAATCCCTCACTTAAACAGGAACTGAAGACTTTCTGAAAAAGATCTGCCTTAGTCTCCACTTCCGCCTTTAGTGCCACGTTTGGAAGCCCTTCCAAACCTGGAACTTTTCCAATCTGAAGTCTGGAGGAGACATCCTTTAGCTCCTCAGCTGCCACGGATGGCGCGTCGTATCGCTGCACCCGCCTTGAATCCTCTAATTCTTCTTGTTCAGAAAAAAGAGATGCAACAATTTTCTTCACAGTAACCGGACATGTGACGTTCTTGTAGAGCTGCCATTTAACTTCTTTAAGACGGCTCTGTAAGGCCTTTCTCATGGATTCTCATCCACATCTTCGCAGAGTGTTCACGCCTCGCAGCTATGAATTCCTCCAACAGAATTTGGAACAGAGAGCTACCCCTTGCTCGTTGTCACCTTCTTCTCGATGCTTGAACCAGTTTACGACAGTCAAAGAAATGGTTGTTGTGCCAGTATACCGGCAGTCTACCTATGCATTCGTTACCGCAAAAAGGCGCGGGTGTGTGTATCCTTCTGTGGTAAGTCTAACGCATATAGGGAAAGCCGTGTGAAACTGAAATTTTCAAATTTAAGACAACTTAACGTCATACCATATAACTATACTATACCAATTATTTTACGATTTTTTTAAAAAACGAATCTAACAATTTTGATCAATGTAGATGTACAAAAGGTAGGTTTCATTCTGATTGAAATATGCATTGATAAAGTACAGATAAATATAAAATTTGAACGAACTCGATGTACAGCTAAAGAAGGAAAGAAAAAAAATATTTGTCTATGCATTTTTTTTTTGTTTTTGAACATATGAGCAGTAATATAGATGTATAAATTCCGTTAGAAAGCTAAAGATTCTCGTAAAAAATATTATCTTATATACACAATTTTAAACGTTAACGGGGAGTGTTGAAAAACTGATAAAACTAACTGATTGTCGCAGATAATAATACATTTGATAATTTAATAAAACAAATGTTTCTATTGAAATTCTATGTAATTAATTCTTTAGCGATTTATTGTTATCTCTAAATGTATTTATTTATTTTTTTCGATCATAAGCTTTCTTAGTCTATCGCTAATTTAAGTTAAAAATATGTTTTTTATTATTCCATTGTTTCTTGAGAATGATAAACGTTAGAATGTCTAATAATATTAAGTAAATTATAGGGGAATTTTTATTTCAACCTAATTCTGAATTCAATTTTGAAGTGACAAAACATAAAAAACCTCCCGCGTCCAATTCTTCCAATCCAAAATCCTAAATGCCCCTTATTTGTCACGTAAAGAAAACCATACAGAAAGACCTGAATATTCCATTAGTCACAGACTTAGCCTGAATTAGATGTGCCTCCTTTAATTCCAAACAACAGCCCATTCAAACCCATTTGTTCGTATTCTCTCATATGTTCCCGATAATACTCCTAGGCGCCTGTAATGATGATGGTAATGACCCTGTAATGACGATACAAATAATTAAATACAGTTTTAAATATCACTAATACATATATATTTTTTAAATATATGAAGCACACTCTGTTAAAATCAGAATCTGATAAAATAAAACGTTGCATTACTAAATTACATTTATAAAAAATGTCATTATTCACAGTGTCGTGTATGCTTTCTTAAGATATTCAAAATTATTTTACAATTGTTTATGATATATTAGAAACTCGTGAATTTTTTTAAGAATCTAATAAGTAAATAGAATAAATGTATAAATAAATTTTATCTCGAATCATGACGTCCGCGCAGTTGATTTGTATAGCGTTTGTAAGAAACCTTTGCGGAATCCGTAGAAATCCCCTTTACACAGATTCTATTTAAGGTGCGAACCTTCCATTTAGTGAATAATAAATTTATATATTTAATGTACTTATGATAACTCTAACACTGGCGTTTATGGAATCGAATATGAAATTAAAAAATATTATTTTCATCCTAAACGCAAATATAATGACTAGGGCTAGGATTTTCATGCAATTAAAAATAAAAAAATGTAAATATATGTGTATTGATTTTCATACAAATATGAAAATAATTATGTAAATTAGTGAAATATGTAAACAGTGAATAGCCTTCTAAAACAGTCTATACTCTTACTTCTTTTATTACAAATCAAAAACGGTTTTATTTTAAACATAAAATATACAAAATAAATCACTGTAAGGATTTATAGATGCATTTTTCAACGTAAAACTAAGTCGATTGCGACTTAGTATCGACCAGATTCGCCCTCCTTGATATTTTTATCGTATTTTTACAAGCGTTTCTTGATATTTATCTTGCAGGCAGTTTTTTTCTTATGGTGGATTAACCAGGCATTTTTTTTTTTTCAATGCACTTTCCCAAAAAAAATTTATGAGACGGATTATTAAATTTCCTTAACGGAAAGTCAGCCTGTACAAGCGCTCGACAAAAAATCTGTATCTGGATTTACTGTCTCCGCTTGAGGTAGATGATGTGATGAAACTTTGCTTCAATTCTTACTTTTTGTTCGATTTTTGAGATTCTGTCTCAATGTGTTAGGTCACTTGGAATCGTTGGCTAGTTCATTTCATAGCAAGAAATATATAAAATGTCTCTTCACCTCTCAATATTTCATTTAGTAACTGACGAAGATAGGGGAGCCCGTGGCTGAGTGGCTAGCGCGCTAGTCTCTCATGCTAAAGTTGTGAGTTCAAATCCCAGTCCCAAAGGGGCTTTTATAAGAATGTAATTAAATGGGGATTCACTCACAGACTCTCCCCCGGGTAGTGAGACCCGTCAGCCAAATGGTGGCCACTCACAAAATTAGGCGTAGGGAGTGATGATCCTACACTAGAAAACACATCACGAAACGTGAGTGTAACCTCTCAGGAGATTACACCGCGAGGACCCAGGGCCTACACGGCCTGTCGCGCCACGGAAAAAAAAAACAAAAAAAAAACTGACGAAGATATTTTAAAACTCCTTTTTTGTCTGTTTTATTTTTTTGGACTTTCCCAATTGAACAACAATTAAAATAGAATCAATCACAAAATATAATTTTCAAATCGTCTTTTGAAAGAGTGGCACGCACTTTACGACTGAAAGATGAACACTAAATAAGAAATAGGTTTGGTACTGTTTATTCAGAGCCAAATCAAGGAAGATAGAATCTCAGATTCGTTTTGTAGAGTTTTATTCTAAGAAGCAATTAACAGCTGCAATAGAAGGGCCAATTCTTGTAAAAAAATTTCTTTATTCAATCGTAATTCAGATTTGTTGCCAAGAAATATAAACATTTAAAACAGAACAAATATGGAGTAAAATATGTAAAAATTCGCTAATTATGTCAGAAATGTGTAAATTTATCCAAATAAGTAATAATATGTAAATTTAAATCAGCTTAATTTGATCCTAATTACGTTAAAACATATACCATGGTTTGTTTAAGGTGATCTCGAAGTCAGGAGACAATACGTATTTACATAGGTGTCCTAGCCCTGATAATGGCTATATTTGTATTTTATTAGTCCATCAACAAACTTCATGTTAATGATTATTCGAAACTTAAATAAATTTAATATAAAAAAAATGAATCATAATCTATACGCCTCTGTTGAAGATGACCTTGAGAGCATGCGGTGCCTAACAAGAGCTGTCTTGTAGGATCATTTCTTCTTTAGTCATTCGAAATGGTTCGCCACGGTTGTTGGTCACGGTTTTTAAACAGCAGTCATGTCCAAGGACTACGGAGACGGGAAAAGAAGTGATGTTGCTTGTGAATAAACATTGCCTAAACAATATAATTTATGAAAAAAAGGAAACGTCAAAATAATACATATTTGACATCTATTTCATAACACGTTTTTATTTTGAATTTGGACAATGTCGCTCTTCGATTTTTTGACGCCACTTAGACCTCTTATCCTTGAACTATTTATTTAGCGTTACAGGCTCTCCTAGAAAGCTGCAGTTCTCATATTTTTTTAACATTATGAATTGAATCAAATGTAAGAATAAATTAATTCTTTTCATTCATTAATTCCCCTAACCTCACTAAAAAATGAAGTTTGACAAATATTCAAATCGTATATAAATATTATTCTTATTCTTAACTTATAATTCTATGAAATGACTCTACCCTTTTTCCCTATTTTTGAAATGGATTTATGTCCGACTTATAATATAAAGGCAGAGATACTTGTATTTCTGGAGGGAATGAAACAATTGAAATCAAAGGTACTTTTACGTTTTAAACCTTTAAAACAATTCAATTTGCGTCTTTAGCCAAATCCATGTGATATTTCTCCATCACTCTTCACTAAATAGGTTTTTTTTTTTTTTTCGAATCTAATTTAATTTATTCGGATATATTACGATTTGTCTTAATGTACAATAATAATATTGCTACATGATCACATTCATTTTATATTTAGAATATAAACAAAAGGAAAGTCAAATCACATAAAATAAATAAAGCTATCTAATAACAAAATTTATAAATTAAATAAATACTAATCAACAAATAAATGAACAAAACATGAACACACTCATCACATTTTTACCCTTTTGTATTGCGATCGTGAAAATTTTCGAATTCCAGTTTTCAACGGAAATATACATTTTAGGGTCCCCTGAGTCCAAATAACCAAGTTCCGCAAAAAGATCTGAGTGTGTGTGTGTGTGTGTGTGTGTGTGTGGTAACTCCCGGGCGGAAACGAAAAGCCCTATGAAACTGAAATTTCATATTTAAGATTACTATACGACCGAGATGTTACAAAAACTTTTTCATCAAATTCGGCTAACCAGAAGAGCCACTTTATACCATGCATATTGCACCTTTTTATGATTTTTTCAAAAATTCATAAAATATTTTATGATTTTTATTAAACTTGCTATATCGATATAAAATTTAATGGGCTTTAATATCATTTAGGTGTGATTCTGATTAAACCGGTCTGACAGAGCTTAAATGCCGATATTTTTATTTTCTTCCTCTAAAGTACATTTAATTGTGTTGATTGTATAAAAATAACTATATTTTCTTGTTACCACTGATAAAAAACAGGTTAATATATAAATTGAATGAATTCGATCCCCGACTAAAGGAGAAAACAGAAAAAAATAGTTTTTAATGCAATTTTTCGTTTTTGAACATAAGAACAGTAATATACATGTATGATATACCGTTGGAAAGCTAAAGATTTTAGAAAAATATTATTTCATACCCAAGCTCTTAAAAGTAATAAAGAGTGATAAAAAGTCAATAAAAATAAATGATTGTTTTAGATAGTAATATAATAGATTTTTTAATAAAACGCATGTTTCTATATAAATTCAATTTATGTAATTCTTTAATAGTTTCACTATTTTTATCTCTAACTGTATTTGAAAATTCTTTGATTGATTTTAACAACATAGGTAAGTGAAAGTCGTGTGTTGCCCGCACCAGATTTTTAATCCTATTTTTAATCGGTGAAAACTCATCACCTTGTCTTAATGCAGTTCTTATTTGGAAAGATTCACTTGAACTTGACATTCGAGTAGGTATCAGTTAAAGTCATGAGATTTAACGATTATCCCACACAAATATTATCAAATTTCAGTCTCTGCTAGCTTACATATTAAAATACTTAGAAAACGAAAACCTATATATTTTTTTAATTTGGCCCAAATTTTGGGGAAAGATTGAGAACTCATGTAAACATTGTTGTTTTTATTTCGTGAAATTCAATGGATCTTTTTCGTTTAAGTGAATGGAATCGTATTTCCTTACATACCTTTATTTCAAGTATTGGCACGATAATACCTAGTACTTCGTAGTAGACACTTCTGGTATAAACGGCTATGCTTAAGAGTCTTATTTATATTATATCATAGAGGCAAAATTTTTTTTTTGAAAAATTTGATATAGCTTGTTTTATTAATAATCATACTGTACAACATTCTTAACAAAAATGTAAATTAAGCAAATATGGACATATTGTTTAACACTGAATATTTCAAGTCATTGAATGTAAGTATATACTAAATCCAGTAGGAATAGTGCTTCGAAGAATGGTTCTTAAAAAACATAATTATAAATAAAAATTTGGATCCAGTGTTCTAAAGGTAGTATACATGTTTCAGCTTAATATTTGATAGTGAAAATTAGTTTCAATAAAAAAAAAAAAAAAAAAAAAAATGTTTTAAGTAAGGCAATCATACAGTAGACAGTCCAGACTATATATATCTTTAATAAATACATTTTTTATTATTCTGGGACAAGTCCCTTTAGAATAACATCGACATAACATATAAATTGGGCTTCAGAGTCTTACAGCATTTAAACAATCTTTATTGAGATGTATTTGAAACACTCGGCGTCACAGGGCTATATTCCTCTGTAACATTAAAAAAAAAAAAAAATCAACTGGTAAAACGAGAAAACAACAATTTAGTACCAAATTTTTTTATTAAAAAATCACACAAATTAATTTAATACTTAAAGATATAATAATGATTATATATGGAAATATTCTATGACTAATGATAATGCTGGAACATGTTGGAAAATTTAGAAATTTTATATGTATTTAAAATTTAATGGAATTTATATGTTGATTTTGTTTTGTTTTTTTGACATTTTAAGCTGTAATAATCTTTGAAAGGTCGAGGAAGAGGCTCATCTCTCCCAAGATTATTTACATAATTACATTACAAATAAGATACATATTATATGCTGATATTCATTATGTATTCAAAATGATCCTATTTTTGACCAACGTGTAACATTCCGATTATACTCAAATTATATTCAGGTTATTTATATTACATCTATAAATTATTTATAAAATTAAGTTACTTATGTAAAGGTTCGAATATTTATATAAAACCTTCGAATATTTGTAAGCGAGCGTTTCTTTGTTGGTTATTATCATCCTGATAAAAGGTTGAGAATCTCTTGTATCATAGGTCGGCCACTTACTAGGATGACCCTTCTCTTGGATGGTCTATTGATTCGCGGCTGGGTTAAAAATATTCCAACATCTTACCTGATCAAAAAGTTGGACCTCGTCCAATCTATTGTACGCGAAGGTTTCTTATGTAAATAACATTTTATATACTTTTATACTGACTAATTTTATCATTTTAATTGTAATAATTTTGAAAAAAATAATTCAAAATACCATTATTTAGTGAAAATTCCTTATATACGGTTAACTTCTGCTCGAACAATGAAACATACTCGTACACCAGCTAGGAATGGTTTATAAATATGTAAATACTAAAATATAAGTGTATTAAAATTTATTAAAAAATAATTTAGTACAAAGTTCTGAAGCTTACATAAAAGTATTTGTATTTTTTTCACTTGACCAATTGAATGGTTTTTATTGTCAGGAATATTATTTTAAAATTAATGTCCCATATTGTGATAGTATATATTTTGTTTTTAAATTGCAAATTAAAAAAACAAAAAACACCAAGAGGTAATTACAAAACGACTAATACGACATATTTGTTTTAGGCTATTCGGATGTTCTCGAGAAAGGGGGTGAGGTTGGTAGATTAATGTCAGAGTTTAATTCTCCTCCTGCACCGAACTCACAATTATTTTATTTATTGACTATTTGGTTGCCAGACAACAATCACATCCGTTAGTTCCCTCGGCCAGAATGACCTATAGTGTTTAAGATAACTTTGATCTGGAGAGTTTCACATTTACCTTAAATATATGTTTCCATTATTACTGAAAAAAACTTAAACCAAGAACAATATTATTTTTTATTTATTTTTTTTTTACTACATTAATTTGTAACCTGAAAAAATATTTAATTTAAAAATTAGGAATGAATTATAAGACACAAGTTTCCCCAAAAATTGTACCTAGTAATTTTATATTTACAATTACTGCCTATATCAATGAGGATACTGGTAATAGTGATTTGAGATTCATTAACACAGTATTTACAAAAACAAAATATTGAAATAAAATAATAAAGTAAAACCAGATCTATAAAATAACTAGTAAAGAAAAAAAATATGTGTCATAAATTATTATAATTTAAAGAAAAAACTATTTAGGTCCATATAATAAAAATCAGCTCACTGAAATCTCCAAAAATCTGTTGAAACGTTCTCGAGATATAGTAAACTGTACATCACATATATATTCGTTCCAGTAGTGGTGAACTTTCCGTGCTACAGTGAGAAATTTTCGGTGTTTAAATTTAATAACTAAATAAGAATCGTTGCTTGATAGCCAACGACTTGGGGTAGAAATATTTTTTTTTTAATTTATTAAATAAGGGAAAACAAGTCGAGGGCGCAACGTGCAAATGACGTTTCTGAAAATTTGTGGAACTGTAAAAGTTTGGTTCAAAGAATTAGCTGCATACAGCACGTTTAGTCCCACATTTCAGGTAGCTATTTCCTAAATAAAATTGTTTGTATTTGGTATTCGTCCGTAATTAGTGACTTTACTTTATATGTATCTTAAACGTTTAAGGAAGAGATGGAACTGAAATGCACCTAGAAATGCAAAGAAAAACTTATCCTTTGTGTTTCTTATAACACTGAAATAATACAATTAGCTGGTATACTACTTTGAAATCATACTGACGGGATATAGATTAGAATAGTCATCTTGGGAAATAATGCAGTCAGGAATATGACTCACCAAACTATATTTCTTAATTGCGATGAGTCATTTAATACGATTAGTCGACTACGATGTTTTCCTTCAGAATGAATCCGACCCTCGAGATGTATGGACCTAGAGAAGGCAGACCGAGACACTAATGAGAAGTAAAAAAGACCAAAAGGTAACAAATTTGAATAGTGTACAATGACACCGCTCTAAATTAGTGTGTGCTGTAATTGAGACAGTTCCTGTCCTGCCTGGTCGATGGACTTTGATGGCCTTGCATATTCTCTTGTTCATGAACCGGATAATTAGCAAGCCTTCAACCTTCTATATTAGCCTTTATTAACATAAAGTTTTTATTTAACAGTTTACATATAAATATCCATTTTGGTTTATTATTTTCAATGACAAACCTTTGTGATCGAACTTCATCCCTCTTTAAATTAAAATTCTTCCATTTCAAGATACGTATAATACAAATAATCCGCCAATCTGCCGTCCGCAGCTTTTCTCCAAAACCTACTGGACCAATGTTTTTTTTTTTTTTTAATTTGGCACAAAAATAACAAGCATCCAATAATGAACCTAGCACATCGATGAAATGAGCTGAATAGTATCGAATAAAAAACGTTTTAATTCAATTATTCATTTATTTTTTATGATAGAGAATAATATAAGAGTCAGTACAACGCGATTACTTATAAAAATGAAAAGGAAAAAGTAATCGAATTTTACCCATATATAAGCTCATAATTTAGTTACCTACCATCTGTTCAAGTCTGCCTCAACGATGTCCAATGCATTCTCGGATGTCTACGTCTTGGAATCGTTTGCTTTCCATTAGTTCCACATCACTAAGTTCTCCTTTTCTTATTGATATCACAATTTCAGGCTGACAGTAACGTGTAGGCAGCTCATTGTTTCTTCCTTATCCTACAGTCTTTTCCCGTCATATTGGTCCGTAAATTTATCTAAGCGCTTTTCATATTCATACGGATTGACGTCTTTCCACGTGTGTTAAATTCTATTTCCCACTTCGTAAGGTGACTACTGGGCGAGTAATGGTTTTACGAATCACCCTCTTGGCTCTCACTGGAGGATCATTAAAATTTAAATCCTCGAAAGCTCTATTTAGCAGCCTGCTGCTATCCTTGCTTCAATTTCTTTACGGAGTTTATTTTTTAGTGTGCCGAGCGAGATATTTTAATGCCTCACAAACCGATTAATGTGCCCTCGGTGGAGGATTTTGTGCGCCCTTCATGTACTCTGTCTTCCTCTCGTTAATATGGAGTCCTCTTTTGTTTGCATTCCAGCCAAAATTGGTCCTAGCTACTTGATGACATCATCTGCCTAAGACATTAGCTGTGTGTATCTATCGTAGATCCTCCCACTAGGATTAGTCCTAGTTTCCCGTACTGCAACTTTCATGGAAATATTGAACAGCGTTGCTGCCTCGGAATCTTCTTGTACCATGCGCACAAGCTTTTTAGGAACTCCAAAACTTAGTAAATCAAGTAGAAGTTTTTTTTTTCTATCTACATTATGGTATGCTTGGCAAAACCTATGAAGAGATAGTTCAGTGTGAGTCTTTTCCAGCATCTGTCTTCTGTCAGCAAAAACTTGAGGAAGAACTAGACCCTTGTGCGCAAGTTGTGGGGTCCCTGATATAGCTGAGCCTTTGAGGGAGTGGGTTCTCTCAGAAACTGATCTCCTTGAACTGTTGTCTAAAGCGAACAAAAAGTATGTGCTTCATTTTCTTTATACATTTTTAGGATAAACTGCACCCTTTAGTGGAAGAATATTTCTAAGAGGAGAAGAAGACTATGAAGCCGTGAGAATGATCTAGACATGGAAAGATGAAATGAATTGAATTCATCAGATTAAACTCCTAAATCTTGCACCAATATAAAACTTTGTGCATTGAGGAGGTTCAGTTTATTTAATATAATTATTCAGTTTTTGAAGTAAAAAAAAAAAAAATCATATATATATATATATATATTATATATATATATATATATATATATATATACTTAAAGCATGGCATTATTATTTAATGTAAAGCTATTTTCGTTTAATACGACTTTGATTTTCTTGTTTTTTTCTTAAATAATGAAGTTTTATCTTCATTAGATATAAATAGCTATTTTTTTCTCTGGTCAAATATTAAGAATTTTATAGACTTCGTCTTTGCTATTCATTTTTAATCCCTGATCAGAACAAAATTTGGAGAGTACCTAGGAACTAATGGTGTTTTTGTAACATGGCTCAGTGCCAGCCAGCAGCGATACAAACTCTTGTTCCACTACGCATTCAAATGACGTTGGTAAACCCTCATTCAAAATGAATAAGGTCACAGTTTAATAAGGAAGACAGTCCAAGTCCGGGATAACAAAGAATGTCAGAACAATGTTCGCTTACATACAACTAGGAGATAAAAGTCCTAGAAATCTCATTAAAAATTAGCGTTGCAGCCTACTCCTAGAACTGTTACGAATAGTTGACCTTGTGCATCCAACCGTAAATATATTTAACGTTATTTCAAATGTCTTTTCTAATGTTTTTTGTTTATACATTTTCAAAGAATTCTTTAAAAAATATATTCATGGTGTTATTATATTATCCCTGTGCTCTTATTTTATTACATTAAAGACTTTAAAATAAAGATTATAAAAACAACATCAAACGATCGGTACTTTAAGTAATATTATATCGTTGGTGATATTAATTACAGAAGTTTAATAAAAAAAAAAAAAACAGTTTTGAGTAGTGCAGGTTTTTTTAGGAGACTGATTCACCCTTTGATAATGGGGATAGGCAATTCTGCTTTGCAGGGAAGAATAGCTTGTTGCATTCAATGATGCAAAAGTTTTTTTTCATGGCCCAATAAGCGATTTAACTTATTTCTATGAAAATAACAGACTAGTAAAGTTAGATAATGCTGGTACAGTAAAATATAATATAAATATATAGCGTTATTTGTGCTTATATGTTTTTATATCTATATCCTCCGTTGTATTTCGCCACTATTATCAACACAACTTGAATAAAATTCGCTGAAATTCAAAATATGGTCGTTCCCTCAATATAAATTTTTTTTATAAATGGAGTTAAAATTTACTTTGTCCACCCTTCCTAATTTTGGGATGTACAATATTTTCCCCGCTAAAAGTTATCATGTTTAATTAATTTACATAATTATTTTGTCAGTTGTTGTAAGGTCTATGGTAAAGTTTCTTATATTTGTAATCAAACAAGTTGTTAAAGTGTTCTTTAAAGGTTCAGTCATCTGTAGATCCCCTTTAATAGCGATTAGGGAGTTTTAGATATGTATGTAATTTGAAAATTCATTTTGTTCAGCAAATGTATGTATCTGAAGAAGTTTCATTTATTTTATTCTTTTGTTTTATAGTATTTATAAATTTCTTATTTTATTTTATTACATCTTACACCATTGTAAATAAGAATTAATCATGATCATTTGGTCTTTTGGCCAGATACATTGTATACCTTAATTGTACATATTTGTTGTTCTTAAGGGACTATGTCCTAGAATAGATTATTTTCTATTCTATTCTATTCATTTATGAGTCTAACCATTTTTCTTCCACCGCCACATTTTGATTTTTAAATAAAGTGTAATTATAATTAATGATCTTATCTACGGTGGTTAGCTACAATCGCTTTTTTTTTTGGTAAAAAGCAAATACACTTACCATAAAATTTCAGTAGCCTTGACTTTTAATAAACGAACAGGGACTATTACAATAGCTTAAGCACTATGCAAAAACCGGGCAATCTTTTATTTATTTAATACTTTTATGCAGTTTTAGTATCCGTTTTATCACGATTCTTGAGATTTTACAAGGTGGTATTCTTACGTATAATTTGGTTAGTCTAATGACATTCGTGGTTGATTTGACATTAATAATGTTGAGCTTACTTTGCTGCTGCTTCTCTAAGCGAGTCTGATAAACCTTTCATTGTATCAAAATATTTTTTAATTACCTAGATAAAGGTTATTATCCAACTTTAGCAACCCAAGGAGGGGATACTAAATGTGTATGTTGATGAAATATATTTGGGCAAAACTAGACATTAGTTTCAGCAAAAATATTTGAGGCAAACGCACCACAGGAGCGTATAAAAATCGGAATGTTCGTCCACGAAAACACATATTATTTAATATTTCTGGTGCTAGTGAAGGTAGAAAAATGTTTGGTGTAAAAATTATCTCTTTCGAAGAGGAATAATTTTAAAAAATGGGTAGATGGATGTAAGCATCTACTCACACTGAAGATGGCATTGCACCTGAAGATGGAATTTTAGCCGGTTCGTCGGGCGTTTATTTTTAATAAAAGAGTGGTGAAGTATAAATCAGCCTCCAATTTTATTCTAAAAAAATGAGCTATTTAAATATTTAAGTTTTATGTTTGGAAGCTACCCTAAAAATATAAATAATCCCGACAAAACCGTACTGTTAATAAAGTTTATTAAAAATATGCTCTGATTATAAGATTCATTTTTTGGAGTGAGGAACACAGTTTTTAAGAAACCATATTAAAAGTACTGTCTTCACGAGATTTTCTATATTTTTATGGTTATTACCTATCGTTCAGCCATTGAAGAATGGTGTCAAAACTGGAGAATCAAAATAAATCCTAATAAATCCCATCAAATCACCTTCACTCTACGTCGTAAGCCTATGACTTCCTGCCCCACCGTATCCTTTAACAATATCCTACTTACTCCTGTTGAACAGATTCGGTACTTAGGACTCCACCTCGACAAACGCCTAACATGGAATCCTCATACTAGACTGAAACGACAGGAAACTGCTCGTAGATACAGATTACTACAACATTTACTTGACAAACGCTCAAAACTTCCTACTTACTACAAAAAACTCATTTATATCACAATTATCAGGCCTATTTGGACCTATGGCATTGAGCTATGGGGGTCTACTAAACCATCGAATTCCTCTCGCATCCAATCCTTGCAGTCCAAAATCCTTCGTAAAATCCTCAATGCTCCTTACTTTGTTACTAATAAAATCATTCATAAAGACCTAAATATCCCATTAGTTGAAGACTTGGCCCGTTACAGATATACCTCTTTTCATTCCAAACTCCCTACCCACTCAAATCCGCTTATCCGTGACCTCTCCTCCATATCTATTCCCGACAACCCACCGAGGCGCCTTAAAAGAAGATGGCCAAGAGACCTTCAAACATAAGACATTGGAGTGCTACCAATGGGTAGTTTCTTCTCAGGACTACCATGTGTACTAATCATATATAAAGCCTATTTACTTGTTATATTTATTTAATACAGTTGTAAATTTCTTTAAATAAATAAATAAAAAAAAAAAAATTACCTATCGTAAAACTTAAATATTCTAATAGCTTATTTTTTTATTTATTCCGATTTGAAATAGGGTGATTTTGACAACTTTGTCTACTACCTTCGCTAGAACCAGATATATCAGATATTAAATAATAAGTGTTTTTCGCCCACAAACTCGCCCACGATTTTTTACGGGACTCCTTGAGTGCGTCGATCTCTAATATTTTACGGAGTCTGATGGTTTAATGTCTAGTTTTACCTTTAATAAAATTAACAAAGTCGGTGAGACACATTTGATATCCTCTCCATATTAGATGTGAAAATCAGCTACAATTGTTGTTTCGGTCATTCAAAAATTTATTAGCCTCGAACTGACGTGATGAAACACTAAAACTGCCCGAGACGTTCTCTCATCATTGTTGACCTAATGGAACTGTGTACAAGCTGGGGTCATCAAATTTTGATGACACTCTTCGGGATTAATGGGTCCAGTTTATTTCTTCCACCTCCCTAAGTCTTGGAAGCAATAAAACTGACCATTTGAAATTAATCGAGAGAAAGCACTTCGGAATTCGTTGGGGAATCTCGATCCAGTTGATCATTAATGGAAATTTGTATTTCTTATTTCAAGTTAACGTTTCTACGACTCTTACTGTACCTTTTAAAAATAATTACTTATAAAATACTTTATAATGAAGTTTTCTTGAAGGTGTAAACAGTGAGAAGAACACGATGACTGATTAATGAATTAGTGAAAAATTGCCTCATAATTTTATTTGTTATTTAAACATATTTATTGATATTTACAACTGTATTATTATATACAACAAGTAAATGTGTTGGACAAAGTAAACTGACATGAAATACATGTAGAGAACGCCACCCATTGGCAACACTCTAAAAATATTCTAAAAACTAGAAGGTCTCGGGGCCATCTTCTTTTCAGACGCCTCTGAGGATTATCGGGAACCGAAGAGGATGATAGGATAGAAACTAGTAGATTAGAGTGGAAATGGAGTTTTTCATGGAATGATTGATACCTGGTTCGGGCTAATTTAGTAACATATGTGATATTAAGGTCTTTATGGAAGAGCTTATTCGTGAAAAAGTAAGGAGCGTTAAGGATTTACGGGAAGATACGGGAAGAATTCGATGGTTTAGTAGAGCCCCATAGCTCTACTCCGTAAGTTCATATAGATCTTATGATGGTCATATAAATAAGTCTTTTGTAATTAAGTGGAATGTTGGAGCGTTTGTCCAGTAAGTGTTGAAGTAGTCGAAAATGTCGGGCAGCTTCTTGTCGTTTCAGTCTTGTATGGGGATTCCAAGTCAGAGGTTTGTCAAGGTGGAGTCTTAGATATCGAATCTGTTCAACAGGGGCTAGTGGAGTGTCATTAAAGGATACTGTAGGTCAGAAAGTCATTGGTTCACGACGGTTATTTGGGCCTCATAATAAATATCAATACTTGAACTCCTTATATGAAATATACTGTTCCTCCCTCTCCAAGCCTCTCAGCAAAGAGTCTCATAGAGCCTCCATCCACCGCAGCCAGTCCTCTCGATCTTGCGCCTGTTGTTTCATTTACCTCTGGATCTTTTTCAAGTTGGACGAGTCTCCATTATTTTGTTGGTTCTTAGTTCAGGTTCATCCTATACACGTCAACGAACCAACTCTACTGGTGTTTCAGTTAGGTGGTTTTCAACGATGGAATAGGTGGATATCAACTGCTCGTTGTCTCTTGTATCTTCATTTCTTGTCCGCCAACCTACGCAGGTACCTCATTCTATGGCGTTCATACTGCTAATGTGTCTGTCCAGTATCCTACAACTCTCAGAGCCATACAGTAGGGTTGACAGAAAGATAGCTTTGTATATTTGGAGCTTGACCTGGTTTGAGATATCTCTTTTGCCTACTATAGCACTTTTGCAGATCTGATAGCAAATTTATTTTATTTCGCATTTCTGCTTGAAACCTCTTTATCAATACTAACCAGGGTTTCAAGATACGTGTAGTCATCTACAATCTCAGCTCCTCACCGTTGCAAAATAAGTGCACATCTTCCTCCTTCCTGGAGATTACTATGACATTACTTTTAGTGGCGTTAATTGTCATTATTTTTCTCAATTTTTCCAGAATTTATTGCGTACAGTGGTTAAGAAATTTATTAAGTTCTGGAGGTACTCTTTTAAAATATATGAAATATACTGACTAAAAAATTGACGATAATTATGAATCATTTTATATTATATGCAGTTTTTTATACTTTCGTTTTTATCACTTTTTTAAACCACATAGGATTTTTATGTTAATTAAAAATATAAGGGTTTTATCTTTTACTGGTAGATTATAGTGTTTTTGGGTGAAAAATCTTGACCGCAGCAAAGATTTTACCGTATGTCCTGCATCTGAAAAAGCGGTAAAGAACATGTGATGGGAGATGCGGAGGAATATTTTAATATGTCGGCATATAATAAAGAACAACAAACCGACCTGGGTTTGATAAATGATACTAAAAGAAGGTAAAATTTAAACTGGTAAAGATGGATTTTGATCGACAGAAGTGAATTAAATTCTTTGAGGTGAAAAGTACACAGGAAACCGTTTATCGTGAATATTGATATATCCGTTTTAAACGTCAATTTTAATAGTTAAAAAAAATCTGGTGCGGGCAACACACGACTTTTATTTACCGTTGTTAAAATCAATTAAAGACTTTTCAAATAAAGTTAGAGATAAAAATACGTGAAACTATTAAAGAATTAATTAAAATGAATTTATATAGAAACATGTGTTTTATTAAAAAATCTATTATTTTATTATCTAAAATAATCAGTTAGTTTTATCTTATTTTCACCACTCTCTATTAACTTTTAAAATCTTGAGTATAAGATAATATTTTTTTTTAAATCTTTAGCTTTCCAACGGTATATCATACATGTATATTACTTCTCTTATGTTCAAAAACAAAAAAATTGCATTAAAAAAATATTTTTTCTGTTATCTCCTTTAGTTGGGTATCGAATTCATTCAATTTATATATTTACCTGTGTGTTTCATCAGTGTTAACAAGATAATATAGTTATTTTTATAGAATCAACAAAATTAAAGGTACTTTAGAGAAAGAAAATTTAAAATATCGGCATTTAAACCCTATCAGGCCATTTTAATCAGAATGAAACCTACATGATATTAAAGCCCATTAAATCTTACATCGATATAGCGAGTTAAATCAAAATCATCGGAACCGTTTTCGAAAAAAGGTGCAAAATGCATAGTATAAATTGGCTCTTCTGATTAGATAATTTTGATGAAAAAGGTTCTGTAACGTCTCGGGCGGATATTTGTCTTAAATATGAAATTTCAGTTTCATAGGACGTTTCCGCCCGGGAGTTACCACACACACACACACACACTGACCTTTTTGCGGGACTTGGTTATTTGGACTCAGGGGACCCTAAAATGTGTATTTCCGTTGAAAACTGGAATTCGAAAATTTTCACGATCGCAATACTTTCCTTTAATCTTTAAATAAATATAATTTAATTTTGTAGTAAACATCATCATGAATTTAGTGAAACATATTTCAGCATTAATAGTAAAACTCTGGGACTTTTCCAAGCTGCCTCGGTACATTGAGTCGGTTTACTCCCTCCAGGCATGGAGCGATATTAAACCCGAGATAAAGTTTGGACAGTTTCTTATTCTTAGGATGCCCGACAGTTCATCACCTTTAAGTCTTTTCACTTGGGAAAAGATACTGCTTTCTACTGGTTGTCAGAAAGTTGTAAATTATCTTAAATTTCTGTCGCATTCACAAAATTTATACTAATTGTTGCTCAACTATGAATTTTCATACTCCTTTCAGCGATATATTTCTTAGAGATTTGTGTAATAAATTTGGATAAAGCATAAAAAAGTGAACTTTTGACTAAAATTATTCGTGGAAAGCATAACTTTAGATTTTTTAAATGACACTGGACGTCAGAAATTATGAATATAAGACAAAAAATCTATATGAAGGTCGCCAAAGAATCAACAACACCCTCAACTGATTCTTCGTATAATTATAATTTAAAAAATGTTGTGAATCGTGGCTACTGTTATCTTGTAACGGGCACATTACACAGTGATGTACCTAATGAGAACTCCTTCCTTTAAGCTATAACTTTGAAGGGACGAGGTCTATACAAATAGATTAGAGAAAAGAAATGCCTTGTTTACTGGATTCAGAATTTATAATCATAATAAGTTCTTATAAGGCTAGTCTCAATTTTCGAAAGGTTTATACCAGCTTAGATTAGCCAATATAGCTAACTGGAAGAACTTTTTTTTTTTATCTTCAAATTTTTTATTCACACCTGTCAATTAAATGTTGACAATCAGCGAATTTGATTAAGGAATGATGTATTGGCGTGGTATGCATGATGGAGAGAAGATGCCCAGCGGCACCTCTTTCTGGCGTGCTTCCTATTACGGATTTAGCTAAGAAGGTCCCTCATCCAACTTCTTTTCAGTCTTCTGCGAATATTGTCCGGCATGTAAGTAGTGGCCATGCTTCGTATTAGTGTGTTAGTATGTCCGTGTAAGTTGTTGTGAAAACGTTTTTAGAGGGTCCGAATCTGTTCGTTGACTGTTGGCACGTGAAGGTTTGTATGTAAAGTAGTGTTACTAACGTATCATGGTGAGTTTGTAATATTTCTAAAAGTTTTGGATTGAAAAATTTAAATTTTACGTAATTGTGACTTTTTGGCAGTCCCGTATATCTGTGAGGCATAAGTCCAAATGGGCTTCTGTAGGTAAGTGTAAGTGTTTATTTTATTTTTAAGTTTTAATTTAGAACGTCTTGATAGTAGTGAGTATAAAAATTTTAGTCTTTTGTCGAATGTCAAGCCGAGATATTTTATTGTGCCTGTCTGAGGAATTTGGATGTTATCAAGATATACTGACGAGCAGGTGTTATGTCCAACAGTGAAAGTAATACTGTGGGATTTGTCTTAGTTAATTCGAATTTTCCAAAGATTGCACCAGTCATGGAATTGTGTTAGGTGGTGTTGTAATGTCTGTGAGGCGTACGTAGGATTGAGATGTTTTGTTAAGAGTGATTTATCGTCTGCATTAGTCGCTGTTAGAGTTCCGAAAGTGATTGGCATGTCGTGTGTGTATATTGTGTAGAGTAGTGGTGCGAAAACCGATCCTTGAGGTATTCCTGCCAAGACTAGTCTAATTGAAGACATTTCGGTGCCTTGACAGACAGAGAAAAATCTAAGAAAAGACTGAAGGATAAGATAGTATGTAGAAGAGAGTATAGGATTTAGTTTGATGAACTAAATCTCCAAGTTGATGCTACATAATATCCATCGCATTGAGTTTTATTACGGTGCTATAAATTTTAATACGAGCATTATGGTTGTGTTGTATAAAGTGGTCTCTCGAACTTGCTTGAGTGCAGATGGACACAAATCATGAATCGTTTTTAAGATTTGTCTTCGGTACCAATAGACGATTACATCTATCCTACCTCTGTGATGAGTCAATGTGGCTATTTCCCTCGATTCAATGGCAATACATGGTTCATTTCCCTATCAAATCATCCGCTTCCACCGCTCCTCTTACGTCTACAGCCTCCTCATTCATAACCCATTGCCAGGATTTTGTCTTCCCGATCTCTACACGCTTTCTCGTAGAACAAAAAAATATGAATGTTCTTTCTCAGCTTGGTCCCCTCTTTTCTGGTATACTCTCACATCAAACATTCTTCCTGCTCCTTTGTAATCCTCATTAAAATCTTTTCTTTTTTAATCTTCTTACTTCCCAACAAGATGTGAACTAATTTGAATATATCGTAAATTAATTTTTATTTAATTTGCATTCTTATTTTATTTATTCAATTTTTTTTGCTTGTTGATTTTATATATTATAGTAAGATATTATTGTACCCCTACTTTTTTTTTTCTTTCTCTCTTTTAATAATTTATAAATAATTTTATATATTTATTGTAATCGTTTATGTTTCTTTTTTAATGTTCTTTGACTAGTTATAATTATTATTTTTCTTATACATTTATGCCATTATTTGATTCACTACTGGCGCAGCCATCACACTCCGAAATTTCAGTTATAGTAACATAACCATTCCCTCTTATTGCTCAACAAAGCCGTACCTTTCGAACTAAACAATAAGCTGTTCGTTTCAACGACAGGGGCTAGGTCCTATAATCATCTTTTAACGATCTGTTTGTTACTAAAAGGAAAGCCGAGGCTTATATCCCCTGTCATGTTTATGAGGGAATTCCATTCCATTGGAAGCTGTGAAGGATGGGTAGTGTGACCCAACTCAGCCTTGGATTGGGAAAATACAAGGAGGCTATAAAAACAATGAGGCTGCCGGGACGAATCGTACGCCTATTTACATATGTATATTGCTTATTGTAGAGTGGGGCGGCTTGTTTAGGACTACTGTTCTCCAAGTCTCGGGTTCGAAACCGTGTGTGGCAGAATGATTATTTATTCAGTTATTTTAGCGGTGAGATAACTCCTGGTGTACGAGTATACCTTTTCTCTATTAAATGATACTATCTTGTAAACTACCTAGCAGCTGAGCCCAATCATGGCCAAAACACTTAGGTATCATTAGATGTTTAACAATTAACAAAGTAGATTCTTCTTTAACACAACTTCTCTCTTCGTAGTGTACCGTTTGGTTTTTGTTTGCATAGCAATTTATTTCAGCGTGTACACTGATTTAAATTAATATCTATATTTATAAATGCCATATTTTCACAGTCCGCCGGTGTACGTCAAGGTTATATCTTAAGTTCCATCCTTTACACTGTATATACAGCTGATACTGCACTCCATCCTAGCACTGTCCTCACTACTTACACACATGTGCGTTATCCTTCCATGATGATCTAACTGCTGCCTACTAAACCCTTCAGTCCCACATTACATGATGTCAAAATTGGAGAATTAAAATAAATCCTAAAAAATCCCACCAATTTACTTTTACCCTTCGACGCAGATTGATGACTTTTTGTCTCACTGTATCCTTTAATACCCTGATCCCACTTTTAGAACTAATCTGAAATACTTAAGACTCCAACTTGAGAAACGTATTAATTGGAATATACGAGAAACGAGAATTAAATGACAAGAAATTGCTCGTGGATACCGGTTACTACAATTATTATTTGACAAACATTCAAAACTTCTGATCTATTACAAAAAGCTCATTTATGTTACCATCATCAGACCCATCTGGACACATGGAATCGAGCTTTGTGGCTCTACTAAACCATCTATAGTGCATCTCACTAAACCATATAAAATATCGGCATTTAAGCCGGTCAGACTATTCCAATAAGAATGAAACCTACTCGTATTAAATCCCATAAAATTTTACATCGATGTAATGAGTTTAATCAAAATCGTTACAACTGTTTTACAGAAAATCGTAAAAATTTACAAAATGCTCAGTGTAAAGTAGCACTGCCGGTTGGCCGATGTTGATGAAAAAGTTAATGTAACATCATATATGCTATTAAAATATAATATTTCAGTTTTACACAACTTATTGTTGTCAAGTTAGACTTATCACACGCCACACACACAGACCTGTTTACGAGACTTGGTCATTTGGAGTACGGGGGACCGACCCTAAAACGTTTATTACTGTTGAAAAGTGGAATTAGAAAATTTTCACGATCCCAATACTTTTCCTTATTATACAATATATTTCATACATAGGTACGTGAAAATGAAAAAGGTTAACTAATATGTTATTTTTTTTTATAAGCTGTGAAAATAAAAAAAATATTGTGGAAAATATTAGATCACTCATTTTAATTATTAGCCCTAGAAATGTTATGTCATAAATCAAACATTTAAAAGGAATATAATTATTTTATAAACTAAATGTAATTGCGTATTCATACTTAACTACATGTGTTTGTGGATCACATTATGCATGCGATGCATTGAACAAAGCCTAATAACTGTCTGGGAACAAAGATCGGCTGAAAATTACAAAGGAAAAGGAATAATGCTTATGCATTTTTTGTTGACTTTTCTACAGCAGTCGACAGTGTGGATCGTTATAGTCTAATCTATAAATTAATTAATTCAATTAAAAATCTGCTTATTGAAACTAATGCTAATCTAACAACGTTAAGGGTTCAGATACAAGAAGATATTTATAGTCAAAATATTATTAAAGTTAGAAATCCCAAAACTGCTCCTTTTATCTACATCTTTTTTTCAATGAACAACAATTTTATTGAGTAAAATTACAATCTGTCCCAATTATCTACATCTAGCCACAGTAAATTACATTACTAACAAATGTTTACAGCAGGTGATTAGATGGGTAATTAAAATCAGGGGTGATGTTTTAAACCTAAATTATAAAAATTTCATGCAACCAAATAATATATGTAGTTTGTGTAAATGAATTAGGAGATCTTTTTCACTTTTTGGCTACCTGACCGATACTTTCAGAGTTAAGAAAAAATACTTGAATTCTAAAAATCTAAGTGGGAATCAAATATTAGAGTTAATAAATGGAAAAGATTGGCTGGTGTTAGTTAATTACTCCAGATCGGCTTTCTCGTATAGAATGTTGCTAACGAAAGAATTTAACTATTAGTGAATTTTATTTTGATTTCTTATTTTGTTATTAATCATTTATATTGATAGATTAAAGGATAATTTTGACAGTAAACACAGACTCCACGGACGGTTTATAGACCATGTATTATGTCTGATTTTGGTTATTGTATTTTGTAATTGGTTTATTTTCTATTTGCTGTAATTTTGAAAAATAAAAATAATTTTCTATCTATCTCTTCTATCTAAAGATGGGTTGGAAATCTACCCATCTACGTTTTGGATTGCCCCTATAATGCATGAAGGTTTTCCTTTTTGTGATGAGAGATGTCATCACTTCCTCTATGGTAAAACCTCAACCTAGGAGGATATCAAAGCATCTTCCTGTAATATACTCTTTTAATTTCCTTGTGGATTCATCTCTTCCGAACATTGTCATTACCACGTCAAGGAACGGCTAAAAATAGCATACCATTTTACTTTTATATTTTCCAAGGTTTATACTTTATAATTCAAGTACTTTCTTGTGTAATAAAGTCTCTCAATTTATATCCTATTGATATTAATACGCCCTGAGTGCTAGCATTGTTCAAAGAGGTACTCTGTTCGTGAATTAGAGAACCGAGAAACATTGTGACAAAGAAAAACCTGTGAGAAAGGACGGTTCGTAGAATACGGCGGTAGGTTGGTGGAAGCACAGTTTCAATTTTCAAGAGAACCGCAGTAGCAGGGCTTTACAAATGGCTCACTGACAGCTAGGGGTGGCTTTTGCTCTAATGCTTCGCCAAGCAGCCCTTCATTCGGTGTGAGTGCTGTGTCATTGACTGAGTCTGAAGCATAAAATCTTCCCTTACGGTTTTTCGAAATTAACTTTTTTTAAATGACTGACCTTTCTTCCCCCAACATCGTATTTTTTAATCGTGATTTTAGTATTTATGTATGAATGATATCTATATAATTTAACCATCGTTCGTATTTCAAAACTAGCGAAATTAATTAATTTCAATAATGAACCTTTGTAATCGACCAAAAAAAACAAAAAAACAATTACCCCTTTTCCCTCTCAAAATTTTAGGTCTTACGTCTAATACTTCGACGATGATAGCTGG
Source organism: Piezodorus guildinii (assembly GCA_023052935.1). Taxonomy (NCBI): domain Eukaryota; kingdom Metazoa; phylum Arthropoda; class Insecta; order Hemiptera; family Pentatomidae; genus Piezodorus; species Piezodorus guildinii. The sequence continues at coordinate 122,547,575 of CM041293.1, read as the reverse complement.
TTATTTTAAAAATAAAAGTGATTTAATTTAATAAGATAGAAAAAAATTGTGTTTTTCAACGAACAAATTTGTACTTTAACCCATATTTAGGTATATAACTCAGTTAATACCGATGGTATATATATATAATATATTGAGTTAGGTATATGTAATACCGATGGTTATGATAATATTCAACATTTTCTAATATCGTGTCCAGATTTAGATCCAGTCAGAAGATTCTATTTATTTAAGTATGTTATGAAAGATTTTAATTTAGAAGACTTGTTAACAATTACCACCTATAGGAAGTTGAACGATTTATTTTTGTTTTCAATAGAAGCTTTAAAGATAAGAAGTTTTGTTACAAACGACTAGTACAAAATTTATATGCATTTGTTATGTCATTACTTTTTGTTTATATAAAATTGTTATCAAGATACGTATTATTTAAAAATTTTTTTGTTCGGTTTTCTTATTATTTATTTTTTATTTAATGTTTCTTTGTTCATTATTTAATCAAGATTTGTATTCTTACTTATTTTGTTAAATGTTTTTTTTTTCTTATAATGTCCTTTCTAAAGTAGTTAGTTCAACTCTTATTTCAATATTTATAATATTTCCTTACTAAATGTAAAAAATGATTCTTTCTAAATGAAATAGAGGCCAAACCTCTTGCTAAAAGATGTAAATCTTAAAAGCAATAAATTATTATTATTATTATTATTATATAACTCAGTTATTTTTGAAGGTATAGAAAAATATAGGTAAAGCTTTAGAATCAGTAAAGCTTGGTAAACAAAAACAAAAAAATAAAGGGAAAAAAAATAATTGATATCTATATATACGCTTGTAACTCCGTTATTTTTGAAGAGAGAGACAATCTTTATGAGCCTTTTTAACCCAAAAACTGCGAATAATTATAAAAAATAGAAAAAAGAAAAGAAAAATATTGAAATTGTATCCATATACGTAGAACCCGAATAATGAATAAACAAAAATCCGTTTTTCCTAATTAATAAATAAATACCGATAATTTAGCTCTTAGTTCTTTTTCACAGAGATTTAAATTTACCCCAAATTAAAAAAAAAGAATCATTGAAATTGGTTCAAAACTAGCAAATATGTTGCAGTTCTAAGCGTTCTGAGATTAGAAGTGATAGTGTGCCCTTTTCTTTCGAATGGTTTTTTTATCTTCATATTAGTTAATTGCCTATAAACAGTTATACCCTAATATAGATTTTTTAAGAAATAATAAACCATCGTGTAATAATTTGCAGTGGTTTTTAAATTACTAATGACGCTACGTCCGCCACATCGAACTTTCATCCACAGGTACTGCATTTATAACAAATAGAGACACCACCAGAACCATTGAACCGCTTTCTTGTATACAAATTTAAATATTAAATAAAATAAAGTTAAAATGTAAAAAAGATCTACCAATGAATATGTCCGTTACTTACATGAAATAAATTTAATTGAGAAAATGAGTGGTTGGTAATTTATTTATCTTTATCGACGATCATCCTCCATCTGTTATAGATCCCATCCTCATACACTTAAAGTATTATTACTTATTTTTTAGTTAACTAGTAAATCATTCATACGTTTTGTACATATCATGTTGATAATAAACTCAACTAACAAATATTCATTTAGTCTGGCGGATTCATTATCGTGCAATGCATCTATTTCCGGTATTGCCTTTGAAAGTTGAATGCGACTTGGGATGGCATTTATAAAGAATAATAATAAGTATTTCATGAAGTTCTATGGTAGGGTCTCATTATATTAGAGTCCACAGTCCTATGCGATTAGGCTTACTGTGTCTAGATTGTGGGTTTATTATATAGAATAAATCTGGTGCGGGCAACACACGACTTTCACTTACCTCCGTTTTTAAAATCGCTTAAAGAATTTTCAAATACAGTTAGAGATAAAAAATGAGTGAAACCATTAAAGAATTAATTAATTTCTTTCTTTTTTAATTTTTTTGGAAGTTTTTCTTAATATAAACTATCCAATGAACACCACCAATAAGGACAAATAGCAGTGTGCTATGAATTAAAATGATGGGTGATATATGAAAAAGCATTTATATAATGAAAAAATAAGTCTTGAAAAATGGGGAAACAGCCCCGAAACGTCGACAGATATGAAAAGCTTATGAAATAAAGTGACAAATGGAAGTCAATGTGTGCTCTTTTAAATGTTTGAATTCATTAATGTGAATTTATATAGTAACATGTGTTTTATTTAAAAAACCGATTATATTATTATATAAAATAATCAGTTAGTTTTATCGGCTTATCACTATTTATTAACTTTTACAAGCTTGTATATAAGATACTATTTCTTCTAAAATCTTTATCTTTCCAACGGTATATTATACATATATATTACTGTTCTTATTTAAAAAAAAAAAAATTATTATAAACAAATATTTTTTGAGTTTTCTCCTGTAGTTGGATATCAAATTCGTTCAACTTATATATTTACCTGTTTTTTTTTTCAATGGTAACAAGATAATATCGCTATTGTTCGATTCTAATAAGATGATGTGCCTAATTTTTTTAAATTTACAATATTAAACATACTTTAGAGGAAGAAAATTTAAAATATTGGCATTTAAGCCCTGTCATACCAGTACAAATTACGTTAAAAAATAGTTTTCCTCTTTTATCCATTATTTGGTCATAAAATTCGTTCAACTTGTATATTTAACCGTTCTTCATTAATGTCATTTAGATGATATGGTTAATCTTTCAGAATGTGCGAAATCAAAGGTAGTTTAGAGGAAGAAAATTTAAAATATCGGCATTTAAGCCCTGTCAGACTATTTCAATCAGAATGGAACCTACATCATATTAAAGCCCATTACATTTTACATCGATATAGCGCGTTAAATTAAAATCGTTAAAACCGTTTTTGAGAAAATCGCGAAAAGGTGCAAAATGTATGGTATAAAGTGGCTCTTCTGGTTAGCTGATTTTAATAAAAAGCTTTTTGTAACATTTCGGGCGTATTGTTGTCTTAAATATAAAATTTCAGTTTCATAGGTCTTAGGCGTTTACGCGCGGAAGTTACCACACACACACACACACCTTTTTGCGGGACTTGGTCATTTGGCCTTTAGGAGACCCTAAAACGTGTATTTCCGTTGAAAACTGGAATTCGAAAATTTTCACGATCGCAATACTTTCCCGTTCTGGCTAATCCAGTAGCATGTGAAACATTAAGGTCTATATGGATTATTCGTGGCAAAGTAAGGAGCATTGAGGATTTTAGGAAGAATTTTGGATTGGAGAAGAATTCGATGGTTTAGTAGAGCTCTTCTCCGTAAGTCCACATAGGTCTTATTATGGTCACATAAATAAGTATTTTGTAATTAAGTGGAAGGTTGGAGCGTGTGTCCAGTAAGTATTTAAGTAGCCGAAAACGTCGTGCAGTTTCTTGTATTTTCAGTCTAGTATGGGGAGTCCTAAGTATCGTATCTGTTTAACAGGGGCTAGTGGAGTGTCATTGAAGGATAACGTAGGGCAGGAAATCATTGGTTTACGACGAAGGGTAAAGGTTATTTGGTGGGATTTGTTAGAATTAATTTTAAACGTGTGGCACCATAATTAAATAGTTGACATAACCAAGGTCTCAGTAAAACAATAAAAAAAAAAAGAAAAGTTAGTGGTGTCACTGATGCAATCATATTCGAGAAAAAGATAAAATGGCAATCGGCTGGCCACCTAATGAGGAAAAATGATAAAAACTGGGCTAAAATATTGACTGAGTGGACCCCATTGGATAGTAAAAGGTACTGAGGCAGGCAAAGAAGTTGGGTCGATGAAATCAAAAAGGCAGAACTATTGCTATGGTCACGTAAAGACAAGGACAGAGAATTTTGGAAGATGAAGATGAGCGAACTCTTCAACTGAAGTACGGGTAGTTACCGTTAAAGATTTTAAACTCCTGAAAAGGAAGGTCTATGAACATATATGTATATAAAGAAAAAAAGTATTATAAATTATTATTATTTACTTGAAGGCCTCGGATTAAAATCCTTGATGATGCCGTCCTTTGCAGGGGAAGAAAAGTAGTGGTCCCGAGTCTATGCGAAGGCAGGTTTTTATTAAAGATCACTGTTTTAACTAAACCTGAGCACACAAAACTTGGAACTCCCACTTTAGAATCGTCCGATCAGCAGCGGTAGCATAGAGTGACGTTAAATTGATAAACAATCAAAGAAGAAGGTGAGGAGACTGCACTAATTAAGTGTGGATAGTGGTGGCTCGATCATAGTCTTGATATGTAGTTATCTTGCAGTTCTATAAAATTATTTTAAGCGTTCAATTATTTAGAAAATTATGTTATTTTTAAACAGTAGTACAACAGGAAACTTAATCTATCGCGTTCATATCCCGATAATGTCATTCTTGTTATAATAGATTAATAGCTTGTACACTAACGCCAACTTTCTACCACAGGATAACGTCAAAACAATTTTATATTAAAATCTTCTATTATGGAATGTGCTACTATGGAACTACCAAGACCCCGTTTTGTCATTTATATGATCGAAACTTTCCTGGTAATAAAAATAATCAAGGAGGAAAGAAAGCATTCTTGGCACTGTAGCAAAGGTTACTTGGAAAAAGGTCTGCCAATTAGCTAGGTCAATATAACTTCATTACCCTTTCTATTGGATGTATGAGGAAAATGGATGTGTAAGATAGAGACAATGTAATTCTTTAACTGTTTATTGACATGCGCAAAAAATGTTATATTAATTTTTAAATAATCTTAAAGTATTGGTGTGGCACGAATATACATTCAGATATCCTAGAAAGTGTAAGGTATTTTATTTCATTTTCTGGTCCCATTTTGTTTGATTCTTGATTTTCTTTTATTTCTTATTTAATGTATACCACTTTTCTGTACGATTTGAGTACTAATCTGGAAACCAGCTGATTGGCAACTTTTTGTATAGTTTCAAAAAACTTGACACTAAGTCTCTTAATAAATTCCTCTGTTGTTATTTTAAAAATTGTATGGCATTGAGAGCTTTTTCATTCCAGACTGAAGGAAAAACCTCTGTTTTGTACCCGCATATTTATATGACCCATTATTAAATAATTTAAAATTTCTTCGCCTAATGAGAGTTAATGTTACTTAACATTGGACCACGATAAAATATAACTTATATGATTAAACTACTATAAATAAAGATCTTTAGCCGCAAACTTATGTGTGGCGAGATCTGGAGCTGGGCTAGATTTAAGATTTTGTTCTACAACCTTAATAAATTTTACACATTATAGGTGTCCTTTCGGTTAAATTGAATTTGCAGGAGTAGACATTATACACATCACAGGTATTTCACTTCTGAATGACAGTCCTAAAACCGAATCTCTTCCTAGTGAAAATTTCTCAGAATTCACACTCTCAGAAGACAATTTTTTTTTTCACATCCTCCATGAGTGCAAGGCTTCCCTTCTAGCCTAGACAATGGAATTTCTGTTCTGAAGGAAATTAAAAAGCTGATTTTTGTTGTTAGTACCTTATTAAAGGAGTATTTTCCCTCCAGTCCCCACTCCCTTCCTCTTGTGCTCCCCCCGCTACCTGCTCCTCTTGAACATACCTTTCGGGATTCTTTTAGTTATTATCCATAAATATGCTATTATTCGTTCAATATAAATGCTTGAGGTGTCTTTTTTTTTTATCTATGAGCTTTAAAACATGTTATATAATATTTTAGCGTAACATTTATACATTCGCTCAATTTCCTAAACCGAGGAAAATTTTCGAATTTAATTTTATATTTTTTTTCTAGAAATAGAATTTTTATTTGAAGTAAATTCTAAAAAAATATTTAATTCCGATAAAAAAAAAAAAATATATAATATATATATATATATATATATATCGCAGCTCCTACCCTTTCATTACGGTTTTCCTCATTATACTAACCCTCCAATGGTTGCATTTATTTCTACGCGGACCGTCTTGCGATACAACGAAATTACATTACAAAGGCAAAGATACTCTGACCTAAAACCCTTTCGTGTTATGTCCTAAACTTTATATTTTTTAGGTCGAGAACTTACAGAAAACTAAGCAAGTGAGTTCTCGACACCAGGCAAGCCCTAACAGTCCAAGAGCTGTGCCGAAAAATGCTTTTCATGAGAAGAAAATTTTCATTGTGATTTCTACATTATAGCCAACTTGTACGACAACATTTTTTTTATCTGCAACCTCAAACTGGTCGCAATAAAAAATGGCGAACAGCTAAAACGGTCACTCAAAACCGAATGGTATTATTTTAAACGATTCTTTTCATTTATTACTAGGTTACCACTAGGTTACTACCTGAAGAAAAAAAATGTCTGCCCATTCTAAGTGGTAGGGTTCATCTGAAGACCCAAATTTTTGTACTATTTGAAGACGTTTCTTTGTTTTTTAATATCAAACTAGGTCTTCGCCTGATACAAAAATCTTAGTCTACCACCGTAGGTGGTCGGGTTCGTTTAGCAGACGGGATTTTTAACTGTGATTATTTGCAAAGTAAAAATGTTCAGTGACTCCTATTAACAATTTTATTTATCTATTTTAAGAAAGAAAAAAATGTTTAAGAAATCCTCCAGCCATCGCAAAAATTCAGTAGTCAATAAAAACTTCAAAACATAATAATTATTTCACATTTAGAAATGTATATGTCAATACCACATTGTTTAAATGTATTTAATTTATACTAAAACAGTGAAAACCGTGCAGCTTGCTGGGCGCCCAGCGGCGTGGTGGGTTCATTTTGGGTGGTATTTCGTTGTGTCAATAAATAACTAATAGTAAATATGTAAATATGCGGTTATATACATCATGTTAAAGAGGAAACGTTGCGGTACAATGTTTATTTGAAGATTTTTTAATAATTATTATCATAAAATATTTTATTAGAGAATGAAGATAATGTTCAAATAAATAATATTGTATTTTAGCGAATAATAGCAAGATTATTGATCATCGAAGAAAACGTATAAATACCTTAATCACAACAACCTACGGAAAAATATGACACATTGAGATAAAGTGTTAGGTAGATAATAACAAACATATGACGCAAAACCGAACGCTTGGGAAATGTTCTTTGGGTATAAAGGTTAGCACCAGGGGGAGAGGAATGGACTTTGGGGAAAATGTCCCTTTTAATTAGTTCGAACAACTGGAAAAAAATTGGCTTGTCGCTAATTTCTTTAAACATAAAGCCATTTTTGAACTTCATTGCCTGGGCTATGCGTTTGGTATTGAGGAAGCACAGGCAGATATTAAGACCTACTATTTTTATACTAAATATTCATACATAATAAATGAGAGAGGGAAATGTGATTTACGTGTTCTCTTGAGTCAGTGAGTCACTTTGCTGATGTCATTGTCGAGTTTATTCTTTTTTATTATACTTTAACTACAATTGTTCTCGTAGTATTCATCTTTAGTCAGTTATTTTATTTAACAAATGTATTTTTAGATATTTACGATTTATTTAGATAAATAATGTATATTATAATTTAGGAGAAGTTGGTTCAGGGTGCAGTCAAATGAACACACAATTAATTATTAACTTAATTTACTGGTGCCACATAAAAAAATAAAGAAAATAATACTTTACATATACTTAATTGTTCTTTTGACTGCACCCTGAACCAACTTTCATCATATATATATATATTATATATATTATATATATATATATATATATATATATATATATATATATATATATATATATATATATATATATATGTGTGTATATATATATATATATATATATATATGTGTGTATATATATATATATATATATATATATATATATATACATATCGTCAACCATTTTCACTTCACTATAGTATCATTTTTTTATACAAGCAAACCTTTGATAGGCATATAATTGTTTAAAAACTACATTTTTTTATCACAACCAACTATTGAATATAGGATTAATTTTAATATTTAACATAACTACTTACCTTCGTCGTAAACCTACGACATCCTGCCCTACAGTGTCCTTTAATAATATTCCGCTAGTCCCGGTTGAACAGATTCGCTATCTAGGACTCCTACTAGACAAACGACTAACTTAGAATCCGCACACAAGACTGAACGACAAGAAACTGCCCGCCGCTTTCGCTTACTTCAACGCTTACAGGACAGACGCTCTAACCTTCCACTTAACTACAAAAGGCTCATCTATATTACCATCATAATGCCTATCTGGTCGTACGGAGTTGAGCTTTGGGGCTCTAATAAACCATCAAATTCTTTCCCTATTCAATCCTTACAATCCAAAATCCTTCGAAAAATCCTCAATGCTCCTTACTTTGTCACCAACAAACACAACCATAACGACCCTAATGTCTCATATGTTGCTGATTTGGCCCGTACGACGTATCATTCCTTCCATGACAAACTCCACTCCTACATAAACTCACTAGTTTCAATCCTTGCTTCCTCTTCCATTCCTGACAATTCTCCGAGGCGTCTGAAAAGAAGATGGACTTGAGACCTAGTGGAGTGTTGCCAATGGGCATATTCTCTTCAAGTTTTTTCATGTATATTATCTATATTATTAGCAAATTTACTTGATGTATTTACAAATACAGCTGTAAATTTCAATAAATTAATAATAAAAAAAAACTTCTAGTAATCATTAATACAATATGCTACTTCAGACATTAGAGCTATGATTGGCAAGACTAATTTTTTTTTTTTTACTTATCATTACGAGATTTTCACAAGGGTTGTTTAACACTCTATATTTTGAGCTCCATGTTATTACATTCATATATTGGTCCAAATAATCGCATTATCATACGATCATCATATGTATGATGATGTATAATGTGTAATCATATGTATGATGTATTTTAATTGATAATTAAGAAATGAAGTTATTTTGTTTGTTTGTTTTATTTATTTAACGTCACTTTTTGCTACTATGGCTAATCGGACGATGCTACAGTGGGAGTCCTAAATTTTGCCTATCCAGGTTTTATTAAGATAAGGATCTTTAATGAGTACCTGACATCGCACAGGCTCGGGACAACCTTTTAACGTCCCCTTCGAAGAACGGCATAACTAAGGATTTTTTAATCCCATTAAAAAATCCTAGGACCACCTGCGGGTTTGAACCCGTGACCTTTGGCATAGGAGGCTGTTATGCTAACAACCCAGCTACAAGTGATCCCTGAAGTGATTTTAATAGGTAAGTTAATATATTATAATATGTTTATATATATATATATATATATATATATATATATATATATATATATATATATATATATCATGTTTCATATTTTATCAGTATACCATTAACTTCCTTACGCTATTGATTATCCTTAACATTATGTATATAAAATTGTAGGGATATATAAAAGTGTAAAATACTTACACACTTCAATAAGATATCTATGTATTATTTTTCGGGCTTGAAGCAATGCTGAAAATAAGTTGCGAAAGACTAACTGAAGGTCATCAATATTCAAAAGGCTATGCGCTAAAAATTTACATTATTCATCAGCAATGTTTTCAAAACCGAAAATAATACTTTTATGTAAGAAATGGGAGTGAACGTAGCTTTCTTTGAAGGGTAAAAGACTATACGTTAGTAAAACGGAATCGATCAATAGCATGTTGAGAGTCAAATGGAGAGAGATGAAAACGTGACGTATTGAATAAGGTAGAAGAAAAGTACATACAAAGATAGAATAAAATATTTATTAAAGAAGCACCCTCTGAAGTAAGATATAAAAGTTGAGTGTGCATGAGAAAGAGGGTAGCCTTTTATTAAGGAAGAATTGCAAGAAAAGGATGGGGCATAAAAACGTTATCACAAAGTAATAATCCTTTCTATTCTACCTATTCGTATAACATTATTGATCAAGTTCTATTTCCTGTTGTATTGGCATTGAAAAAGATAGCAAAATATATTTTTTTTATAAATATTTGACGGAATATTCGTAGATTATCAAAATGTATTAATAAATATTACTTGTGTCCAGTTATTGTGAAATATATTAAGAAGGTCTAAATTTTGTCTATTGATTGTTTTCACAGTTCATGGCTACATTACATGAAATTACGTCATATTCATCCAGTTCTCTTTTAACTTATTGTGTTTTTATACAGAATTCTCACGTCTGAATTTCTTTTTTTAAAGAAGACAGTGCTCCCATTACTGTCACGATATTTTTTTTTTATTTACTTAAAGAAATTTACAACTGTATTAAATGAATATAACAAGTAAATAGGATTCATATAAGATTAGAACACATGGTAGTCCTGTGAAAAACTACCCATCGGTAGCACTCCAATGTCTAATTTATGGTAGGAGGTTCTTGGCCATCTTTTTTTTAAGGCACCTAGCTGGGTTGTCGTGAATGGATATGGAGGAGAGGTCGCGGATAAGCGGATTTGAGTGGGCAAGGAGTTTGGAATGAAAAGAGGTATATCTGTAACGGGCCAAGTCTTCAACAAATGGGATATTTAGGTCTTTATGGATGATTTTATAGGTTAAAAAGTAAGGAGCATTGAGGATTTTTCGAAGGATTTTGGAATGCAAGAATTAGAAGCAAGAGGAATTTGATGGTTTAGTAGACCTCCATGCTGTAGGTCCAAAAAGGCCTAAACATTGTTATATAAATATGTTTTTAGTAGTAAGTAGGAAGTTTTGAGCGTTTGTCGAGTAAGTGTTGTAGTAATCTGTATCTACGAGCAGTTTCCTGTCGTTTCAGTCTAGTATGAGGATTCCATGTTAGGCGTTTGTCGAGGTGGAGTCCTAAGTACCGGATCTGTTCTACAGGAGTAAGTAGGGCATTGTTGAATGGTACGGTAGGGCAGGAGGTCATAGGTTTACGACGTAGAGTGAATGTAATTTGATGGGATTTGTTAGGATTTATTTTAATTCTACAGTTTTGATGCCATTCTTCAGTGGCTGGTAGTCACGAAATATTAAAATTAATATTGCTAAAAAAAATATATTTTATCAGTTTTAAAATCAGAGACACTCGAAACAATATGAACATGATCTGGTAGTAAAATTCTACAAATTCCAGCCCTACAGTATTCTTTGACAGAATTCCTCTCGTTCCTATTTAACAGATCTAATACCTTAGACTTCATACTGACAAAAATCAAGCTTGGAATCCTCATACAAGATTGAAACGGCAAAAAACTGCTTCAATTCTTATTAGATGTCCGTTCAAACCTTCCACATAACTAAAAAACCTTATTTATTGATATTATCATCATAGGGCCAATCTGGAATTTCGGAATTCAGCTTTGGGGCTATACTAAAACATCATATTCTTCTGGTATCAAATTCTTATGCTCCAAAACACTTCGTAAAATCCTCAATGCACACCTTTATCACGAATTAACTCATAATGATCTTAATGTTCCTCATGTTTTTGATTTTGCCCGAACCAAGTTTCACTCCTATCATGATAAACTCCACTCCCACTCTAACCCACTAGTTTCAATCTTGGCATCCTCTTCAATCCCTGATAGTCCTTCGAGGTGTCTGAAAAGAAGATGGCACTGAGAACTTCTCATTCAAAATATTGTCGAGTTCTTCCAAAGGTTAACCACCGTTCGTGGTCCGCGAAATTTCATTAAAAATTATTTTAAATTACCCAAATGAAAAATATTTACGAATCCTTGACCTGTAACAAGAATCACTCACGCTTTGTACTGACAGTTTCTCGAGGTAGCTGAAAGTAAATAGGTAACTATCTATTGTGTTTATAAATTTTAGTAATTTGTTGAGTTCAATGTATCGTGGATTAGAGTTGGTTCTTGGAACCTGAACCTGGCTATACCATCTTTGAATATCTTTAACAATATATTTTAGATTTAAATCCAATTTTTCAATAACTAAAGGTTTCTAATTTTGCGATTTTAAATTAAGACGATGATTTGCGATAAGTACTACATCCATATCCAAGTATTTTTGTTTATTTTGTTATTTATTTAACGTTACTTTAAGCAACTATTGCTAATCGGACGATGCTACAGTGGGAGTCCTAAATTTTGCCTATCCAGGTTTTATTAGGATAGGGATTTTTAACGAGAACCTGATATCGCACAGGCTCGAGACCACCTTTTAACGTCCCCTCCGAAGGACGGTATAATTAACGGTTTTTTACTCCCATTAAAAAATCCTAGGACCACCTGCGGGTTTTAACCCGTGACCTTTGGCATAGGAGGCTGTTATACTAACCACCTAGCTACAAGTGATCTCTCCAGTTATTTTTATGGAGACAATTTTCTTAATTAGTTTTTTCATTTAATCTAAAATTATTTTTTTACTACGTTAATTAAAAACATTTTTGTTTTACGTTATGAGAGGTGTTTTAATGTTTTGTCATGCCCTAATCGGTAATAGAATATTATATCAATCACTATTATAGAAGAGTATATTAGAATATGATCATATCAATTGGAACAATCTCTTCTTGTTTTTGTTTAAATGCAATTATTTATCCATATATGTCAATAATTAGTCTTATAACGTTTCGAGGTTTCACATGCCTCATCTTCAGATGTTCAATGTTATCTAAAATATAATTGTATAAATATTTCAACTAATTATATACATATTAAGAATATATTATCTATAAATTAGAAATAATTTATATTCTAAACTATTTACATTATGTTTAAAATTATATATATATATATATATATATATATATATATATATATATATATATATATATATATATATATACTTACATCCATTTCCATATCTTTACTCAATATAGGTCATTTAACAATACATTTCATTGACATTATCAAATTTTAAATTTTTCACCATCACATATATTAATTTATCTTGTGTACTTGAAACTATCATGTGTAGTAAATTGGTCTTTATCTAATGCGTTTCCTGCTACATTCAATGTTTTCAAATAATCACAACATTATTACTTTCACTTACTATATATAGTAAGGGGAAGTATTGCGATCGTGAAGATTTTCGAATTCCAGTTTTCAACGGAAATACACGTTTTAGGGTCCCCTGAGTCCAAATAACCAAGTCCCGCAAAAAGGTCTGTGTGTGTGTGTGTGTGTGTGTGTGTGTGTGTCTGTGTGTGTGTGTGTGTGTGTGTGTGTGTGTGGTAACTCCCGGGCGGAAACGGTAAGTCCTATGAAACTGAAATTTCATATTTAAGACAACTATACGCCCGAGACGTGACAAAACTTTTTTCATCAAAATGAGCCTACCAGAAGAGGCACTTTATACCATGCATTTTGCACCTTTTTTCGATTTTCTCAAAACGGTTCCGACGATTTTGATTAAACTCCCTATATCGATGTAAAATTTAATGGGCTTTAATATCATGTAGGTTTTATTTAGATAAAAATGGTCTGACAGGGCTTAAATGCCGATATTTTAAATTTTCTTCCCCTAAAGTACCTTTAATTTTGTAGATTCAATAATAATAACTAGATTATCTTGTTAACGCTGATGAAAAACTTTTAAATATATAAATTGAATAAATTCGATACCCAACTAAAGGAGAAAACAGAAAACATATTTTTTTAATGCAATTTTTCGTTTTTGAACATAAGAGCAGTAATATACATGTATGATATACCGTTGGAAAGCTAAAGATTTTAGAAAAATTATCATCTCATACACAAGCTTTTAAAAGTTAATAGAGAGTGATGAAATGAACATAAAACTAACTGATTATTTTAGATAATAATATAATAGATTTTTGAATCAAACACATGTTTCTATAGAAATTTAATTTAATTTATTATTTTCACTTACTATATATAGTAAGGGGAAGTATTGCGATCGTGAAAATTTTCGAATTCCAGTTTTCAACGGAAATACACGTTTTAGGGTCCCCTGAGTCCAAATAACCAAGTCCCGCAAAAAGGTCTGTGTTTTTTTTTTTTTTTTTTTTTTTTCGGGTAGGGGAAAATCTTTCATCAGACGAAGTGCAACTGTCAGGCTACACAACAGTGTGAGATTCCTACTCACTAAAAAACCACCTCCCAATTCGTCTTTACCACCCCACGGAACCGCTGTCAAGCATTAGTTCATGGGGGGGGGGGGGGAGAAGGGCTAAATGCTACTTTACTGGACTTCTGATTTAAGCTAGGCCGATGCCCCGCCTCTCCTGTCTTGCTCCTGTACTCTGAGCTTTCTGCAGATTTGTGCTGCATAATCAGCTGCAGCGCTCCAACTCTCCTGACTAGCCATCATCAAGGAGACTAAATTTTCGAGTGATGCTTTTGTACTAAATTTAGCGTCTATCTCCGATCTTTCTCGAACGAATCCCGAACAAGAGAAGAATGCATGTTCCACTGTTTCTTCTATGGGATCACAAAATGGGCACAATGAACTTTCCTCTATTTGGGAACGGGCTAAATACGCTCTGAAGCAACCATGCCCAGTAAGCAGCTGAGTGAGATAGTAATCTACATCTCCATGTTTCCGGGATAACCATGTCGATATGTCAGGAATTAGGCGGTAGGTCCATCTTCCAGAAGATGAAGCGTTCCAGCGTCTCTGCCATATATCAAGTGTATGAACTCTCTCTTGTTTTGCTAAAGAAGCCCAGTGAGCATCCGACTCTTCTTGTTTTCTTCGGTAGATCCTTCTACGTTCATCTGCCAAAAGATCAATCGGAGGCATGTCTGCGATGACGCATACAGCGTCGTAGGACAGTGCGAAAAGCTCGAGCGACACGCAGGGCACTTCTCCGATGCACACTAATAACTTTCCGGACATATGATTGCACTTGGCAGGATTCTGCCCAGATCGGTGCTGCGTACAGAAGCGTGGAACTGGCTACATTGGCCAGAAGCTTCCTCTGGTTTCCCCTTATTCCACCAATATTTGGCATGATTCTGGCCAATTCATTTACCACATTCGCTGCTCTATTACTAACTTTATGCAGGTGTTCATCAAATCGAATTCTAGCGTCAATATGCACTCCGAGATATCTAATTGATGGCTTGGATAGGATATCGAACTCCCCGACGGTGAAACTGACTGTCTCCTTCACTTTCCTACTGGTTATCAATACTGCCTCAGTTTTATGATCAGCAAGCTGAAGGCCTGCCGCTGAGAGCCATTGACGAATCATAAAGATAGCCTTGTTCCCGTTATAAGATATCTCCTCCAAGAGTTTCCCCCGAACTATGATGGCCAGATCGTCAGCAAAACCAAGCGTAGTAGTTTCTTCTGGCAGGGGTAACCTGAGCACACCGTCATACATTATATTCCACAGAAGTGGTCCTAGAACCGAACCCTGGGGAACGCCACCTGTGACTTTGTAGCTTTTTAATCCTGCTTTCGTATCATACCTTAAAATTCTGTCGGTAAAATAACTCTCAATAATCTTCATCCGCAAAAAGGTCTGTGTGTGTGTGTGTGTGTCTGTGTGTGTGTGTGTGTGTGTGGTAACTCCCGGGCGGAAACGGTAAGTCCTATGAAACTGAAATTTCATATTTAAGACAACTATACGCCCGAGACGTGACAAAACTTTTTTCATCAAAATGAGCCTACCAGAAGAGGCACTTTATACCGTGCATTTTGCACCTTTTTTAGATTTTCTCAAAAACGGTTCCGTCGATTTTGATTTAACTCCCTATATCGATGTAAAATTTAATGGGCTTTAATATCATGTAGGTTTTATTTAGATAAAAATGGTCTGACAGGGCTTAAATGCCGATATTTTAAATTGTCTTCCCCTAAAGTACCTTTAATTTTGTAGATTCAATTTGATTAATTCCTTAATAATTTCACGTATTTTTATCTCTAACTGTATTTGAAAATTCTTTCATTGATTTTAAAAATGGAGGTAAGTGAAAGTCGTGTGTTGCCCGCACCAGATTTTTTTTATTTAGGTTAGTTATTAAAATTTATATAAATGATATTATATAAGGTAATAGAATGAAATTAAATGCAAACAAAGTACTTTTAAGAAATGTAATATTAAAACACTCTTTTCACGACTTGTATTTAGATGAAATGAGTTGAGGAATTTTCATGTATGGTTTTAATTTAAGGGAACCGTGCTATGGTACTGAACGGATGATGGGGTCCGCGAAAAAGTATGTTTCGGGAACCATTGTTTTATGGAAAAGATATAAAACTCCTTTACTCTGGAACATTAAAAATGTTTTTTAATAGATAATCATTTTAGTCAGTCTTTTGAGATTTTCTGCTGTAACATTGAGTTTTCATGATTTTTTTTTTTTATTCCAGAAACAATTTTTATTGAGTAATATTACAATCTGTTATAAGCATTATTAATAACTTTTCTTTTTCACATTCCCTGTTGAGTTAAATAAATAAGAATAATAGCCTGATGCTATGAAATATACTGACGCTATAGAAGGAGATGGAAGCTCAGTCATGGTTTTCATGCCATTATTACGTAAGTGAACCGACCTCCAAGCTATTGTGAGCTTTCTTCGATATCTTCCTGGAATCGATTTAGGCTCCATTCATCAACCCAGGTGTTTTTTTTTTTGTTTTTTTGTATTCAGTATGGATAAGGAACCCTTACTGTACCTGCTATCAGGGGTTGAAATTATCAAACATTTATCAAGTTTCGTTTTATCATTTCAATAATCTGAGAAAATAATGATAAGAAATATATCATTATTTTAAGATCCCTACAAATATATCCTTCATTTATAACAATTAATCTGAAATAGATCAATCTAACCCAAAGATGTTTTGGGAAAAATCGTGTCATCACTAACTTGCTATCATAATATGTGGTTTATTAATAATAATAATAATAGGCTTACCCAACAGTCATGCCGATACCACCAAACTCCACCTGCTCAGACTCGTCCAATGTTCACCGTTCAAGCCCAAGCCTCCGAGATCAGCCTTAACGCACTCTGCCATCGACGCTTCGGTGTACCTTTCGGACACCTATCGGTCGGATCAGCGAATACCAACTTTCTCGGAATCCGTTCCTCAGCGAGCCCAACAACTTAAGTCGCCCGTTTGAGTCTCCGCGATGCTATCAACTCAATTATATTCACAGGGTACAAGCTCCGCAATTCCGCGTTGTCCAACCTCCTAAACTCCTCAGTGGCCTCATCCCTCTTCGGACCAAATATTTTTCGCAGTACCTTATTTTCGAAAACCTTAAGCCGTTGTTCATCCTACAAAGAAAGAGGCCACGTTTCACATCTGTAAAGAACTGTCTGAAGAATAATAGTTTTATAAATTCTAACCTTTAAGTTTTTAGACAGACGCTAAAATTTATTTAGCAACTGAATAATAACACCCATTTTCCCACCTTTAACCGGGACTTTATTTCATGGCGCTAGTTGTGGATTATTAGATTCAATAATACCGCTGTAAGCGACCTAGGAAAATATAATTCTAAATTTGAAATTTAATGTTTTTAAAAATTTAAAGTTCAAAGGTTCAAAGATACGTGAGAGCGGAGTGGCTCAATTGTTAGCGAAACCAGAATGTTAAAAGAAAATAGTTACGAGTTAGCTTCTCGGTGCCGGCTGCTTTTAACTCAGCAATAATACCCCACAGACTCCTCCTGGCCTAAGAAACCACCGTATAGCCAAGAAAGGAATCGAAAATTTGAGATACATAGAACACAAGCAAAGAATAAATAAAAATCCATCTATCAGCTTTACGGAGTTTTTTCTCTAAAAGTACAGGCGGAGTTTTTCGATATCGAGTTCATAGATAAATAACTGTGCTTTTGGGGATGATCCTAACGTTGATATTAACGGATTAGTTAAAATATTAATTAAAACTTTTTTCGATAAATTACTAAAATTCAATAACACAGTCATTTTTTTAAGATAAAGACAAAGTTATATAGAGTTTTAAAACTGTAAAACGTGATTAATTATATTTTAAAAATATATATTCATAACATGTCTATGGTAGATATAGTGCATTCTTGACGCCTCTAACTTGGTTATTTTTGAATATAAAGGATAAATGAAACGTTTTTAGGGATCAGTTCATCGCGAGGAATATAAAGCGAAATAACAATTATGGTCAAGTCACGACTAAAAGAGATTTTATTCCCCCATTACTCGGTTATTATATAAAATATAATTTTAAAACCCGTTCCTGTGCTGTTTAACCTTTTTTATTATTCGATCTGTTATTCCCTATCCATTAGTTAGGTCAGAATTATATGTAAAACATTTTTGAAGCTCATAGTTTTGCAGCTACAAGTTAATTAATAAGCACTAATTAATTATTTAATTAATAAGCGGTAAGTTACCTCCGCAGCTGAAATAACATGTTTAAGGAAGATTCATCTATTACTCTGTTATTGTTTTTAGATATCAAAGCGAAACGAAATCTAGACATTTTATGAGGATGTTTAATTTTTATCCTCATAACACATTTAGGGATTGCAATCCGGTGTCATTTCCAATCCGGCCGGATCCGGTCCCAAATTTCATCAATCCGGACGGATCCGGATGGTATGACTAAATCAGGTTGATTTTCACTTTTCTGTCCAAGATGAACAGTTAGTATGTTATTCGAATATAATTTTACTCATAATAGGAAGTTTATAAAATAAAAGTTATGTTAGGATTAGATATGGAGTAAAATTTATAAAGTAAATTTTTTTGGCTATTAAAACAGTCGGCTTGATTACAATTTGCTGAAAATAAAGACTATTTGTTTTATACCACCCTTTTTCCAAAATCAAAATTGATTTTTGATAATATATACTAAAGTTATTAGTACTTACGTACTATTTAAAAAACAAATATTGTCAGTAGAATAATTTAAAGATTTATACTCATATTAAAAACTCATTATTGTGATAATTGTGCCATTCATCAGACATATTCATCAAAATATGATTGTGCCCATCATTAATCCAAGAGTTTTTTGTAATTGTTAGCATTCTCAAATAATTTAAAATTATTGTTATCACAATTCCCATCTGAGTTAATTACGCAAGGATAATTATATAGGATTTTATAAAGTAACTTAATAAATTAATTGAGCTATCTGAGAAAGTGAAGTATAGGAAGACGTGAGCAGTAACGTAGCTCAGTCTTCCTAGATTTCAATAGATTTGTAAGCAGTTTATCATATAATTCAGTATACTTCAGTGAGGCAGTACTTGAGTGAGCAATTTCTCTAAAAAAAAGTTTGAGTTGTTTCAGAAGTTTCTCTACAGACAACTTATAGGATGCTATAGCTCGCGTATATCCAAGATAATAATATCTGTTAACTTACATTTAGGTGAAGCACCGACAAAACAAAAGCTCATGTACTGTCTCGTAAAAAACGAACGAATGATGCTGGACTGAACTGATGACGTGATGTAATTTGGCGTCGAACGACACCACCATACTTGTACACCAAATGTAACGCATTTAAAGTACTTTTTTTTATTAAACTGCACTATTTTTGGCCAAAAATTGCTATAATCGGATCCGGTTCACGTATAATGATGCCGGATCCGGTTTTCCGGATTGCAATCCCTAAACACATTATCTATTTAGTGAAGAAGGTGATTAACATTTTTCTTGGAAATTGTCATAACACGAGATTTTTCGAAGTTTTCTACTTGCTGCAAAACTTTCGATCTTTTCTAATTAGGCAAAAAGTTATTTTCATTTAAAGGAAGTACCCAAAAGGGAAAATTATTAAACTGATTCAGTTAATAGATTTATTTGATGAGTTTCATCGTTGTACTTCATGTAGAAATTTAAACATCTTGAACAGTGTCTTTGTTAAATGTAAATTATCAAAAATGGGTAATTGTCAATTTCAGAAATATTTAAAGCCGAATATGACAAAAGAGACTGATTAAAACACGATGAAACTAATATCTATGGTATAATATATGGTAATTACTGTTGGCACAAAATAAGAGGCTAATGCTCAACTGGTGGTAGTGTTATTAATTTGTTTTGGCTTGTAATATCATTAAAAAAAAAACAGAATTCAGGAAAGTATCATCATAACATAAATAATCATTAAAATAAAAACTGTGGAGCAGCAAAATTATTAAAAATTGGAAGATTTAAAATGGATTAATCCCTAATAACTTTTTTAATTAATTTTCTAAATTAGTTTTAGACCGGTTTATGCTATTAGTTTCACAAGTTAAAACAATATAATTTTGGTTTTTAGCTCAAACGTTCATTATTCGCTGTTTATAGTGCATCTAGATTTAACTTATCGTATTTATCATTATTTTGTGAATTTATTAAGAGCGCATTGTCAGAATAAATCCTAATTTTGGAGACATTATTGAATATCTAAAGAACTGTTCGGACACTGTTGCTGTATTAAATGATAAGGGACTGGAATATGTCTATACCTATTTATATAATGTATGTAGTATAGAAATATGGTTAGATTTTGCGTTAGAAGCATTATGTTTAATGATGAAGGAATAGTTTTATCTATGGTTAGGTATAATGGTTAGTTCAGTTAATGAATATGTATTATTATAAAACTTGAAAAGATCTAGTGCGGGTAACACACGACTTTCACTAACATTGGTGGCTAAAATCGATACAAGGATTTTTAAATACAGTTAGAGATGAAAAAAAAATCTGGTGCTCGCAACATAGAACTTTCACTTATGTCTCTTGTTATAATCAATTTAAGAATTTTTAAATTACGTCAAAGATAAAATACGTACAAAGAATTAATTAAATTTATTTTTCATAGAAACATGTGTTTTATTAAACTATATATTATATTATTATCTAAAAAAATTATCGGCCTAAAAAATTATTATTAGTGTTATCGGCCTCTCTCTTGACTTTCACAACTTTGTGTATAAGATAATTATTTTTCTAAAATCTTAAGCTTTCCAACGGTATATTATACATCTATATGTCTGTTTTTTATTTTTTAAAACACAAAAATCAAATAAAAAATTCAATCAAATTCGTTTAACTTATATATTTAGACGTTTATTATCGATGCTTATAACAAAAAAATGGTTAATTTTTTTGAATCTATAAAATTTAAGTTATTTTAGAGGCAAACAAATTTAAACTTTCGGCATTTAGCCCTGCCAGACTATTTCAATCAGGATGAAAGCTACGCCATATTACATCCAATTGAGTTTTACTCCGAGCGAGTTTAATTAAAATCGTTAGAGCCGTCTTCGAAAACATCGTAAAAAGGTGCATAATACAAGGAAGGTATAAAGTGGCTCTTCTGATTGTCCGAGTTTGATGGAAAAGTATCAGTAACATCACAGGCATAGACGCTCTTATAATATTAAATTTCAGTTGTATGCTTCTTACCGTTTTATACTTTCTATACCGAGAAAGGTTTAAATATGGGTGACAAGATCCCGGTTTTGGGGTATGCCGATGATTTGGTACTGTTAGGTGAAGACACGGAAACCATACAACTAAATACAAGGGTGTTAATAAAAACTGGTAAAGAAATAGGACTCGAATTAAATACCGATAAGACGAAATTTATGATTAGTAGCAGAAACGTTGACGATCTTGCTGATCTTCATGTATCAGGGTATACTTTTGAAAACGTAGAGAAATTCAAGTATTTAGGTTCAATGATAACTAGAAAAAATGAAATCCAGGAAGAAATAAAGTCCCGGTTAAAGGTGAGAAATGCGTGTTATTATTCAGTAGCTAAGTTACTTAGTTCGTGGTTTCTATCTAAAAACTTAAAGGTTAGAATTTATAAAACTATTATTCTCCCGACACAGAACACACAGACTTGTTTGTGGGGCACAAGGGACCCTAAAACGTCTATTTACGTTGAAAACTGAAATTCGAAAATTTTCACTATCGCAGTACTTTTCCTTATTATTTATTTCATATATAGGTAAGTAAAAGGAAAAACATATATATACATTTTAAAAGCATGCTGAGATAACTTACAACAATTCTATTTAACATCGCTTACAAATTATTGTAATAATTAATAGAATTGTGTATTAATAAAGGTTACCATTGGACATTAGTCAAGGACCTTGATAAATGCACTATTCCGTCAACATTTGCAAAAAACAAAGGAGCAAAACTAATAAAAATTCCTCATAAATTATAAAAATCAGCTTGAATTGTGCACCGAACTCTTATATACATTGCGTGTGTTGTCATATCTCATATTTCATGTTCTTTATGGTTTACGTGTATTGTTACATGAGGTATTAAAATCACGTTCGTGGCTGTGATTGTTCTCAATCTCAAAGACCCCACTGATATAGAAATGGAATAAGCAAATAAAGCGATTTAGATTGTATTTAGCGATTAGATTTAGAAACCTCTTCAAAATGCCATGAGTGCCCATCAAGGTTTACTTTTGCGTTATTACCGGGAAGGAATTTGAAGTGGGCGTTATTGTAGGAAAATGACAAGTTTTGAACGTAAATTGCAAATCAACTTCGAGAGAGTTATTTGAAGGTCAATTACATTAAACTTTAGTTATATCTAGTCGTATAGACTCAAATAATTAATTATATTACCAAGTTAGAAGGTGAATTAAAGTGGCTGCTCCCCTCCACCCGCAGACAATATTTCCTTGGACCATACCTTTACCAAACTATTAACTGCCAGCCAGCATCCTTCCTACATCCACATTCTCCTTCAATTTAAATCCTCAGTCCACTCACTTGAAACAAGATCGCGGCATTCTGACCTTTACGTTCCTAACCACAGAACCAAAACTTTTTATCATTCCTTTATTGTTCGCTCTGCTACACTCTGGAATTCTCCATCAATCCATATCCGCCATACTGCTTCGTTATTCTCATTCAAATATCAACTTTTCCTATACCTTCTGTCATCCCAAATAGACGATCAGTAAATGTGATTTGTCAATTCTATTTAGAAATCAACATTGAATGAATGAAGGTTACTGTTTAGCGCCTAAATTTAATTTTCATTTGTTAAAATAAGATTTTATTTTCTCAGAAGAAAAAATTTAGAAGATTTTTATTTTTTATTAATTTCTTTGTTACTTTTTATGTATAGTTATTCTCCTTATTGTAAATAATTGTAATTGTAAATAATCATTGTAAATAACAATAAATCATGTTCGTTTTGTCTATTGGCCAGACATATTATATACTTCACTTGTACATAACTGTTATTCTTAGGGGACCCAGTCCCAGAATAAAATTATTTTCTATTCTATTCTATATTACTCATTAATTATAGAAAATTGTGTTATTGTAATATTCTCAATTTTTTCATACATTAATTCACTTGTTATTTAGTTCTCCACTGAAATTGTAATATTTATTATTTTTAATTTGTGAGCTCATGTCATTACAGTTATCATTTTTCGTATATTATTAAGTTTTTTTAAATTTTCAATTATTGTGTTTAAAAATATAATATGGTTTAAGTTAGTAAATTCGTTGTTTTACGTTTATTGTATTTTTTATTATAATTTGGTTTTTAATTTATACACAGCTATGCAGTATGAAAAACGCTTCAAATTATTACTCAATGGTTTATTATCTCTAAATAATTATATTAGGGTATAACAGTTTTTATAGCTGTTTACAGACAATTATCGTATACGTAAAGCTTATAGCTAATCAAAGGAAAATGGTCAATTACCACTGCCAATTTCAAAATGCTATATCTCTGCTATTTCTTAACACATTTCAACGATGAGAACAGTTTTTTCATTTAAGGAAACATGAATTTTAATTCAAAGGATTAAATACAGAATTACTGGAATCCCTTAAAGTGAATAACATTGGACCAAATATGCTTTGTTATAATTACGTAAATAAGCTTTGGAGTGCATTTCGAGTTTTGAAGTTGCCGAAATTGGTATACTAAGTTCCAAATTAGTTAGTTTGTTTTTTCAATCTAGGACATTGTTAATTAAAAGTAAATAAAGATAGACAACGAAGGACAAATCACCTTCAATGCATGATCCATTAAATTAAACAAGATACTTTTCCCATACCTTGAGGCAATAAACACCATCTCCATTTGAATTTTTAGCATTCATAAAATTCGTTTTTATTTTATTCTGACAAACAGATTCGTTATTCGGGTTCTGCGTACCTTGAAACATAAGAACTCTAAATTTGAGGAGGAAGGGTAATATTTTTTGTTGGGCCGATTACATACGTGTTATTATCATTATGTTGAATACGTGTTATTATTCAGTTGCTAAGTTGCTTAGCTCACGGCTTCTATCTAAAAATTTAAAGGTTAGAACTTATAAAACTCTTATTCTTCCAACGGTTCTTTACGGTTTTGAAACGTGGCCGCTTACTTTGAAGGATGAACAATGGCTTAAGGCTTACGAAAATAAGGTACTGCGTAAAATATTTGGTCCGAAGAGAGATGAGGGCACTGGGGAGTTTAGAAGGTTGCACAACGCGGAATCGCGGAACTTGTATCCTGTGAATATAATTGAGTTGATAGCGTCGCGGAGACTGAAATGGGCGAGTAAAATTGTTGGGCTTGGTGAGGAACGGATTCCGAGAAAGTTGGTATTCGCTGATTCGACTGGTAGGCGTCCGAAAGGTAGACCGAAGCGTCGATGGGAGGATTGCGTTAAGGCTGATCTTGGGGGCTTGGGCTTGAACGGAGAACATTAGACGAGTCTGTGTAGACAGAATAGGGTGGTATCGGCATCAAACTTTCGGGTTCGGTAAGCCTATTATTATAAAAAATAACAAACCAAAAAAATTTACATGTGAATTGACAAGATATATATATATATATATATATATATATATATATATATATATATATATAATATATGATGTATAATGTGTAATCATATGTATGATGTATTTTAATTGATAATTAAGAAATGAAGTGATTTTGTTTGTTTGTTTTATTTATTTAGCGTCACTTTATGCTACTATAGCTAATCGGACGATGCTACAGTGGGAGTCCTAAATTTTGCCTATCCAGGTTTTATTAGGATAGGGATCATTAATGAGTACCTGACATCGCACAGGCTCGGGACCACCGTTTAACGTCCCCTCCGAAGGACGGCATAACTAAGGATTATTTACTCCCATTAAAAAATCCTAGGACCACCTGCGGGTTTGAACCCGTGACCTTTGGTATAGGAGGCTGTTATGCTAACCACCCAGCTACAAGTGATCCCCTGAAGTGATTTTAATAGGCAAGTTAATCTACTACTATAATATGTTTATATAATTTTTTTTTTTTTTCTATAGCAACTAATACGTTTGATATCAATAATGATTCCGCATTAAGAATCGATTGTGTAATAATTTGTGGGGTAACAAACTTCTCCATCATTATCAAACTGTTTTTGCGAACTTTCCCGGTTGTCAGAAATCAATCGGCGTCATATCCTGAATATATTTGGGTTATAAATGATTAAATACATAGGTATACCAAGCTGTGGAATAGTCCAATGATAGTTAATTATTAACAGGACTAGGATCTATTTAAACCTCCTTGTGGGCTAAATTTAGCCCATCTCTACTCGATACTGACTGGGACACCGTTACGTTTGGGCGGGAGTCCAGATCTAGATTGTCTAGCCGAGATAAGGTTAGCAGCTTCCGTATTGATAACCATTTGGTATCCTGTCGTCGCGTAGGATCAGGCTGGTGCCCATTTCTAACATGTTTCCATTAGTTAGTATATTATTTGTATTTGAACATATAGACAAATAGTACAAGATCGAGGAAGGCCCCAAAAAACTTCATTTTTCAAACGGCTTGTCTTGAAGCCTTGTTCTTGTACAAGTATAAATGCCGGTGCGCAATACACACGACATTCACTTTTCTCGATTGTTTCTTTTTGTATTTCTTTATTTCCAAATCGGCTGCGTGAGCCATACATGGGTTTATATATAAACAGGTATTACAATTACTAGCAATTGACAAAGGAGGGGTATAGTCTCATGCAAAGGCACCCCTAACTATTTTATGTTTATAATTATACTAATCAGTTAAATAAAAAGTTTAATATAAATCAAAACAAATTGAAACACGAGATATAAATGAATCTAAAAGTAAATAAGTTCATGTAAGGTAATAAATTAATACATGTATAAGGTAATTAATAAAAAGAAGATAAAGTAAATGTAGTTTGAAAAAACCAATGAACAAATAATTAGCTTAAAAAAAAAAGCACGTTGTTCATTCAAATTAACATGTTTTTCGATTAGGCTGGATTTCATTGATAAAGTTTTTGTATCGGAATCAAGGGAATTTATCATTTTCTTTTCTATGGCATTATCTAGTTGGGAAAAATTAGAGGTACTTCTACCTTTCCGTTAAGAGTGTGGAAACAACCGCATGATCGGATCTATTGCTCGTACTAGCCAATTGATTGTCATTCATGACAAAAGTGTCCTTTTTTTATTAGTCACTAAGTTATGCGACTAAACCAAGTAGACTCCTGTCGTTAATATTTATGATTAACTAGGATTTTTTGGCTCCCTTTGGCATAGAAAACTGTTATGCTAGCCACTATGCTATAGGTGGAGGATGTACTATATCCATATTATATTGTTAAGAAGTCATGTTAAAAGTGCAATAATTTGGAAAAATAATTTGATGACACAGTAAAATATCAACTTAGATTTTAATAAAAAAAAATCAGGTAAATTAGTCTAGTAATAAATAAATGACAGACATTTGCGTTTCCTGTAAATTAGTTTAAAGTGTATATAGTTTCTTTTGGAAAACGACGTTTCAATTTCTATACAAAAAGAATTAAATTAAGACTAAATTGAGCGATTCATAATTCTATTAGTCAATTTCATTGTGAAATTATATCATTTTGTCAATTATTACCATTATATCTTTGCTAAATATCTTGTATTATTTTTTTTTTCTGTTATAGGTAAATGAATATATAAAATGCCAATATAAAAATATTTAAGACAATAATCAAATATTTTAATGTCCAACCGTACAAAAGGAAAAATGTACTATTGAAACTGTATGTGACTTAGTATGTTATTGAATTTATCTATCTATCTTCTTTTAAATTTATTTATTGACATATTATATTACACCTGTAATAACAAAAATACAACTACTAAATCTGAATAACTAAGGTATTATGGCTTAGCAGAGTTTTTGAGAAACCACCTATTGTAAGAATACAACAAAAAAATCAATGAACATATTCCGAACCAATCTGCAATTTTGTAAAACCGTAAGTCAACTGTGAGAATTTAAAAAATATAGTCCGGAGTCTTCAAATAGGTAATCGCTAATTGTTTTGATGATTGCTGAATAATTAACAGTGATTATCAAGTAATTATTAAAAATTAATGACTAATACAGTAATTAACTATCTGTGGAAACCATTCTTAAAATAATAATGCCATTCTTACTTAATACTTAATAATGAACTAAAACTGAATGTTTAATGGTATTTAATTTGATGCTCTGATATGCTGCTGAAAAGAATAATCCACGTAATATTCAGAATATCTATATTCTACAACGTGGTCATGGATAGAAGTTTTGTAACTATTACTAGTTAATTTCATTAGAAAAAAATTAATTAATTATTAATTAAAAAAAAAAAATCCCTGAACCTATTCAACCCAATCAATGGTTCAGTGGATATAGAGATTCGTTGCTAAGCCAATGGCCGTGCAATAAGGTGAATGGACCGAGGTCGTGCTTAACTGCCAGGTTTTTCACCCAGTTTTCAGGCACCACTTCATAGAAGCTGGGTGTTCTCCAGGATTGTCTTCATAATCCAGAGTCGGTTGGGAAAATAGAACTATTATTATTTTATTTTTTTATTTTTGTAACTTCTTTGTTTAAACCAAAATACAGACTTTTACAGTGCAAGTAGAAGTCACTACCCCACTAAGCCCGTGTGTGAGAAAGGAGTTCTCCTGCGGCAATTCAATAAAAGTACAATAACAAACAGTAACACAGTAAACAGTAAGAAACAATACAATATTTAAATAATATTACAAAATATAATACTATTTTTATAAAGGAACAGTAACACACTACACAGTAAGAAACAATATAATTCTTAAAGAATATAAAAATACAGTTATAAAGAAACAGTAACACAGTGAGAAGCAGTAATTGAGACGTTGATTTCCAAAAGGTACTAAAGTACATTTTTTACGAAATGGATTTTTTGTCATATTTGTATTCTCATCATTTAGTTTTATGTAAATATTCTATTTGTTGTTATCTAATGAATTCTCAAGTCCTTAAAAAACGTGATTTAGAAATGCGGTCATTTTCTAAAAGTAGTAATTACGGATTTATTTCCGTTCCAAATCATTCTAAAAAAAATCATTTCATAACTTTAATATGATTTTATTATTACAGTAAAAAAATAATTCTAAATTTTAAGGCAGAAAAACCAAATTAGCTGGTTTAATAATATAGTAATGAGAGATTTTCGCGCTTCCTGTAAAATTTCCTAGAATGGATATAGTACCTTTTGGAAATCAACGTCTCAATTGACTAAGCCAAAAAGCTATAAAGAATACTTATCCATATATACAGGATATAAAATTAAGGCAAGTAAATACAAAATTGAAATACAACTAAATACAAAAGTGAATTACATAATAAACAATTATAAAGAAACATAACATAGTACACAGTAAGAAACAGTAATTGACAAAACCAAAAAGCAATAAAGAATACATATACTTGTATACAGGATGAATATCAGAATGAGTGACGCCGGCTGGCATTGAGAACATGTCTAGAGCGATTAGTAATTTGAATTCAATAATTCAGCAAATTCTTCTTCACTGAGGGATTTCGCCCGTATTTTAACATTGTAGTAATAATTTAGAGGATTTGTGTGAATTATGTATTGATATTTACAACTGTATTACAAAACACAACTAGTAAAGTTGCTAAAACAAAATAGAAATGAACAAAACTTAAAAGGATGCTACCGATTGACAGCACTCTAATAATATTCAAAACTAGAAGGTCTGGGGACCATCTTCTTTCCAGACACCTCGGAGCAATATCAGGGATTGAAGAGGAAGAAAGGATTGAAACTAATGAAGAGGGAATGGAGTTTTACGTGAAGGAGAGTTACCTGGTTCGGGCCAAATAAGCAACTATGATAAGTATGTTTAAAAAAAATTTTAAGGATTGGATTCGAGAGGAATTCTAAAGTTTAGTAGAACTCCAAAGCTCAACTCCGTAAGTACAGATAGTCCTTATAATAGTCACGTAAATCAACCATTAGTAGTTTGGTAGATTATGACGATTTCCAAACGTTTTCGGCTACTTCAACACTTACGGGACAGTGTTGAAGTAGCCGAAAACGTCGAGCAGTTTCTTGTCATTTCAGTCTTATATCTTGTGTGAGGATTCCACGTAAGTCGTTTCATAAGAGATAGACCTAAGTATAGGATCTTTTAAACAATGACTAGCGGAAAGTTATTCAATGGTACTGTGCAGCAGGAAGTCAAATGAGATACCATAATAAATAATTTTTCATGTTTCATTCAGATTTCACAAAGGAAGTTAACGATGAACTTTGCGTGATTTGAATCGAAAATGTCTTGTATTTTCTCTGTTTATCACAAAAATGTTTTTAAAAAATAAATCATTATTACTAATTCTTGCTTGAGGCGAAGAGAAGCCATCTAGTTCTTTAGCTTAATGCTGATATCATTGCCCATTCCCTTTGTGGTTAGCATGATGAGAAATTAATTTTCAGCGAGCTGATTACCCTTATGACTGTTTCTGATTGTGAGTACAGCCCAGTCAGTTCCCTGCAGGTAACAGTAACGAAAACATAATCAATGTTACCCTGACAACCTTTTGTTCTCTGAATTTATTTTATATTGCCTGCTGCGTGGGCAGCAATGCGTTATTGCCAAGGCCCCGCTGAAATATTTGTTTTACTTATTACTTTAATTCGAACACAGCGTTTGAAGCCATGCTACTGGGGGAAATGATTAATCAGTAGAGTGGAAGGAAACTTGACTACACCGATTTTGTATTATTATGTTAAATAATGAACCTTTGTAATCGAACAAAAAAAAAAAAATTACTCCCCCTCCCCTAAAAATTTTTGGGCCTACGTTTCAAGGTGCGTAGAATCAGAATAACGAATAAAAACAAATATGTTTGTACGCCGCCCGCAGCATTTCTTCGAAACTACTTGACCAATTTTTTTAAAATTCGCTACAAAAATACCAGCCTATGCAACGATTATCTTAAAACCTAGACGTTGATATCAGCTGGTTTTATTTTTAAATTGGCGACCGATTTAAAGTAATTTAATTTAATTACTCTTTATTTTTTTAAGATAGAAAAAAAAAACAATATAAAAGATAAAAAAGAACAGAATAAAATTGAAATGGTATTTGACATACGCTCATAACTCGTTTATTTTCGACGACAGAGAAAAGTATGTACAGACAATTAGAATGAGTAAAGCGCGATAAACAAAAAAAAAATCCGTTTCTCCTAATTATAAATAAATAAATAAATACCGATATTTCTTTTTTCTATAGAAATTCTAGATATTTATTTGATATAGAATTAATTTTCGACAAAATGAAAAAAGAGTCATTGAAATTGGTTAACAACTAGTTGAGGTATTGCGTTTTGAAATTAGCAGTAGTGATATGATGGTGAGAATGGGAATATAATGTGATAATTCCCATACATAAAAAAGGCAGCCAGGCTGAATGCTCCAACTACAGACCTATATGCCTGTCTCCAGTGGTATACAAGTTGTATACAACCATCCTGCATAATAGACTGAAACCTCTAGTTGAGCCGTTTATAGGAGAGGAGCAAGCTGGATTCAGGCCAGGACGTCAGACGCAGGACCATATATTCACCCTTAGGAATATTATGCAAAAATCATGGGATCATGATAAAAATTTGTACCTTGCCTTCCTAGACCTTCAAGGTGCATTTTACTCGGTCCCAAGAAACGAAATATGGGAAACACTAAGAGCCAAGAATGTTCCAAGAAGCCTGGTGGAAGCTATAAAATTCATATACCAAGATCCAAAGGGTATAGTGAGACTGAATGGGCAGGAATCGGACCATTTTAGCATAGCTAGAGGGGTTAAACAAGGGGATAGCTTAAGCCCATTGCTATTCACATTATATATGGATGAAATAGCTGCAATCTGCAAAAGGCGAACAGAAAGGACTTTCCTAGGGCGAAGGAATCTGCTTCCAGTCGTGATACAGCTTCTCCTGTATGCGGACGATATTGTCCTGATTTCAGATTCTGTAGAGAAATTGCAGCAAGCAGTTGACGAATGGAATGAAGAGCTCCGCAGAAAGGGCATGACCATCAGTACCAGCAAGAGTAAGATCTTACAGGTTGGAAGGGTACAGGAAGATGTTTTGGTATACTGCAATGGAGAGGC
Source organism: Piezodorus guildinii (assembly GCA_023052935.1). Taxonomy (NCBI): domain Eukaryota; kingdom Metazoa; phylum Arthropoda; class Insecta; order Hemiptera; family Pentatomidae; genus Piezodorus; species Piezodorus guildinii. The sequence goes on along the minus strand of CM041293.1, from coordinate 122,516,242 downwards.
GATGGAAGAGGTGTCAGATTTCACCTACCTCGGCACTGTTATGCATAGATCTGGGAAAGTAGACTCAGAAATAGTGAACAGGATAAGCAAGGCCAACGCTGTATACTAGCAGATCTGCAATACAGTGATCGGGAAGAGAGAAGTCAGCAGAAGTGTGAAACTGCACATCTTTAAGGCGGTGTACCTTCCTATACTCCTTTATGGTGCAGAAAGCTGGGTGATGACTAACAGAATGGATAGCAAAGTCATTGCTGCGGAGATGTAATTTCTTCGAAGATTCGCAGGGAGAACAAGACGGGACTGCATCCGCAATGATAGGATAATAGAGGAGTTAGGAGTACCCTCAATGAAAGATGTCCTGGAAACTCGGCAGCTTAAGTGGTTTGGACATGTTGTCCGGATGGAGGGACACAGAGATCCATTGAAAACCATGGATTATTCCCATTGGTAAAAGACCCCGTGGCCGACCAAGAATGTCGTACCTGGAGTACGTAGACCGTTTGTGCAAGAAACGAAATAAAAATATTCGCCAAGCCAGAAATCTAGCATAAACAGGGAACATTGGCAATCCTGGCTAAACGCTCCCCTACGCTGAAAGGCACTACAGGGTGATGCAAAAGAAGAAGAAGAAGAAATTGGTTAACAACTAGTTGAGGTATTGCGTTTTGAAATTAGCAGTAGTGATATGATCTTATCCTTTGAATTATTGCTTTTCATATTACTTAATTGCCTATCAACAGCCATATAAACAGTTATACCCTAATATTGTTATTTGGAAATAATAAACCATTGTATAATGATTTGCAGCGTTTTTCTGTTAATTAAGTATCATTATTGACTGAAATTTATTCTATCATTATTATATTTTACAATATCTATCATGCAAATTATTTATTTAATATAAATTTGTCGAGTAACCGTCGAGCTCTGACCAACTTTTTATTAAGCAATTCGAGTATCCCTTACATAAAATAACTTTATGATTTATTTTTTTATGTATAATTTTAATTTTGTGACATAAACTTATGTGTAGAGGCTTTGGTTATAAATTAATATTGTATTGCCGTCCATTCAAATTCGTCCTTAAACAAAAATTAAATATAAGCATTCATTACAAGTTTCAAGTGTAAGTATAAAAGTCCAAAACTTAAATACGTTATCTTCTTCAAGGCTAATGAATTCTTTTGTTATTTTAGCTGGTATGTCTTCCCCGGACTGTGCTATTCATTACATTTGCACATTATAAAAAAAATATCATGATATTAATATTAATGATAATAATATAGGGAAAATATAAAGTAAAATTACAACAATGACACTTTTCATACGTCAGCACCTTTTTATTTGTTTATTTTTTTTTTTTTTTTAAGATACAGTATTAGAGGTGAATTTAATCACTGCATATTCGCGCGCGTGCGTAAGTGATTTAGCGCATATTTAATTGCTGAAATTATTTGTAATCAGTCGTGCTAAGTTTAATGCTCATTATCAAATGCTTGCTAATATTGTTCTTTCTATTAAAAGTTTCATATGATGAAAAGGGGAAATAAGGAGAACGACAGGTTTGATAATTAATAGAAGATTTAAAATATTCATGAAGTAGTGTTTAATAAAAACATTTTTGGTTTATTATTTTTAATAATGAACCTTTGTAATCGACCAACAAAAAAAAAAAAAGAAAAAGAAAATCCCCCTCCCCTCGAAATTTGATAGATTACGTTTCAAGATTCGTAGAATCCAAATAACGAGTAAAAAAAAAAAAAATAAAAAAAATAAAACGGATTTTCCGCCGTCCACGGTATTACTTCGAAACTACCGAACCAATTTTTTTTAAATCCACCACAAATATACTAGTCCATGCAACGAAAATCCTAACCCTCCAACGTTGATATCAGCTAGTTAGTTTTAAAATTACGGCCGATTAAAAGTGATTTAATTCGATAACTAAGTTATTTTTAAGATAGATAAAACAAATTATCAGTGTTTACTAACCAAAAAAACACAAATAATTATAAAAAGAGAAAAAAAAAAGAACAATAAAATTGAAATGTTATCAATAAATACGCCCATAACATAGTTATTTTCGAAGATAAAGAAAAATGTGTATAGAGTTTTAGAATCAGTAAAGCGCGATAAACAAAAAGGAAAATGAAAAATAATTGAAATCTCGCTTATATATACGCTTGTAACTACGTTATTTTCGAAGATGGAGAAAAGATCATTATTGTTTTTTAACCAAAAAAAAAACACGAATAATTATTTTATTTTTTTAAAACAGAAAAAATAAAAGAAAAAAAAATAAAATTTCGCCCATAACTCAGTTATTTTTGAAGATGGGGAAAAAGATGTAAAGAGTTTCAGAATCAGAAAAGAGCGATTAAAAACCCGCAGTCCTGTATAAGTGCTTCTGGTTTATTATTTTCCATAATGAACCTTTGTAATCGACCCAAAAAAAAAAAAAAATTAACCCCGCTCAAACTTTGAGAGCTTTTGGCCAACAATTTTTTCGGCTCACGTTTCAAGATAGGGTAGAATCCGAATAACCAATAAAAAAAAAATCCGTTTCTCATAATTAATAAATAAATAAATACCAAAAATTATTGAATTTATATGTATAGCTATATAAACTGTTATCCCCTAATATTGTTATTTGGAAATAAACCATTGTGTAATATTTTTTGCAGCGTTTTTTTAAGTTCACTTTATGGTACTGTAAGTAATTGGACGATGCTACAGTCCTAAATTTTTCCTATCCATGTTGAATTTGGAGAGAGATCTTTAACGAGTACCTGGAATTTAAGGAGCAGCCTCTGGAAAAATCTTTGGGCCATCTGCCGGGTTCGAATCCTTGATCATGGGCACATAATGCTATTGTGCTAGCTACTACACCATGAGCAACCCCAGTATTTTTAGTGTATTTGATTTAATAAATTTTTCATTGAAATTTTGGATTTATCATTTAGTTCTGAGATTGATTTATACGATTTTGCTGTAATTCTTTCACAAAGACAATTGCTAACTTTAACTGCCTATGGATTTAATTATCTTGTAGGATAAAGTTCCTATCCCCCAGTTAGCCTGGGCAAAGGATTGATTAAAGGTATCCGGAATCAATGGGATTACCCAATTGCTCAACTAATCGCTATTTGAAAGGCAAATTGTTAATGACATCGCAAGGAGTTTTACTCTTTTTTTTTTTCTTTTTTGTGGTTTCCAGCCACGGTTTATTCATTTCCCCTAAGGTAACAAGTTTATGCTCAGTAAAAGAAAAAAAAAAAGAAAATATACGAAATGTTGGTTTATTAGAAAAAAAAAAAAATCAACAAGGTGCTTAAAAAAGATAAAATTTGGGTTAATGATCAGAATTTTGTAGTCTATTCTAGTCTAATGGCCACCTTCTTTTGTAAGGATTAATACGTTTAACTTATTTCTTTTTAACCTCTTAGTAGCTATTTTATTTACTTGTATAGTTTTTTTTTTTATTCATGAAGCGATCTATATAAGAATTATATGATAGGTGGCATGAATTTTTGGTTTATTGTATTTAATAATAAACCTTTGTCATAAAAAAAATAATAACCTCCTAAAAATTTGATGGCTAAGGTTTCAAGATACTCAGAACCGAATAACGAATAAAAGCCCTGAAAAATATTACACAATAGTTTATTATTTCCAAATAACAATATTAGGTTATAACTATTTATATAGCCGTTGATAGGCATTGCCGTTGATATTATTTCATTAAGTAATATCAAAAGCTATAAATAATTCCAAAGAAAATGCCATTTCACCACAGCTAAGTTCAAAACGCATCTCTGCCATTTCTGAACCAATTTCAATGAATTGAAAATAATAAACCAAAAGCATTTATAGTAGACTGCGTTACTGTTTCCTTTTCTTTTATCTCCTTTTTTATTCAAAAAATTCAAATAAAATTTCCTGATTCCAGAACACCTAACATTTTTTCTCTATCATCAATAGTAACCGAGATATCAGGGAATCACATCTCTTATAATTTATTGTTGTGAGGTTGTGACTTGACTATATATGATTATTTTAGTTTTTCTCTATCTTCAATAACAACCGATTTTTCGTTTTCATTTTCTTTCTTTTTTCTTTTTTTATTGCGCTTCATTTTTTTTTTCTTCATCTTCAAACATAACTAAGTTATAGGCGTTATTTATGAATACAAATTCAATTTTGTTTCTTTTCTTTTTCTCTTTTTTATAATTATTCGCGCCTTACTGATTCTCAAACTCTATAAATACTTTTCTCTATCGTAAAAAATAACTCAGTTATGAGCGTATTAATTTTCTACACTTTACCGATTCAAAAAACTCTGCATGTTTTCCAATCTCGTCAAAAATAACTGAGTAATTTATGTGTAAGAATTTAATTTTTTCCTTTTCTTTTATATCTTTAAGTCATCTGTTACCCGCACCAGATGTTTTACAAAAGTAAAATCACCAGATTTCGATTAAAACTTCAAATTCTTGTAAATATTATAATGCATTAAACATGACCCATTTTGATACGATATATTACATTTTGCCATCTTTCAGGTGATATTTTAATTCCGCCTCCCAGAACAGTTTAAGGACGACTCGAGCGCTTTGCGTTTCTAAGTCAAAATTTTCCAAACTACTTAGGGGCGGTTCTTTCTCCTAAGAAGTCATTGACATACACAATTCAAATTTTGTTAACTACCTGTGCAGTGAATTTTTCTTTTTTGAAAATAAAAAATCACTAAATGACGATGAAGAATTTTTTTCCCTCATATTTTGAGCAAGTAAATACCATTAAAGATAAGGAACTCGATTGAAACTGATGCTATAAAGCACCTTAACAAATCTTTTTTTTTAGGATATCTGAACATTATTGACACAAAGAGAATTAAATTGAAATATTAAAAAACGCTACTTACGTATTTTACAGCCCAATATATATTATAGTTGATCAAGAAAAAGTTCTAACAATATTTTACTTTCTTTTCAAATACTGAAACCAATTAATAACTGCGATTCTTAATAATATACACTTTTTTAGTAATATTTATATCATTTATTTTCAAATTAATAATAAACAAGCTTTGGCCAAAAATATTTGCCTATTTTATTCTTAAGGCTCTCCGTTATTAAGGAAAAATAATTTATCATCCGTGCTATCATACTTTGGAACTCCAAAGCTTAAGTCTTCCCATGTTTTTATTTTTATATTTTTTATTATTTTCATGGCTAGTTACTATGGATTTGAATGGAACGAGGCAAGCAATAAACATTATGTATATTGTTTGCTTGTTTTTTGTCTCTTCATTTAACGTCACTTTCTGTTACTGTATCTAATTGGACGATGCTTCAGTGTTCCTAAATTTTACTTATCCAGATTTAATTAGGACAGAGTACCTGACAAAGGCTAGGGACCACCATTTTACGTTCCTGCCGGAGGAGGGTAAGGATTTTTTACTTTCTTTAAAAAATCCCAGGGCAATCAGCTGGTTTTAATTCCTCGATCTTAGGCATACAAGGATGTTATGCTAGCAACCGTACCACAGGTGACCCATTACTTATTGTTTATTATACATTAATGTCAGGTGGCAAATACAACTACCATTTATTCTCATTAAAATTTCCTTTCATTTGCGTATTCCACCAAAATATAAGATATAGTCATAAAAGAGAGATTAGCTTTAAACCAGTAGAAATATAATGTGGAACATATATTAAGAGTATTTTGGTGCTGCTACACTTCCATTCAATTATAATATCCATTATTATAGATATTATTATATTAATAAGTCAGCACTTTTATTGCAAATCCAAGTCACTTAATTTCACGCTGCTCAACTTAACATGGGTACATCTCAGTTCCTGATAACGACCTACTCAATGCTAATTTTAGAAAGAAAGGTTGAGTTGATTTATTCTGGGTCTCTCGGAGATGTCTAATAAAGTTGTGTGTAGGAGGAGGATTGAACAGACTTCACAAAACTTTGACCTTTTTCTTGCTTATCAGAAAAATAAATAAATTTCCGCAGAACAAAGCATTGTTTGATATTGCTGTCCTTTGGAAATTTCGATATGACTATAATTCTTTGATAGAGGAAACTATTATGTACCTTATTACCTATATGTCTGAGTGTATTTCTCAACTGTATAGAATATTAAATAAATATTTAAAGAAAATAGAAATATATAAATTAAATTATATGTTAAAAACCTCCAACCCTATTTTATACCAGAATTGTCCATTAATCGGAATCACACCAAAAAAAAAAATTTAGTTTTATGATTTATTTGAACTACATTGAGCAGAAATCAATTTTTTTTTTTTTTCTTACCCTCTGGTTTTATTTTCGATCAAAATACAAATACAAATGTAATATGTATAGTTGTCACATTTGTCCTTCTGTTACCCGGAGGTATTCTATAGAGGATTGCTATATGCGCTGGATGCACTAGTAATCTTTCAAGGGCTTCTTCTATGCCTTTATTTATCCATTGCAAAATGGGAGGGACCATTCTTCAGGGTTTTGGCAATAAATTGAGTTCAGACATAGTCCGAACTCCTTCCCTCGGCGACAACGTCAATGAGAGGTAGTGATCCTTGCCACCTCCCAGGCTTGGGTGGTGGGGTGATATCAGAAAATAATGGATTAGCACAGGCCTTCAGCCCATCAAAAAATTTAATGTGCCTCCGGCTGATATATTCAGGCACTGTTGGCAATACTAACTCCTGATGAAGGATATGGTTTTTGGCCCTCTGTAAGTTGGTACCTCTGACAATCCGCCGAAGGATGGAGTTCTGGAACGTCTGTAATTGTTTGAGAGTGGACTTAAACAGATGCCGCATCAAGGGCGCACCATAGAGCATAGTAGGACGTATTATAGCCTTGTAGATCTGTAGTTTCAGACTCAGTGACAGCTGAGGTGACGTGAGTAGTTGATTAAGTCTATAGCCCTTTCTCCTGTCCAGTTTGAGTCGTTCCCGGACGTGACTAGATAAGGTGAGGTACCTATCTAGAGTGACGCCCAGGTAGAGGATTGAATTAGAGACTGGGCAGTGTTTCTCCGTTAACTTTAAAATCAGTGGGCAAAGCGCTCTTCCCCTTCTGGAACGACATGACAATGGCATCTGTCTTCTTCGGGTTCACCCTAATGCCAATCTCCTTTAGCTCATCTACAATAGTGGTCGATGCTCCTTGTGCCAGGGTGAGAGCCCTTTTCGGTCTCATACTAGAAGCATAGATGCCAATGTCATCGGCGTAGGCTGCTACCAGTGCCATTGGGTGCTTCATTGAGATCACTTTTGCTGTAAAGATCACAAACAATAGTGGTCCCAATACAGAACCTTGAGGAATCCCACAAATGGTGTCCTTTGAAGTTGACAATTTATCGCCTACCCTTACGACGAAGGATCTCCCGCTTAAGTAGCTTCTGATCAATCGGCATAATGAAGCTGGAAAACGATAGTCTTCCAACTGGCGAAGCAGTAACTTGTGGGATACACAATCAAACGCCTGTGTGCAGTCCAGCGAGATGAACGCCGTGGCTTCATTGTTCTTCGTCATACGCTCTATGGTGTGCCTTTGAAGTTTCACTAAATGATGATCGCGGGCTACGCCTTGTGAGAACCCGGTTTGTTCTGGTGGAATGATGGACTCCTCAGTGCAGTGCTCTAGCAGATGGTGATGGATCAGCCTCTCGAACACCTTGCTCATATGCGAAAGGAGACTGAGAGGCCGATAATGCTCTGGTGAGTCTCCATTCTTCCCAGGCTTAAGTAGCGGCACTATGATCGGTTGCTTCCAGTCATCGGGGAAGTATGAGATCCGCATACAGGAGTTAAAAATGCAGAAACCAATCCATTTGTTTGACTTTAAATGGGAGTATTAGTTCTTGTTATTAATGGGAATAAATGTATTTGTCCAAAGTAGACACAGCAATAAAGTAGACTTTAAGCAAAGATTACAGATTATAATAACAATAAAATTCATCTACCTTTTTTATATTATAAATTGTTTACACCGTTACTTATATAGCAAGTGTTCAATAGGTGAGATGTATTTTCTGTGCCTTAATTAAGTAACGTATTAAGACTAGGATGAAAAATTCAACCAATATGTATGACTATTTTCAGTTTTGAATGATGACTATATTGGGTTCCATGATGTTAAAATTAGGCCATTCCTTATGTTTTTTTGTTTATTTAACGTCACTTTATGCTACTGAAGCTAATTGGACGATGCTACAGTGGGAGTCCTAAATTATGCCCATCCAGGTATAATTAAGATAGGGATCTTTAACGAGTACCGGACATCGCACAGGCTAGGAACCACCTTTTTACGTCCCCTCCGAAGGACGGCACAACTAAGGATTTATTACTCCCATAAAAAATCCTAGGACCACCTGCGGCTTTGAACCCATGATCTTTGGCATACGAGGCTGTTATGCTAGCCATCCTGCTGCAGGTGATCCCATTCCTTAAGTTTAAAACACAATGTATTATATAGATAGAATTATCTCCGTACCAATAGGACTTACAAACATCTATCAGCTCTCAAATTAACAACTATTCGATTCCTATTAATGTTGATAATTATGAGTATTTTCGTGACCTTAATAAAATCTGATTTTATTTCCTATAATGTGGTTCGAAAGAAGATATCTTCATATTAAATATTACATTTTATCGAAAAGAAGGTAAGGTATAAAGGAGGTACTCAGCAACCGTTGGCTAGATTAAAAGAGAAGATGAGAACTGTTTAAGGAGAGGGGTATATGGTCAAAGCTCTACAGAGAATATAGGTACGATGAGCAGACAAAGTTTTTTTTCCATCAGATATCCCCTTAGTTTGATTTTAGAAAAGAAAGAAACGTCTTCATATAACTCAGTGTTTTGGGTCTTAGAGCGTGTTTTTTTAATCATGTCTGCAAGATAAACCTAATAAAATGGGCAGACATTTTTTTTTTAAAGTAATTACCTAATTTAATAAATGAAAAAATCGTCTCCAAATAATACCATTTTTCGGTTTTTATTGGCGTTTTGGATGCCCGCCATTTTTGGCCAGGTAAAGAATAAGTGTAATTAGGTTAAAATTTTGACTACGGTTGCCTGGTGTACAGGGGACTAACAGATGAACTGGAAATAAAATTAAAACGTCATATGAACTGTTTTATAAGATTTATTTTCGGAGCCCGTTGACGTGACCATATTTCTGGCTTTAATACCAACTTAAAATGGTTTTATTCTTCTGTACAACGGCAATATTTCCTTGGTTCTTACCTATTCCAAACTTTAAAAAATAGAAAACCTTCCTAAATAACTGAGCTCCTCATCCTCCGCTCTAAAATCCATTCGTTAAATACTAGAACCTAATCAACCAATAATTATACACTATCATATAAAACTGCATCCTTTCACAAATATTTTCCCGTTCGTTCCACATCCTTCTGGAATTCGCTTCCTATATCTGTCCGTAAAGCCACCTTTCTTTCTTCCATCAAACATTAACTCTTCCACTACCTACTTGTATCTCAATCTTCTGTTCCATTGTAAAATGATGGTATATATATATATATATACCAATATATATATATATAAAATATGGTATATATAAATTTATAAAGCTTAACAGATATAATGAATATTTGATCTTTTAAATGTATTTATATAAGGTGTAGATTCTTTTAGGTGAAGGTCAAATTTTTATAAATAAAATTGGAGGTTGATGTCTACTTCACCACTATTTTATTGAAAAAAAATATTCGCACTACGTTTCGGCTACAATGCCATCTTCAGTTGGAACAACTTAGATCTAAAAATACAAAATATTGTCAAGTTACGAATAATCGTCTTACAATTTGTCATGAAACCATACAACTATGTTAAATTGTATGATAAAAGGATAAATAAAATATATATATACACATATACATACATACATTATGTATTTATATAATTTTTTTTTCTCTGGCGTGACAGGCCGTGTAGGCCCTTGGCCTCATAGAGTAATCTCCTGGAAAAATATACTCACGATCCACGATGAGATTTATGATGAGACCCCCTTTAGGGTAGAGTCATCACCCCTTACGCCTATTTTTGTGAGTGGCCACCATTTAGCTGACGGGTCTCACGTACCCGGGAGAGAGGCTGTGAGTGAATCCCCATTTAATTATATCCGTATAAAAGTCCCGCCGGGACTGGGGTTCGAACTCAGAACCTCTAGCATGAGAGGCTAGCGCGCTATCCCCTCAGCCACGGGCTCCCCATTAACAATATATATATATATATATATATATATATATTAAATTATTTTTAAAATTATTTCTTAAGTAACTAGACTATAAAGATATATTCTTTTGTTCATTATTCTAAGGGGAATTGATCCCAGAATAAAAAAAAAATTCATTAAAAAAAAAAATTATTTCCAGCAGGAAAAAAGAGAATCTAGTGTAATGCGATCACCTATTTTCTTTCTTTTTCTTCTTTTTTGTTAAAGATTTGTCATAGCCTGAGATTGTGAGTTTTAAAACATAAGTATAGTGAAGATAAACTTAAGAAAGCTTTTATTTAGGTCAGAGAAACTTACCCAGTTAGTTGCTGGAATTACTGAAGTTATTACCACGTAATGGTTGGAAGAAGAAGGCAAACTAGAATTGTACCCTGCTCAGTTCTCGATTAATGTAACATTGGGAACGATTAAACATTAAAAAGTAGGATTTGGAAAATTTCTTTAGACCGGCAATTTAATGAGTAATTGTTTCAAGTCTTAAAACAACTAGAATGAAGCAGCAAACATAATTAAGTTATCTTAAGTGGAGTGTTCAAGTCCAATTTGCTTTCCAAGTCCAGTCGAAATATGTCCCAGTTTACTCGTCCTTTGATCAATGTAGGAGGAAGGGGTTTAGGAACAAAACGGGAATGCAAGCAAAGCAAAACCGGGCTATGATCTGAGGAAAGGTCGTTCAGTGATCTGATTATGGTTTATGAGGAAGAAATCTGAGAAGTGATAAATATATCCAGGATATCAGGTTTTTTTTTAGGAACCGAGGCCAATACGTGGGATTCAGGGGTGAGAGGACAGTATAGCTATGGGAAGTCGAGACAGTAGAAAGAAGATTACCTCGGGAGTTGGAAGTTCGACACTTTATACAGCGTACTTTATACGCTCTATCACTAGTGGCGATAAAGTACGGTCCGAGGGACCGAAACAGGGTTTCAAGTTGGTTATAGGAAAGGGAAATACCAGGAGGACAGTATACAGCTGAGAGGTTGAGATGGAAAGGAAGAGTTGAAATGGTCACTGAGGTTGATTGTATGGCGTCAGTTGGAGTAGAAGGAATAAGGGAATGGGGTAAGGATTAATGGATAAGAATGACCCGGCATGGGAAGTGCTGTTTGGGTGGTCCCATGGTATATGTGATTTAGTCGAGATAAAAGTAAATGATTAAAGGATTAATTAAATTGAAATTAATAGAAATGTGTTTTTTTAAATAATCTATTATATTTTTATCTACAACACTCAGTTAGTTTTATCGGCTTTTCATCACTCTCCATTGACCTTTACGATTCCGCTTATTAGATAATATTCTTTCTAAAATATTCAGTTATTCAACGGTGTATTATACATCTATACTCCTGTTGTTGAGTTTAAAAACCCAACAATTCCTTTAAAAAAAATTCTGCACTTGTTTCATTCAGTTGTTTATCAAATTCGCTCAACTAGCATTTTTTTTTTTTTTTTTTTTTTTTTTTTTTTTTTTTTTTTTTTTTTTTATTCGTATATATTACAATTTGTCATAATAGACAATAATAATAGTGCTACAGGATCTCATTCATACAATATTTACAATATAAACAAAAGGAAAGTCAAATTACATAAAATAAAATCAAAATAAGTAAACGTATACAATAACAAAATTAAGTAGACAAAATAAATACAAATAAATGAAGTTAACAAATAAATAAACAAAACATGTCACATTCATACCTATGTACAATATTTACAATCAGCTCGGGAACCCCGGACGGGGCTTGTAGCCCACTTGTGGAAGGAGAAGCAGAGTCCAAAGGATCCCAGCGCCTCCCTCTCAGCCGCATCACTGGTGAGAGCCACCGGAAGCTAAGTGAGGGCGCCATAGCCACAATCATACCGCACTTGAGAGGAGAATCTGACCAGTGTCAGAACTCCAGCATATGTATTTACAATATATCTCGGGGCCACTGCCGTTTCAACCTTCTAGATGGGTTGTATGGATGAGTGGAGCTGGATAGGGATCGTGCTAAAGGATTAGGATGATGAATGAGGTTCTGATGGAATTTGGAAAATTTGGATGGAATAAGCATATTTAGCCGGTTTTTTTTAATTTTTTTTTATCAATGATAATAAGATGATGTGCCTATTTTTTTTTTTAAATCTGCATAATTAAAGGTACTTTAGAGGAGGAAAATTTAAAATATCGACATTTAAGCCCTGCTAGACTATTTCAATCAGAATGAAACCTACATGATATTAAAGTCCATTAAATTTTAAATCAATATAGCGAGTTTAATCAAAATTGTTTGAACCGTTTTAGAGAAAATCGTAAACAAGTTTCTAAATGCATGGTACAAAGTGGCTCTTCTGGTTAGCTGATTTTGATGAAAAAGTTGTTGTTGCATCTGTACAAAATCCGCGAATTCCTGCCTACTACTTACTTCCTCATTATCCAGTCTTACCTTTCTGGAAGATCTGTCAAAATAAATAACAATAGATTGAATAATCGTGAGGGCGGTTATAAAATTAATAATATCTTTTATATATTTGTTTATATTTAAATAAATAAATATATATCTTAAGACCATTCATAGTTTTAATATTCGTATTTCAATGAAATCTTTTCTTATATTTCTGTCGGGTTCAGTTATATAATGCCTAATGGTAAGGGATAAACAACTATCACATTACAATTATTTTCTAAAGAACCTTAGAAACTGACAATTGAATAATATAATTTTAAAAATACCAAATCATAAAATGAAATATATTTTATTCCACGTTGAAGTTTATATAAAACTTTTTTTTATTTATTCACTGTATTATTAACTTTAATCCATTCTGCTGGTCCGCCATATTAAAAACAGATACCTAAATCACCTTGCACGGCCTTGCCCTGATAAATCGATTATTATTACCTTTTGAACCTCCAGCTAAAACTAGCTCATGATCGATTTCTGATAGCTTAGTAAAATAGCGACCATACATCATTCCTTTGGCTTTAGAGAGCGTCCAGTTGAGGCATCGTTCATCCAACCATTTTTTTTATTATCTTTGTGACAATATGAATATTTTGTTTTTTTATCTTTGTTTAGATCCATTGAGCATTCCTAAAACTCTATATTTATTTAAAGTACTATTTGAAATATTATGTTTTGATTAATACGTCGATTGATTCTGTAGAGCAGTGGTTCCTTATAATGATTTTCACGGACCCCTTTGTACAATCATTTCAACGTCAAGGACTCCCTAAATCATAAATATTAGGTATATATTTAGATTTTAGTGGACTACACCGTATCACTTATATGCAAAAAAAAAATACCTCTACCGAAACTCTATATTCTTGAAAAGGCTTTGTATTTAGGGAGATGGAAATTAAGATAAAGAAAAGTGAAAAATCCTCCGTTATACCGTCCTTCAGAGGGAACGTAAAACGTTGGTCTATGCTAAGCCAGGTACTCGTTAATGATTCCCTTCATAACTAAATCTGGTTAGGAAAATTTTTTGACTTCCACATAAAGCATAAAATTACATTAATTGGATAAAAATAACCTACAATTAAAATATATATATATATATATATATATATATATATATATATATATATATATATATATATATATATATATAGAAAAATCCTCGACGGTCCTTACTTCGTTACCAATAATCTCATCCATGGAGACCTGAATATCCCATTAGTTGTAGAAATAGACGAAAAAATATACTCCACCTTTTATTGCAAATTACCCGCCCATACAAACCCGCTTGTCCGTAACCTCTCATCTACATTTATTCCCGATAATGCTCCGAGGCGTCTGAAAAAAACGGTAGCCTCGAGACCTGCTGATCAGTAGTTGTAGTAATAGTTGGGAAGATGGAAAAAAAATGTAGTATCCTAGGACCCATCCTTTACGCAGTCTATACAGCTGATATCCCAACCCATCTCAACACCTTCCTTTCTACCTATGCTAATGACACTTGTGTGTTATCAGTCAATAACAATCCTACTATTGGCTCTCAAACTCTTCAATCCCACATCCGAGACCTTGAGGTATGGTGTCAGCATTGGAGAATTAAACTAAATTCCAACAAATCCCACTAGACTGAAACGACAAGAAACTGCCCGTCGCTTTTGCTTACTACAACAATTACTGGACAGACGCTCTAACCTTCCACTTATCTACAAAAGGCTAATCTATATCACCATGATAAGGCCTATCTGGACTTACGAAGTTGAGCTTTATGGCTTTGCTAAACCATCAAATTATTCCCGTATTCAATCCTTACATCCAAAATCCTTAATGCTCCTTACTTTGTCACGGATAACCTCATCCAAAAAGACCTTAACATCCCATATGTTGTTGATTTGGCCCGAACCAGGTATCGATCCTTCCATGACAAACTCTACAACCACTCTAACCCACTAGTTTCAATCCTTGCTTCCTCTTCTATTCCCGACAATCCTCCGAGGCGCCTGAAAAGATGATGGCCTCGAGACATTCTAGTTTAGATTACCTAGTGGAGCGATGCCAAGGGGCATTTTTTCTTCATGTATATTATCTGACTGCTAATTCACTCGATGTATTAACTAATACAGTTGTAAATCTCAATAAATGAAAAAATAACGTGAAAAATCCTTCGTTATGCCGTCCTTCAGAGAGAACGCAAAACTGTGGTCTATGCTAAGCCAGGTACTCGTTAAAGATCCCCATCCTAATTAAACCTGAACAGAAAAAATTTATGACTTCCTCTTAATAAAGCATATAATAACTCAAATGAATACAAATAACCTGCAATTTAAAACTTGCACTGATAGGTATTTATTCAAATATTCATTTGAACAAGAAATCCAATATTTTTCATTAACTTCTGTTCTTTAAGCTCATTAGTTTTGCAATGTTAGAAAATGGCCAATTTTAATATTGTGATTGTGCAGTAGCAGGCACCTGTCAGTAAACAAAAGAAATTATATCACTTAGAACGTCAAATTTCTCCGAGTAGAGCCTGTGATTCTTATTAAAACCAAGGCTTCACAAATATTTCTTACTAAGGTTTGTTTGTTTATTTATTTAACGTCACTTTATGCTACTATGGCTAATCGGACGATGCTACAGTGGGAGTCCTAAATTTTGCCTATCCAGGTTTTATTAGAATAGGGATCTTTAATGAGTACCTGACATCGCACAGGCTCGGGACAACCTTTTAACGTCCCCTCCGAAGGACGGCGTAACTAAGGATTTTTTACTCCCATTAAAAAATCCTAGGACCACTTGCGGGTTTGAACCCGTGACCTTTAGCATGGGAGGCTGTTATGCTAGCCACCCAGCTACAAGTGATCCCTTCTTACTAAGGTAATTAAAAAGTATTCCCCAATGACATCTAGTGAACGCCCTGGACATCGCCTGCGGAACACCAGTTGGGAACCACTGCTGTAGAGTTAAAGTAATATCGATAGACTCATTAACAGCGATCAGTATTAGTATATTGTTACATGTACTCTGTTTTTCTTAATTTCAAAATACTCAATGTTTATTCACTATTTCCGGTAATGAATCCGTGTATCGACCAAGAAATACAAAATTACATCACCGGACACAAAAAATCCAAGAAGCAGAATCCAAATATCGAATGGGAAAATAAGAGGGAAAAACCCGTTAAAAATGGATGAGTACAAAAGAAAAAATCATTTGCTTTTGCTCTTGTATTAACAATGAAATTTCTCATAAATCATTGAATGTGGTTAGATAATGCGAAACATATTAGCGATATTATTACGTTTTGAACTTAGCAGCCGCACTCGCTTACTTTCCTTGTTTAGAAATTTACAGTATAGCTCCTTGTCTTATATTACCTCTTTGATTTCTTGGAAACTATATATTTATTTAATTAAATTGCCAATACAGCAATATGATAATGAAGTTGTTAGAAAATAATAAACCAATGTGTTATAATTTGCAATTAGTTTTTTTTTTTTTTTGTCGTAAAAAAAAAAAGGTCATTGTATTAATTGATTAAAATTCTATCGTTTATTCTGGTTTGTCCAAGAACTTATTTTTTTTAAACAAATTCAATAATTAAACGGAAAAAATCTGGTGCAGGCAGCACACGACTTTCTCTAACCTCGGCTGCTGAAATCAATTTTAGAATTATTCCATAAACTTAAAGCTTATGAAAAGAGTTTTAAGTTAATTTAGATAAAATTCGTATTCAGTTTTGTTGAAAACAAATGATTTAGATTAAATAATTTAATGTTAAATTTTTACGTATAATAATCAGTAATAAGTTTATGCTCTGTTCGTCACTTAACATTACTTTTGACATTTTTCTGTATAAGATAATGTTTTTTTCTAAAATCTATCTCTTTCCAACGGTATTTTATACGTCTATATTTCTGTTATATATAACTATATGTTAATTTATAAAAAAATAAAATTACATCAAAAAACTATCTTACTGTTTTTATTTTTAGTTGGTCATCAAATTGGTTCAACTTGTATGTAAAGCCGTTATTTGTCAATGTTCATTAGAAGAAAAAAATATGCCATTTAAGCCCTGTCAGACTATTTCAATCAGAATGAAACATATATCATATTTTGTCCAATTAAATTTTACATCGATACAGTAAGTTTATTCAAAATCGTTTGAGCCGTTTTTGAGTAAATCGTAAAAAGGTGCAAAATGCGTAGTACATACTAAGTACCTCTTCCGGACAGCCGATTTTAACAAAAAAGTTTCTGAACCAACTCGGGTGTATAGTTGTCTTAAATATGAAATTTTAGTTTCGTGCGAATTTTCATTTTCGTGGTAGACTTTACCACACACACAGACCTTTTTGCGCGACTTGGTTATTTGGACTCAGCCTTTATTGGCCTTAATCATTGGGACCTAAAACGTTATTTCTGTTGAATTCAAAATTTTCACGATTGCAATATTTTCCCTTACTATATATTTCATATATAGGTAAGTGAAAGTAATACTTTTCATACTATTTATTGAGTAAAAATCGATTTTTTATACAAGGACAGAATTTATGAGTCTTTTAAGTAATTTTGTACTATGCTGATTCATACGTTACCAACGAATTAATAGACTCAGTCTTTGGGTATTTCTAGTTTAATTTCTTAGTGTTTAGTAATAATCGAACACTAAATTTATTTCTATTTTGTATTGTATTGGAATTAAGTGTTATTGTGTAGGATCAATTGGATTCTGCCTAGTATATAGTTCTTGTCGTTTATGTTCTAATAACTCTTCAGTCTAAAATAGAAAAAGACTAAAGCCTTCGCGAGGATCTAACTATCTTTTAATAGCCAATGACGAATAAATAAATCGAATTAGGTTGAAGTTTAATTCTCTCTCAATGCTTTAAATGCTATCTGAGAGTTTGACTTTTTGGTAAATAGAGGAATTTTATAGTAACTAAGTTTTCTTCAACAAATTAACCGATCCTAACAGTTATTATTGTATAAGTAGAACCAGTGATACTAAAATATCCCCGACTACCGCCGAGACCTACAGAAAAATAGTAAAATATCTGACGGAGACCAAAGCTGATTTTCATACATATCAGTTACGCCAGGAGAGAGCTTTAAGGGTTGTAATTAGAAACCTACACCCTTCGACACCAGTAACAGCTATCAAAGAAGAACTGACGGAGAAAGGCTATAAAGTGCGGCAAGTCACCAATGTCCTAAAAGATAAAATTCCAATGCCTCTATTCTTCGTGGACTTGGAACCATCAGCAGGAGTTGAAAAAGTTTACGACCTCAATAGATTGTACTATACTAGTGTAAGAGTTGAGAAGCCTTACACTAAGAAAGAAATAGTTCAGTGCCATAATTGTCAGGCATATGGTCATACGAGAACTTACTGCCACCACACACCACGCTGTGTGAAATGCGGTGAGCAACATAAATCAGAAGAATGCACAAGATCAAGATCAACACCCGCTGTATGTGCTCTGTGCCTCGAGGACCACCCGGCTAACTACAAGGGATGTCAAATCTACAAGAACCTCAAAAGCAGATACCAAAAACCTCAGAATCTGGATGAAACAGCTGAACCGATATGAAGCAGAAGACAACCTTCAAAAACAATTGATTCCAATGTTACATTTGCCCATCTACTTGGAGGTGGGAACCAGAACAAAGAGGCCGAGGCCCTGCCGGAACAACGCACACTTCAAAATCCTCAAACCGTTACACAACCAACTATTCCTCAAAATTTACCCAACCCTCAAAAACCTCATCCACATCAAATTTCTCATATTCCTCCTCCATCAAATGTCTCAGACCTTACAAGTTTGATGACATCCTTCATCACTGAAATCAAATCCCTCGTTATGCCGCTAATATCACTACTTACTAATCTTGTATCAAACTTAATCCCTTCCTTAAAAAATCCTTAAATGACTTCACCTAACTCCTTATCCATTCTCCTATGGAATGCGAATGGTGTTAGAAATCATACTGACGAACTTACAGCTTTATCGCAAGACAAAAACGTTGACGTAGCACTTATTACTTAAACTAGACTAACCACTAAACAGTACTTTAAAATACCTCAATACGTAACATACCGTACGGACCACCCAGACGGCAAAGCCCATGCCGGTACTGCTGTCATTGTGCACCAGTCCCTCTCTCATCACTTACTCCCACTTCCTACCTATGATTTCCTACAAACCACAGCCATAGTAATCAAAACTTTTTCCTTTCCGGTAACCCTTACATCAGCATATTGCCCTCCCAAACATTCCATTTCCAACACCGAATTTGTATCCTTTCTAAATTCCTTAGGGAATCATTTCATTCTGGGTGCAGACTTAAATGCCAAGCATCAACAGTGGGGTTCGAGAACCACGAATTCTCGTGGACGGAATTTGCTGTCTGCACTCAACTCCCGTCATTTCAATCTCCTACCACCTGATTCCCCTACCTACTGGCCAACCGATCCCAACCGTAATCCTGACATCCTTGACTTCTTCATTCACAGCGGATTAGGCTCCCTCAACTTATCTGTAACTCGACTTGATGAACTATCCTCAGACCATAGTCCACTGATCCTAAAAGTATCTCTCACTCCAATTCCAAAACCTATCCCACCATCATTTATCCGAGGCCCTGTCAACTGGAACCTATTTCGCCAAATCCTGACCGATAATATTAACCTCAGATCGACCCTCAAAACCCCAGAAGACCTTGACGATTCCGTCTACTCCTTCACCACCGCCATTCAGCAAGCTGTCTGGACTGCCTCCTCTCCTAAGCACTCCAATATAACTCCTCACCAAAACCATTTGCCTCAACACCTTACAGACCTAATCCATGCAAAACGCCGTGCCAGATCATTATGGCAGCGCACCCGACATCCAACAGATCGCCGCTCCTATAACTTCTATTGTAGAAAATTGAAGCAGGGGTTGGCGACCTTCCGTTCCCAGTCCTTTAATTCCTACCTCTCTTCTCTGTCAGCTAGTGACAATTCCCTGTGGAATGTCACGAAGAAGATTTTAAAATCCCATCAAGTTTCCCATCCTCTCCGGCGTGGTGATGACTCCTGGGCTGCGTCTGATGAAGATAAAGCCGAGGAATTCGCCACACACCTCTCCAAAGTATTCACTCCTCACCCGGAATCCCAAAGCAATCATACCGCAGCAGTACAAGACTTCCTTTTGTCACCAATACCTCTTTCCCTACCTCCTAAAGCTATAAATCCCTCTGAGGTTAAATATCTTCTCCAGAAACTGACCCTCCGTAAATCTCCTGGACATGATCTCCTTACCCCCCAGATCCTCCGTCAACTTCCACAGAAAGCTATTATATTCCTTACCTATATCTACAACTGCATCCTACGCACCACCTATTTTCCTCTCTTGTGGAAACATTCCACAATCATTCTCTTCCTAAAACCAGGTAAACCTTCCAGCAACACTTCATCCTACAGACCTATTAGTCTACTCCCCATCCTCTCAAAAGTCTTTGAAAAACTCCTTCTAAAACGAATTCTGCCTATATTAGAATCACAAAATCTTCCTTCCCATCAGTTTGGTTTCCGTGCTCATCATTCCACTGTTCAACAAGGACTCCGAGTTGTAGACCATATTTCCTCAGCCCTTGAATGCAAAGAGTATTGTTCTGGTGCGTTTCTGGACATAGCGCAAGCTTTTGACCGGGTATGGCACACCGGATTACTCTTCAAGCTTAAAACGCATTTACCCCAGTCTCTATACCTCATTCTACGATCCTATCTCTCAAACCGCTCCTTCCGAGTTCGCTGTGGTGTAGAATTTTCTAACTTTTATCCCATTGAGGCCGGTGTTCCTCAAGGCAGCGTCTTGGGACCCGTCCTCTACATCCTTTACACTGCTGATATTCCTATTCATCCTGACACCTTTCTGGCAACATTTGCAGATGACACCGCCATCCTATCATCCAATTCCGATCCTGAAATAGCATCCTTAATCCTGCAAAGACACCTTTGTCTTATCGAGGACTGGTGTAATGCTTGGCGTATTAAGGTTAATGAAAGCAAATGCACCCACGTCACCTTCACCCTTCGACGCAAATCTTGTCCAATGGTTCATTTCAATTCCATACCGCTTCCTTCCTCAGACACAGTCCGGTATCTTGGCTTACTACTAGACAAAAGATTGACCTGGAACCCACATACAAGACTTAAACGAAAAGAACTCAACAGACGATTCGGACAGTTATACAGACTACTAAACAGAAAATCTAAGCTTACAGTTGACAACAAATTATTACTTTACAAGACAATACTGAAACCAATGTGGACCTACGGACTTGAACTATGGGGGACAGCCAAACGTTCTAACATCAAACGCATTCAATCCTTTCAATCCAAAGTCCTCCGAACAATAGTAAATGCTCCTTATTATGTCTCCAACTATACCTTACACCACGACTTTAATGTTCCATTTATTTCAGACCTGATTCCATCTAAATTTTCCAAATTCCACCAGAACCTCACTCATCATCCTAATCCTCTAGTACAATCCCTATCCAGCTCCACTCATCCATACAACCCTCCTAGAAGGTTGAAACGGCAGTGGCCCCGAGACATATTGTAAACATCTATTCTGGAGTTCTGACACTGGTTAGATTCTCCTCTCATGTGCGGTGTGATTGTGGCTGTGGCGCCCTCACTTAGCTTCCGCTGGCTCTCACCAGTGATGCGGCTGAGAGGGAGGCGCTGGGATCCTTTTGACCCTGCTTGTCCTTCCACAAGTGGGGGGACAAGCCCCGTCTGGGGTTCCCGAGCTAATTGTAAATATTGTACATAGGTATGAATGTGACATGTTTTGTTTATTTATTTGTTAACTTCATTTATTTGTATTTATTTTGTCTATAAATTTTGTTATTGTATAAGTTTATTTATTTTGATTTTATTTTATGTAATTTGACATTCCTTTTGTTTATATTGTAAATATTGTATGAATGAGATCCTGTAGCACTATTATTATTGTCTATTATGACAAATTGTAATATATACGAATAATAAAAAAAAAAAAAAAAAAAAAAAAAAACTGGAAGGAATTAGTCCGGGTGGCGGTCATTAAATGAAACAACTAAATAGTTTCAACTATTTTATTGTTTGCCAACGTTTCGACCCCCTTTGTGGGTCATCATCAGGGCGCATGGTGGGAGAATGGAAACTGTTTCCATTCTCCCACCATGCGCCCTGATGATGACCCACAAAGGGGGTCGAAACGTTGGCAAACAATAAAATAGTTGAAACTATTTAGTTGTTTCATTTAATGACCGCCACCCGGACTAATTCCTTCCAGTAATTCTCAACGGTCAATTAATTACATCCACAATAAAAAAAAAAAAAGTTTTCTTCAAAATTTATAACAGAGGTCTGAGATGTATTTTTAAGGAAAATTGATTTAAAGATGAAAATTAAAAAAAAAATACTTACAACCATTATAAGGTACCGTTCCTTTACCTTGGTTTTAAGAGGAGTTAAAATGATTCTCCCTAGCTTTATTGAATTTTTAAAAAATATCATAAGTAATGCAGAAGTAGAAGATGTGCTCCCTTACGAATGCCACCTTTCTCATAATCTGAACAACCGAAGCTCTCGGTGCTATTTTGTATCATGGACTGGTCCTACCCAGCTAAACTTCTATGAAATTGATAATTTCAAGGTCCATCTTAATGGAAATTAATGTTTAATAGATAGGTGTTCTCTAGCATATGAATATTTAAAATTACTTACGTTGATCAACTTGCGATTAAAATAGTTCGTAGACTTTGGGTATAACTGGTTTATTTTCTATGTGTTTAGATATAACCGAACCCCGAATTTATCTCTATTTTGTGTGGTTTCTTTGTTTATTATTTAATATCACTTTATACTGCTTTCGCTGATCGGACGATGCTACAGTGGAAATCCTAAATTTTGCTTATCCAGGATTAATTAAGATAGGGATCTATAGCGAGTACATGACATCGAAGAGACTCGGGATCACATTTTTACGTCCCCTCCGAAGGACGTTCTAAGTAAGGATTTTTTCTCATTAAAAAATCTCAGGGCCAGGTTTGAACCTGCGACCTCGGGCATAGAAGGCTATTATGCCAGCACTAGACCACAAATGACTTTTTTTAAATTATTTTATTTATTTGTATAGTATTGAAATTAACTGTATTATTTTGTAAGATTAATGTTAAGTAATGTACAGGAGCTGCGTGTTCCCTCACGAATGTCATCTTTCTCGTAGTCGAATGGACAAAAGCTCTCTGTGTCATTTTGTAATATGAGCTGGTTAGACGCTGCTAATATTATATAAAGTTGATAATTTCGAAGTTCTTCTTGATTGAAATTAATATTATAGGTTTTCTCTAGCATATAGATATTTATCCCGAATATGTGGTGTATGGTCGACTTAAGGACTTAGTCACGTGAAGGAAACTAATCATGAATCAACCCTGGACTATGTGTTTTAAATTCCATTTTCAGAATTCCTTGATTCACAGAGAATAGATAAGGATCTTGACATGAAACATTTGGGGAAGAAGTCTTGTATCGTTTCTGTAAATTGTATGTCGTCAAACTCTTCTGTGTACGATTGAACTGTTGATAATACACTCAAACGATTCTTCTTCTTCCAGAAACTAGTAAAAAAAGCAGAGTTTATATTTCCAGCACTCCGAAAGCTTATAACATTCAGGAACCTGCTGTCAATTGACTTGTGACCAAATGACATGCAAAGTTTGTCATAAATTTAAAGATTTATAAGTAAACAAGGCCTTTATATTCTTCATTCCTAGTTCACGCAGCCTATTATTGATGTTGTTCCATTTGCGTATGTTTGCATTATTTATTTTTGTGTGCAATGATATGTCGTTTTTGTTGTTGATATCTTTTAGTGATACTTGTTGTTTTATTCTTTTTATTTAAGTGTACCTAAGTTGTTAATTACCACAGATTACTTGTAACTTTATGAGATGCTCTAGTATGCTCTGATTAAAAAGCGCCTTATTGCTGTCGACAAAAGATTAACTCCAATAGAGATATACTGCATACATTCACTCGAATAAGTAATGATTATTTTTGATTAGTGGCAAGGGATAAGCAATCTCTTATTGATTCCTTTTCAAACTGTTGAAGGCGGAAGACGCAGTGCTTGATGTAGAAGTCAATGGAAGTAAGATGAAGTACATGTTTATAAGTTCAGGCAGTGATTCAAAAACTAGTGAAGTTTTGTGCGTTGAAGATTTTCTTTCGAAAACGTTAAGTCCTTCTTATAGCTTGGTGTGGAGCTTAATTGCAGAAATGAAATATCAGCAGATGTAAATAGATGGATTATGACAAGTAACCAGACTTTACTACGCAAACATAAAACTCTCCAGGTCATCGTTGTTGTCACGAACGACTAAAATAAGGTTTTATAATACGTTAGTAATACCAGTAGAGACATATTCTGCGGGGAAATGGACCCTTGGCACACCCGCAATAATTACTTTGAAAATCTTGAAAGGAGGATGAATGGAAAATCCAGAAGAACGGCGAACTTGATGATTTATATGGATCTTGTGAAATTGTCAGCATCACAAGATCAAGGAAAATTTAATGATTGGGTCACGTAGCACGGACAAATAAACCGAGAAAGTAAAAAATAGTTCTGTTCGGAAAAATATATAGCACAAGAAACAGGGAACCACCTCGGAGACGTTGGGTTCAAAATTTTGAAAAAAGACTTGATAAATCTCTCTCGGTATAAGGAACTGGAGGAGAGCGTTATGCTGAGAAAATGGTTCAATGTTTTCTGGAAAGCCAAGGCCCAACACGGGCTATAGCCACGTAGTTATTACTTGTAAATTTATGAAATGACACATATGCTGTGATTGAAAAGCGCATCATTCCTGAGCGACAAATGCTATTTCGGTATTTTGCAGTCGGTATTTGCACAATGTGTCGCAAATGGATTTCGCTAATGGCCTATAATTCTATCTTTACTAAGATGTCGAAGCGTACATTTCGAATAATTTTAATTTTATTTTATTTTGAAAACTAAATCCTGCATTATTTTCCGGACAACCCAATCCCTAAATATCCTGTTACACGTATAAGTGCAAAAGCTTTTTCTTGACTTTGGCATACATGACATTGGTGATCTTTTATTAATGGTTTCAGCAATTTATGTACTCTAAGATGTAAGATGAAATTTCTAATAAAATTTACTTTAACAATACAGGAAAATAATTATTTTTTTGTTTAACTTACTTAATTTAACTGTTTTTTACTTGCTGGTTTTCTGATGTTTTCTTCTTTAGATGTAGATTTTGGTTTATTATTTTCAATAATCAACATTTGTAATCGACTAAAAGAAACAAAATAAAATAACCCCCCTAAAATTTGAGAGCTTACGTTTCAAGATGCGTAGAGTCAGAATAACGAGAACAAAAAAATCCGTTTCTTCTAATTAATAGATAAATAACAAAACTTTGCTTTTCGTGCCATTTGATAGAGAAATAAATTTTCGACCAAATGAAAAAAGAATCATTGAAGTTGGTTAAAAACTAGCTTAGATATTGCGTTTTGAAATCAGCGGTTGTGATATGATATGATCCTTTGAATTATTGCTTTTCATATTAGTTAATTGCCTATCAACAGCTATATAAAGAGTTATACCCTAATATTGCTATATGGAAATAATAAACCGTTGTGTAATTATTTGCAGCGTTTTTGTATTAGGTTTCCGTATCTGGAATAAAACAGACCATTGAATAATGAAATACAAAATAAATAATAATAATAAAATTAAAGATGTCAAACTTTTTATTGAATTTTTGCTGAATAACTCTTTAAACTAACAATTTAGTCATATTTAATTATAAACATATTGGGGCATTATTTAACATTTGTTTTTATTTAATATCCATTATAGTTAGTATATTTGGATTTTATTTTTAAAATTCTACAATATACCAGGAAGTAGTCTTTAGAACAATATGAAAATACTCTGGTTGAACTGAAGAAGAAGGGTGGAACGAGCTCGCTTTGAACTCGATATATCGAATCGGAGCGCGCGAATATAATCGAGACAGAAGAATCGACTTTGGCCAATCAATAAGCTCAAGTAGGTTTCTAGATTCTGCTCTCAGTCAATTGGCTCTCAGCCGGTGATGTAGGTGGTGGGCTACAGTGGTCCAAAGTAGTCTTTACGTACATCAATTTTAAAACCCTAAATTGATTTATTAAATAGCCTAACTATTTTAAGTAGTTCACTGTCAATTATTAAAGATATAAATGTGTTACTCAGAATATCTAGGTGATCCGATGGAACCAATATTCAGAATAGAGCAGAAAAAAGATACTGCTACCGGTTGTCTTATATTTCTTCATGGAACAGGTAAAGTACTGTATGATAATTATGAATCAATCTATAACGTTATAACTGTATTACAATATTTTCTTTTACCAGAGCTGGTTTGCTATAATCTTTTTAAATTATAAAACTTTCAAAATTATTAATGTTACTTTGGCATTGTTTGTACTTTTTTAAAGTAATTAAGTAACTTGCTTTGTTTTTTTTAAATATATATAATTTTTTTTTTTGTACTGCATAATGCACATTCTCTGGTAACACCATTAACTTGAGCCCTTTTGTAGAATTTTACTAATTTTAAAGATTCAAATATTTGTATTATTGCTCGTTAGTTTTCATACATATTCTCTTTGAGTATTGGCAGGAGATCAATTTTTTTTTTTAATCTCTGTATAGTACAGCCTTTGTCTCCTCAAGTATAACATTTTTTATAGTTGATTTTGAAAAGTAACTAAAGGTTCTTATACATTATATGTTTAGATATTTCTTTATTTTCATATAAATTGTTTTCATTAATTGTATTTTGTATTTTAGCGGATTCCGGGCCTCACATAGGAGGGACCATAAGAGCCCTTAAAGGGAGTAGTGCACGCTTTCCGCATATAAAAGTAATATTTCCCACAGCTTCGTTGATACCGTTTACTGCTCAAGGTGGTCAGGTGAGACAGGTTCAACATTTGATATCCCATCCTTAAAAAAAAAAATATTATTTTGCTCTCAATATATTTATCTTAATATACTAGGGTCTACTGTATTTGTTTTTAAATCCTATAAAAATACTGATTCTCTATAATATATTACATTTTTTCTATTTATTAAAATACAAATAAATATACATTTCATCTTCATTTTCATATACAACTATACAAATCATTACAGAATGTACTTCATTCATCCGATAATATGAACTGAAGCCAAAAAATTATTTTTACACATGACCGTCTTCTTTGAAAGAGCTGTCTTTAAAAATAAACAAATTAAATCAATATGATATCAATCAATAAAACTTCAGTTACGCTTATATTGATTGTTTATAAACAAAGTTTATTTAACAATATTTCCTATTATAGGTATTATAATTTAAACACTCATTATTTTAATTGCAGCATATCCTATTCCTAATATTCCTTTATTCTTAGGATAGGCAAAATCTTCAGAATTAAAATTATCAAAATAAGTTTACTATAGCTTTTACAGCAAAATGTAATATTTTCATAAAAGCATCAACTGAAATTAATTAATATGATTTTGTATTTGTTCTGAATTGGCACCTTATAAGCATTTCTTTTATTTGATTTTTTATTATAGTAAATCTATAAAATAACAGTCAGAAATCCAAGATTTAATAAATAAAAAAACAAAAAGAAGTCAGGAATTTGTATTGTAATGGTATTTAAAAATTACTACATATTTCTACAAAAAATATTAAAGTTTATCGAAAATATATTGCATCTAAAAGAGCACAAAAAGAGTTTTAAAAAGTTCACTATTATTGTCTGGTTGTATTTCACTTATCAAGATAAATCAAAAGAGTTTTCATCGAAACATTTATTTCTGATTAAATAATATAACAACAGAAATTATTATCTAGAACAAACAATTTTATATTTGTAGAAATTTTCTTCTATGTGCTAGACTGACCATATACATCTATATACTCCTCTATAAAGAGTTCTCTAGTTATTGCTAATATCTCTACTAGGTATTAAATCTATATCCATCATTTACATTGTATGATAATTTTATATTTAAAGCCAACTTCCTGGCAGACAGAATTCCATGCCAGTATTTTGTGTTCTCTAGCCACTGCAAACATATACAATTTATTAATAAAACAAGTTTATCTATCTATCTATCTAATTTTATATTTATTATAATAGAAGTTATAATGTTTAATAACATTTAAATATGAAGAAAGAAGAACTGAAAATATCACAAGAAATCATTTTATTTTATGACTATACCGTTTAGGAAAAAACAAATTCAAATGACTATTAGTTTATTTAGATAATTCATTAATCTGTCATTCATTAACAGATCATTGGTTTTAGCTATTTCCAAGTAAATAGTAAGTAAGCTAAAGAAAAATATGAACAATATTTTTTATAAATAAAATATATAAATTCAAAAAAAAGTCTTTTGAGAAAGTTATTACCCCTCTCTTCAAAAGGAACACAATGAAACAAATATAATGTAACTGACATAATATTAGTATATTAATATTACTATTTATAATCTAGCATTATGTATATACATATTTCAATGTATCAAAATTGATTTATTTTTTTTAATTATTTTCTTTCACCATCTCTTCACTTCCAAATAGTACGATTTCATTTACTACATATAATTATGTATCAACATTTGAATTATCTTTTGTTGTGTTTAATTTTTTAATTTATGCCTTGTTATTCTGGAGTAAAGCATGCCTATGACCACAAGAAAAAATAAAATAATCAACCATTTGTATGATAAATAAATATAGACGTATTTATGTTAATAATATATATTATTATTATAGGTTAGATAAAATAGTACTACTCTATATTCCTTGAAATTTGATTTGCAATTAGCAAATTTATTTAACGTCAGAATTGCTCCTTGGTTAGAAAAGAAATTATGTATATATAGATGATATAAAATTGGTATATAATAACTTATAATGGCATATATAATTAGTTATAGCTTTTTTGATTGTTGGAATTATTTAACAATGGTAGATGTTTTTAACATAAAAATATTATTTGATGAGATAAAATGGTGTTGAATAATTATAGGAAGTAGTTTATACCTATTACAAACATTTTCCATAATAATACAGAATGAATTCAAAGGTTAAACTTGACTTAAAATATTACAAATTTCATTTTTATGATATATTTTGATCCTCTAGTTCTTTAAAAGGAATATTTTAACAGTGTAAGCCATTACTTATATTGTAGTATAGTTTTATTTTGGTCGAAAACTTAAGAAAACCCATAGCCAATAATCTATTCAAACTTGTGTTGGTTTTTCTAATTAGTTGTTTTTCTTTTGCTTAGTCACTAATTACTTGGTGGTAGCATGTACTAGCACCCAAAATATGTTATTTTGCCAACTAAATGATCTATTATTTAGTTAGTTATTAGTTTTTATTTCTGAAGAGTTGGATTTTACCATCTTAAAATGAGAATGGTTGATATTTCTGCAATATATTGTTATGAAATGTTAAATAATTCCTTGTTTTATATATATATATATATATATATATATATATATATATATATATATATATATATATATATATATTAATATTAAATTTGTACTTCTTTTCTTCTTCTTTATATTTTTGTCTCTTCTTTACTTGTTTGAAGTTAATATAAGTTATAACTACAATCATATTATAATGTTTTCTATCAGTATATCAATTTAAATCCTGGTAGTGGTATTTATTTGTTTTTGTCATCAAAGAACTATGTGTGTGTTTTTATGCACCTGCAACTGCAAAAGTTTTATATGTGGACCGATAGGAAATGAAATCATTTATAAAACAATTTTTAATTCAAACATATGTGAGCATAGGCTGAATATACACCTCAAAAATTTAATTTCATAAGAAAAAATTAGGTCAACAATAGAAAAATATATTTTTAATAAAAATATCAATAAATATCAGTTTTGATGATGAAAAAGTTTTTAAAAAATTTACAAGAGGTTTATAAAAAAGAGTAGCCTGTGCTTATACATCCAAAGTAAAAATAATTACTAATAATAATACTTTATTGATATTTTTACTTCCAATCAAAATGTGTGTGAAAATTTTTTTGAGTGTCTATATGTGTAAGTCTATCTTAAAAATGAAAATTGTCACAATGTTGAAGTTACATATATGTATTAATATATTTAAATATATTGTACATATATGTAAATATATTAAAAATAAATAGCCTATTCCTTGAATTTTACTGCAAATTCATAATGAAACGAGGAAAATCATAAAAGTTTTGTAGTTCAAATAATTTTTTAACTTCAACTTTGTCTAAATGAGCTGTCAATTGTTATGGTTTTGTTCAAAAGAAAATTATATTTCTTCTTCAAATTTTTAAATTCCAATTTTCAGCAAAAATATTTGTTTTAATGCCCCTCAATTCAAGATAATTAAGTCTTACAAAACTGACTTTGTTTATGTGCCATATCATGAAAAAAGTTCTTAGTTGAAATTTTTTTTTTCAAAAATAAGCCTTGTGGATAAATGTATGATATACTATTGAAAAGGTGAAGATTTTAGAAAAAATATTGTATATATATATATATAAAAGATAGTTGTTGAAATTTATAAAGAGTGTAGAAATTCTCCTAAACTTAAGTTATTGTCATAGATAATTTATTTCAAGTAGAGAGGTAAGCGTGATTTGTGTAAAAAGATTTTTCACTCTAAAGAAGGTATTATAAGAGATCTCAGCAAAATATGTAATTATTCTTTGTTTTCATTTAAATTATTTTTCCTCAAAATTATTATTATGACATTTTTAGTTATTATCTTAATTGAAATATAAGCAAAAATATTTTTCCTTTTTACAAAAATTTAAATACAATATAATATTCAAATTTATGCATAATTATGCTGAAATGCATCTAAATACTGTTTTATGGAAATATATTTGAACTAATCCTTAAAAAATATGCAACCTCTTGGATATAAATTTGGCCTCTTTGTAATGTAGATAGAAGACACATTTTAATATTCTTGTGTCTTATTTTCACTCCTGCCTTCTTAAAAAAATAAACATTTCATAATGTTATTTACGGTAATCAATTAGATAACCCGAAATCTAAATTCATTATATTCTATATTCAGTATCCTGAGAGAAACGCTACCTTAGGGCCTTTAGTTCCAATCCTGGTTCGAATCTCTATGAAAAAAGTCTTACTTAGTACATGGGTAACTACCTCTTAAAAACGCCTATTACTATTTTACTAACTTGGACAACAAATTTTAAACTAAGGATACCTAGAAATATTTGTGTATTTATTTATTCCATTTTATTTGTAAATTAATTTATCTTAATTTGGAATGTAATTCACTTCATCTCCTTGCTATCCTTTTTAACCCCACTCCATTTCACTAAGTTTCACGCAAAGCTTTTGATACTTAATACGACTATTAAATGAAACTTATTGATGTTATTTGTAATATAAAAGCATTATAGGGTTTGAATTGTTGGTGATAATAGATATAAATTAAAATAATAGATAATAAACCTAGACAAATTCCCCGATATCTTAAAATCCTTTAATTCATATGATCCACGCCTCCGTCTTACAGAAGAAAAAGAAAAAACATAACAATCCCCTTTTTAAACTTACTTATTATTATAAATACTGACGGTTCTATTTCCACTGATTGGTACACCAAATCCACCTATTCCAGTAGACTTCTCAACTTTTTCTTTCAACACCCATATCATCAGAAAATAAATGTTGCCAAGAATCTTGTCCAATGTTGCCTCTCCTTGTCTGATCCGAAGTACTACTTTACTAACTTGGATAACAACTTATAAACTAAACCTAGCAATGTTTGTGTATTTATTTATTTCATTTTCTTTGTAATAAATTAAATTATCTTAATTTGAAATGTACTTCACTTCACATCCTTGCTATTCTATTCAAAATATACCCACCTCCATTTTTCTGAGTTTCATGCAAAGCTTTTTATACTTTATATGACTATTAAATGAAACTTATTGATATTATCTGTAAAATAAAAGCATTATAGGGTTTGAATTGTTGGCAATTTCACCTTATAATGTTTAGATATTAAACTTGATGTAAAGTTATTTTATATAAATAAATAGAAATTAATCTAAAAATATTTTTTCTTTTTGAATCAGCTGTAACTTTTACTTAGTTATAATATTTTGATATATGATTCTTATTTAATGTAATCAATTTAATTTATTGATATTATATTTATATTCTGCAAAGTCTCGAGTCCTTAGTTTAAAAGTTATTTATTTTATTTCACATTTCAGTTAGAGCTTTGGGAAATCTCTGAAATAATTGTGTAAAAATATAAAGTGTTGGTTTTGTTTTTGTGTGTGTTTTCATTACAAATACACTTGCAATAAAATGTGATTAAAAATTTATTCAATGTTTATAATAAAAATATTAGTTTCTTCATAGTGATAATGGGCAAGGTATAATTCTATTTAAAAAATTTAGTGGTCAAGAAAAAAAAAATTCTGATAAAAAATACTACAATTGATGATTTTATATTGCAGGAAGTTAATACATGGTATGATATATCAGATTTCACTGAAGATGCAGTTGAAAATACTGAACATATTGAAAAATCAGCTAAAAGGATTATTAACATAATCAACAATGAGGTGTATTCTGGAATCCCAATGAATAGGATTGCTGTTGGTAAGAAACAAAACATTATTCCAACTTATTTGTTAAAATACTTGTTAACTTTGTTTTTGTGAATCAAATAAGAATTTGATTTTATAAACACTGCAAATTATTACATAATGGTTTATTATTTCCTAATACCAATATTGGGGTATAATTATTTATAAGGCTGTTGATAGGCAATTAAGTAATATGAAAAGCAATAATTCAAAGCATCATATCATAACACTACCACTGATTTCAAAACGCAATATCTAAGCTAGTTGTAAACCAAATTCAATGATTCTTTTTTCATTTGGTCCAAAAGTTTTTTGGAGAATAGCACTGGGATCTCCTGGAACCCTGATTTGCTGTCTACTTGTGAATGGCAAAGTTTAGTTTGTCCTTACCGAGTTTATAATGTAAATAATTAGTTCAAAATAATTGTTTTGATGCTAATAAAGTTTCTATTCATTTTCATTATATTATTATATATTAGCGAGATTTCAATGTTTTTTATTTTTCCATTGTTTTTTTTTTTTTTGTTTTTTTTTGTTGTTTGTCGCGCTTTACTGATTCTAAAACTAGATACACACTTTTCTCAATCATAAAAAATAACTGAGCTATAAGCGTATTTATGTGAAAAATATCAATTTTTTCTTTTCTTTTTCTCTTTTATATAATTATTTTTTAAAAATATGAATTTTTTTTCTATCTTCGAAAATAAAGTAATTACAAGCGTATTTATAAGCGAGATTTCATTTTTTTTCTTTTCTTTTATATAATTATTCGCGGTTTTTTTATTAAAAAACAATAATGAATTTTTTTCCTATCTTCGAAAATAACGTAGTTACAAGCGTATATATAAGGGAGATTTAATTTTTCCATTTATTTATTTTATTTTATTTTTATTTTTTTATTGCGCTTTACTGATTCTAAGATTCTATACATACTTTTCTCTATCGTCAAAAATAACTGAGTTGTGAGCGTATTCATGTGAAAATATCAATTTTTTTTCTTTTCTTTTTTCTCTTTTATATAATTATTCGCGTTTTTCTTGGTTAAAAAACACTAATACATTTTTTTTCTATCTTCAAAAAATTTAATGTTTGTAAATAGTAAATAAATAAACAAAAAAAATTTTTAAATATTTATAAAAGTGTAGTTAATACTGATGTAATTAATAATTGGTATGAATAGTGAATCATTCCTCTGGAAAAACCTATCAATAATTTTTTGAGAGATATTCTAGTGGAATATATGCTTCCTTATAAACATGCAATGACTGAGCATCTCCCATTTTAATGGCTGTGAATTTGTTATAGCTGGATTCTCGAGAGGAGGCGCCATGAGTTATTACATGGGATATTCTTATTTAGAAGGTTTGGCAGGTGTAGGTGTCATCTCTTCTTGGCTTCCAAAGACATCTTCAGTATTTGAGGTATACTATATCAATATGCTAAGGTATATTATATCAATGAGGAATAATATATCAATACAATGCCAATGAATTAATCACAATATGTAAGGACAAGTTGGTTAGGGGTGCACTCATAAAAAAAACTTCAATTAAGTGTACTTAAGTGGAAGTGAAAAGAGTAGAAATGAAATTTAAAAGTAAATATTTATAACAAAATAAAATAATAATAACCAAATTCTAAAATAAAACTATATTGATGTAAATTAAGTTTTTTTTTTTTTAAATCACAAAAATGGAAAATAATGTATATTTCCTAAAATACTGTCTTAAAATAAATGATAGTTAGGAAGAAAATTGTATTTATAATTTAATTAATGTATAGGTTAATAACCCTCGCGCGGATCTCATTACCGCGTATGGGGAGCGTCCCACGGGTGGCGGATGTGGGGATGGTCGGTGGAATTTCCTCGGAAGCTCCTCCGGCTAAGTCCGATGGACTCGCTGACCAACAATGAGAGCGGCCCCCCAGGCTTGCTGGAGGGTGTGACGTAGGTTCGAACGCCCTACTCACATATTTTAGTTCACAAAATATCACCAAAAGTCATGGATTCCTCTGAGGTAAAACGCTCATTATCCGGAGGTAAACTAGTCCCCCGTTCGGGTCTCCGGGTGGGGACTGCTTCAGGGGAATCATGGCGCAAGATGAAAATTAGAGATCTAACAATAGGGACGTGGAACGTTAGAAGTTTAAATACGGCAGGAGGGTTAAAGTCGGTCGCGAATGAAGTTAAGGGGTACCATTTAGATATCGTTGCGTTACAAGAGGTTCGCTGGCCAGGGGAAGGTTCGTTAACAGAAGGAAAGTATACTATTTGGTACGGGGGGAGCGTTAATTATTGTCTAAGTACCGGGTTTCTGATTAGGAATAGATTTCTTTCCGCATTACGGGACGTACAGTTCTTTAGTGAAAGAATATCGGTTGCTATATTTCAAGGGCGTTGGTTTAAAATCGCGTTTATAAATATTCATTCTCCCACCGAAGACAGTGATGATGAAGTAAAATGCGAATTTTATGATAAACTAGAGTCGGTTTACGATAAGTTACCGCGAAATTACATTAAGATAATACTAGGCGACGCGAACGCAAAGGTTGGAAGGGAAGAAGTATATCGTCCTACAATCGGTAAAGAAAGTTTGCACGAATATAGTAATGATAATGGGACCCGACTAATAAACTTTGCCATTTCGAAAAACCTAGTAATCAAAAGTACTACATTTAAACATAAGGATATTCATAAGTATACGTGGACATTGCCGGATGGACAAACACAAAATCAAATCGATCATGTTTTAATACAAAACAGATGGCAAAGTAGCATAATTAACGTGAGATCGTATCGGGGTGCAGAATGCGGTTCTGATCATGAATTAGTAATCGCGAAAATTCGACAAAAACTAAATACAAAAAAGAGAACACCGAACTATATTCGTCCCGAGAATTTTGATTTAGTTAAATTGAACAACCTCGAAATTAGAAAACAATTCGCGATAGAAGTAAAAAATCGGTTCGAAGCTTTGGAATCTTCAGACGAGGAACACAAAGATGTAAACAAACTATGGGAAGGGATCAGGGATAATATTAAAGAGGTCGGTAATTTATGGCTTGGAAAAATTGAAAATAAAAAGAACAAACCTTGGTTCGACAGGGATTGTCAAAATATGTGCGAAAAAAGAAAAACCGCTAAACTAAATTCCTTAAATAATCCAAGCGATAATAATGTGGCTTATTTTCGGTTAGTAAAGAATGAAACTTCAAAACTCTTAAAAAATAAGAAAAGAGAGTATCTTAAAGGCAAAATAATAGAAATAGAAAAACACAGAAACGAAAATAACGTAAGAGAGATGTACAAAGGTATAAACAAATCGCGTAAAAGATTTGAACCTCTATTGAATGCGGTTAAGGATGCAAATAACAATATAATTGCGGATCCTTCTGAGATATTAAATAAGTTTAAACAACACTTTGACGGCATCTTAAATACGGAAAATAATAATCAATCTCCTCTCTCTGAATATCAGAGCGCTGAACCATGGATAGACGCACCGAGTAAAGAGGAAGTCGAAATGGCGATAGGAAAATTAAAACGTTATAAGGCCGCAGGAAATGATAATATCACGAGTGAATTAATCAAGGCGTGTGGAGAAGCGGGCGTTTCCAAAATACATCTTTTAGTTAAAAAGATCTGGGAAACTGAAAAAATGCCCGAAGAATGGAAAGAATCAATACTTATTCCGATTCACAAAAAAGGACCGAGGTCGGATTGTAACAACTATCGTGGGATCTCTCTTCTCCCAGTATGCTATAAAATATTCTCGTCAATTCTAACTAGTCGAATCACGGAATACGCTGAGGAAATTATCGGAGATTACCAATGTGGTTTTAGGCAGAATCGCTCGACTATTGACCAAATATTTTCCTTACGTCAAATATTAGAGAAAAAAATTGGAATACAACGGTGTAGTCCATCAACTTTATATCGATTTTAAAAAGGCTTATGATTCAATAGACCGTCAGAAGCTATATAACATCATGATTGAACAGGGAATACCTAGAAAGTTAGTAAACCTAGTAGAGATGTGTTTGTCGGAAACATTCCATAAAGTTAGAATCGGTCATAATTACTCCGAGAGATTTGAGGTGCGATCGGGTTTGAAACAGGGTGACTCCCTTTCACCTGTGTTATTTAATATAGCTTTAGAATATGTCATAGAAAAGGTGATGTGTACCGAGAAAGGCTTAAATATGGGTGACAAGATTCCGGTTTTGGGGTATGCCGATGATCTGGTACTGCTAGGTGAAGACACGGAAACCATGCAACTAAATACAAGTGTGTTAATAAAAACCGGTAAAGAAATAGGACTTGAATTAAATACCGATAAGACGAAGTATATGATCAGTAGCAGAAACGGTGTCGATCTTGGTGATATTGATGTATCAGGTCATACTTTTGAACACGTAGAGAAATTCAAGTATTTAGGTTCAATTATGACTAGAAAAAATGAAATCCAGGAAGAAATAAAGTCCCGGTTAAAGGTGGGAAATGCGTGTTATTATTCAGTTGCTAAGTTACTTAGTTCGCGGCTTCTATCTAAAAACTTAAAGATTAGAATTTATAAAACTATTATTCTTCCAACGGTTCTTTACGGATGTGAAACGTGGCCGCTTACTTTAAAGGATGAACAGCGGCTTAAGGTTTTCGAAAATAAGGTATTGCGTAAAATATTTGGTCCAAAGAGAGATGAGGCCACTGGGGAGTTTAGAAGGTTGCATAACGCGGAATTGCGGAGCTTGTATCCTGTGAATATAATTGAGCTGATTGCATCGCGGAGACTCAAATGGGCGAGTAAAGTTGTTGGGCTCGATGACGAGCGGATTCCGAGAAAGCTGGTTTTTGCTGATCCGACTGGTAGGCGTCCGAAAGGTAGGCCGAAGCGGAGATGGGAGGATTGCGTTAAGGCTGATCTCGGGTGCTTGGGCTTGAATGGTGAGCATTGGACGAGTCTCTGTAGGCGGAATTTGGTGGTATCGGCATCGAACCTTCGGGTTCGCTAAGCCTATTATTATAGGTTAATAACAAATAACATGTACCATATGATAAAACACAAAAATAGATTGATTTGATATCAAAGCATTAATGAAATATCAAAATTACATAAGAAGTCAAATAATAAAAGGCATAATGACCATGCTGTTTACCAACCAAAAAAATAGAGTAACCTAACTTTATTAAGACTATTAAATTAAATTTAAATTAAAATTCTAACTTTATTAAGACTATTAAATTATTATAACTTTATTAAGACTATTAAAACCAAAAGATAACCTTTTTTTTTTTTTTTTTTAATAATAATGTATGCTTCTTACTATAATATATTGTTTTAAAAATACTGCTTGTTATCTTTTGTTTTTCAAAGCCCTGAAGATGGCTTAAAATTTAGGCCGAAATGTTTGACAATTAATGAAGTTCTCTTAAATAAGGTGTCTCTATGACTGCACCCCCCACTTCTAGCTCCTTATATTCTACCTAAAGTCAACTATTCTTCCATCATTATGATTGCAATATGATATGAATCAAAACATAATATATTGATTTTGCTTTGAATTACATTTTTTAAAATTTCTTATGTATATAGGACAATGATGATAATTAATTTATTGAAAAATAATCCTTTATTGAATGTAACTATTTAAATTTTTTGCTGGAGATGATAAAAAATCTTGTTCCCCCATAGCAAATTAATAAAGTTTATGTGTTTAATTTTTATAGCAAAAGTAATAGTAAAAAGAAAAATTCCAATTATGATAGCTGGAAATTTAGAAGCTTTCATTGATTGAATAAAATAATAAAACTTGAAATATTTCCCTGAAGACTGATTGAAATATTTTATTGCACGTTGAACTGTCAAATCAGGAGTAAACCATTGAAAAAAAAAATTGTTTGATTAAATTATGAGGTTTTGTGTCACTTCATGTATATTTCTTTTTGTACTTTCACTTTGTGTTACTTGTATTAATAAATCATAATAAAATAAAATCATCATTTTTGTTTAGAAATTGAAGAAACCTAGTGGAAACCTTCCTCCACTCTTCCAAGCTCATGGAGGTCTCGACTGCTTAGTGAAACCTAAACTTGCGGAAGATACTGTGAAAATTTTTGACACAGCTGGGGTTAAGACTCAGTTTGAAAAATACCCAACCATTGGTCACGAATTTGATCGAAAAGTTCTGGATGATCTTTATCTCTTCCTTTACAATGTCATTCCTGATGTGTAGACTCAAACATCAAACACAGAGAGCTACTTTATTTTTATTGATGTATGTAAACATAAATATATATATATTATGTATATGTATGTTAACTGTGTTCAGAATCGATCAATTCGTTATATGGTACATTTATATGTATTGAATGTTCTTATTGTGATTAAAGTTTTAATATATCACTTTCTATTCACAAGCCCTTCTATCTATCTCAGGGCTTTGTCTCAAAAACCAATGTGTTTTGGATTTTGTCTGCTCAATTTTCATAAGAAACCTCTATATCTTGATAAATTTTTATTAACGTGATAATGAGAAGAGTTAAAAAGAGAAAAATAAACTATATTTGCAATTATAAACATATTTGATAATGAATATATATCATTAGTTTAAACTCTACGAGAGAGCTTATATAAGAAGTAATTATTTTTTTGAGAACAATGTAACTTTGAACGCACCTAACTGTTGAACAATCTACGGAAAATACTTGTTATTTTGTATTCCATGATATTTATATTCATAAAAAAGATATATTAATTTGTTTTAAAATTTTATTTCAATCGTGAACAAGTTTTCTAGATGTGACTGAATTCTCAATTAGAGTACCCTATGAATAATTTATATGTATTTCAAAATACATATAATGTCATTTAATTGATAAAATGTTTAATGGATGTATGACTGATTCTTAGAAATTTAATTTCATTGATTTATGATTGACAATAATTGTATATTTTTACACACCACTATTAACAAGACTGTTCATTTATTATTTTATATTTGTTTGTTTTTGGTCTTTGTATACTATGTATTTATGCCTTATTAATTAATGAACATTATTTTATTGTTGAGAATACAATCTGTCATTTAATGCGGTCAACTCTATTCAATTTTATTATTTATATAGTCTCATTGAAGCTTTTCAGCCTTTTTGATATCGGTTGAGACAAGTGTGCCACTGGTTTTTAATATTGAAATTACTGAACCACCTCTCAAGAGATTTGTTAAATTCTTCTATCTTGATCAGGTTGTTGAGGTTAATAACTATTGATGATGTTGAGTGCCAGTAGTTTGTAAAGGGTATGCTTTTTCTTTAATATAACTAATGTTTTTTTTTTTCACAATGATGTAAACTAAGAGTGTTTAATCTTTTTGATTTTGTTCTAGGGAAAAATTGTGAATTAATTTGTAGTAGAGCAACTGTATATGATAATCAAAGTGTATATATTTGATTTTTCTTTTTTATTTATTTTTTTTTTCTGAGGATTATTTTAGTTTTATCCTTGTAAATAATTGAATGAGACTGATTGTCCGAACAGCATCTGAATAATATATTGCTGGACTGGTAAAATGTTGACACTACTGCAAATAATAAATTTTATAGGGAGATACAAAACAGTTGTTTGGTTGCATAAAGATAAAGGTCAT
The DNA here is from genome assembly GCA_023052935.1 of Piezodorus guildinii. NCBI lineage: Eukaryota > Metazoa > Arthropoda > Insecta > Hemiptera > Pentatomidae > Piezodorus > Piezodorus guildinii. Next base: position 122,476,089 of record CM041293.1, on the reverse strand, counting down.
ATATATGGCTCAAGTGTTCTTCATATTGAAGCACTAAGTATTCACTATAAAATTTACATAATATAATAAATAAACTTAGTTTTCTATATCTGAAAAGAATAAAACACCAATTCTAATTTTTAATAAATTGTGCAGTTGCGTCAATGTTTAAGCAAAGAAACAATAGGGGTACTTTCAGATGCTGTAATGAGATCGAGACAAGTGGATGTCAAAGACTACCTGTACTAAATATACCATCACCATGAGAAGTAACTTGACCTCTCTAATTTTTTTCAACTTTCCTTGATAATGGAAAATATATCTATTTTAATTTCATTAAACTATGAATTGTGCAAGATTTGGCTGAAAAATTTTGAGTAAAGTGGTATGCATGTTTCATTTCCATAAAAATTTTTGGTACTTATGTTGCTTCCATAGTGATCAATATATTAATTAATAATCTCATTCAGGGGTCTTTAAACTATGGTTCCTTTAGCACATCTGGCCTACCTATGTTTATAATGATAACACTGTAAAATTTAACATGCAGTTGCTAGATGGTGATGGGATTATGGATAAAATTAACACAAAATTTAATATTCAGAACCATCTAATATTGTTTCATCATTGAGTGTATATTTTATGTTTTGCATTACTGGAACGTAAAAGTCGTGTAAACTTTTTCAAGCCTATCTTTATAATTATATGAATGATTTTTGTAACATAATGTAAGTAGGATTTATTGCGATGCCTATTTGATTCTAGTCATGGTTCACGGTATTTTGTGACCTGCAGGCCAACAAGTTTGGAGACCCCACATTTTTATTTCAAGTGAATGTTTTCTATTATGTTATCTTTACAAAAAGTAATTTTTCATTAACAACATGATTAATGTGGTTTAATAATCTATTTAAACATAATACAAAATTAGCTCAGCTAAGTTTAAACCTTTGATCATTTAACAAAACAGAACTGTTTCAAGTATTTAAATTGTAATTTATTCATCAATTTATTTTATTTTTTTAATAAAAAAAAGAATGTTCTCTTTAAACCAAAATAAACTGTTTTTATAAACTTAAAAAATCAAAATTATAGATGTGATATAATATCGGAAATGATATTTGTATTATACGGTCATTTGTTTTTTTCTTAATTCATCGAAGTATTCCTCTGATTTTACTGACTAATAATCTTTGCTCTGAGATGATTTAAAATATTTTTCATTTACAGGAAATTTCTATTATCCATTTTATTTTAATGATTGATGTTTATATTTGACTTTAAACTGACTCTTTTGTGATGAGAAATATACAGTGTAAATCAAACGCTAGCTTAGTGAGAAAATTTAGTTGTATTTGTTAGTACTAAGATAGCTTTAATTAATACTGAAAAACAAAATCGTTACTTATATAATTCTCACTGTCAATTTTGTATAAATTCAACTTAGACTGTTTTTCTTGTACAATGATAAAAAATAGAGGAAAGAATTTTAACTTGAAGATATATTATGAATTGACAAAATAAAACTTGGTTTTCTCATGTTTCACTCATTTCTATGTCTTTTAATAAATGTTTCATTGTTTAGATGTTATGAAAGGTTTGTAAACCAATCTGTATTAAATGGAAGCTTTAAATGTTAAAAATTAAGAAAACATTCTTAATATATTATGGAGATATATGTTTATATTAGAGTATATCATTCATGTTTAATGTTAAAGTATATTGATATATCTGTTTGTTATTATGTACATCATTTGAAGCTTTATCTTTTGTGATTCTCATATAGTGTTACACTTATACCTTACTTTATTTATTATATTTTTAAAATAAAATTTTATTTATTGATTCTTGATAGACTTTTATCTTGGATTGTCTAAAATAATATTTCTGTTTTCAAAGAAGCCAAGATTTCCTAATACATTATCAAAGCAATCCCTAAATTTATTTATGTGAAGATGAACCAGTAATGTTCATGTAATACAAGAACAAGGTAATGAATTTATGAAGCAATGATTTATTGACTCATTGAATGTGGTGTGTTATAGACAGCCATCATAATTATAGCAACTTCTATGGGCATTTTCTACTCTTATCATTTTTTCTACTTCTTTGGCCATCATTAAGACCTCAAACTTTATATTAGATGATGTTTCTTTCAGTTATTGTAATTTTCTTATAATAGTGTAGCCATTACATCTTTTCCTTTCCAATAATTGTATACAGTATGGATTATCATATTCTAACCTTTAACCAACCTATTCTAACCAGGATGGGTACATTAAGATATATTCTGTGAAATCACCGCAAAGTTCTTGTGACTCTGTTGTCTCCTTCTTCTTTTTCTTTGTTCTTCCTGACAGATGGTCACATCCCTTGGCCGTAAAAGTAGGAAATCGGTAGTTCTCATCAGGTCCTCCAGAGTCCTGTCGAGCTTGGCTTCCAGGCCCAACCTTCCTTTGAGCCTCATATAAAAAGGCACAGCTTTGAAGAATGTGTTCAGCAGTTTCCTTCCCCTCACCTTTACACCTTCAGCCTGTTGTGATTAGTTCTGAGTCTGAATATCATGACCTGCTTCTTTCTGTTTGTGGTAGGAGTCTTTAGGGTTGCTTTGAGGATGGAAAGATGCGCTCCATCTTTGTCTTATCGCAGCCTTGTTCACAGTTTTTACCTCGTCCAGTGAAAGATGAGCATCTATCTGTTGTTCCAGCCATTGCGAGTTTGTCTGCCTTCTCATTACCACCGATATCAAAGTGAATGGGAATCCATTGAAGAACCAATTATTTGCGGATGTTCAGTTTCTCCAGCTGTGATGCCAGTTTATAACACCTCTTTCTCCAATTTGTTTTCAGGTCAGTGAGAACTAATGTATCAATAACACAATTTTTTGGTTCTTCAGAATTGGGTGTGAAAGGATTATCCGCACAGCACCCAGGATAGCCTCCTGCTCAGCCCGATAATTGGTCAAAGTATGGCCTGTAGGGATCGACTCTTCAATGGTACTCCCACCAGGAAATTCGATATATATATACCAGTGCCACCTTCCTTTATTGCTTTAGTCGCTGAGCCATCCGTATATATTTGGGTCCAATCATGGCTAGGATAATTTTTGTTGGTATGGTCCAAGATAAGAGCTATCATCTCAGGGGTCAGCGTACTTTTTTTGCAAGTTATTCCAGGTATAATACTGACACTTAGAGGATGTGATGTTTTCTTCCAAGGGGGCAAATACATTGTGGGATCCACACAAGTAGCCTCCATGCTTCTTAAACCTAATTCTGTAAGCAGTTTTTTAGTTTTGTGGATAGCGCTTAGTCGTGAGGAATAACCTTGCATGGCTCTTTCTTTGAGAGGTTGATATGCCACACTTAAAGCTTTTGAATTGAGGTTCAAAAACTTCAGGTCTCTCCTTTCTTCTATACTTTGCAAACCAGTAATGGTTGCCATTCTGTTAATAGGAGTTGAATTCATTGTACCTGTGATGAATCGAAGTTGGTGATTTTGAACAATATTGATTTTTTGGAGGTTTGTGGGAGCAGCAGTGCCCCAACTGGTAATAATGTATCCGGCGTACAATGTTTTTATGGTCTTTTTGTCTGCATCCAAATTTTACCCAGTGAATTTTTTTTGTAGGTATGACCTTTTCATGCCTTTTTCAACAGATCCTTCAATCTTCTTTTTCACGTCAGACGTGGGTCTAGTTTTATTCCAAGGTAGATTGGATTTTCATCTCTTGAAATTAGGTCTTCTCCTATTTTAAGATTAATTTCTGGCTATATATATCATCTGTACACAATGAGGCTTTTACACTAACAGGTAGGCCCTGAATAATATCATTTATAGAAATTATTAAAAGTGTGGGTGATGGAACTCCTCCCTGAGGGACTCCATTTTTTAGTTCCTTGCAACGAATTCTCTGTTTATATTCACTAGCGTTTTTCTTTTGTAAAATTAGTCCTTCAGCTAGATTAACGTTCGTCCTCCTATTCCGATTTCTGCAACTTTGTGAAGCAGACCTTCTTTCCAAACCTTATCATAAACCTAGTTGCTCTTGGGTTGTCTTAAAAATGGGCCATTCTACGCCCTGCCACTACCATTGGTATGGCTTCACTCCTCAAAAGATTTCTCCCTTGAAAATTGCCTAACTTTCTTGACTGTCAATGGGGTCTTTGTAGCATTTCTTTCGACCCCCAAGTGTTCAGTTTATTTGCAAATCTCATCTGCTGAGTTGAAAATTATTTTAAATAGCTTTCTTTACCTAAGACGCCTGTCCGTCACATTGGTCAATCTTTGAGAAATTTCCCAATGCTGAAAAGGAGCTTCCCACAGACATCGCAAAAGTCCCAAAATTAAATACAATTGGACTAATGAATTGACCTATTTATTTATTTTCTCCCAATCTTTATGGAAGATGAGAGAAATGACATGAATGACTACCCTCTTCCCATGCAGATTGGTAAATGGACAAAAGGTCCATAAAAAAATATGTTGATTTCCAAGAATTTTAAATGCCACCACTTGATAAGTTCTGTGGGTGACAGTTCTTTTCTGAGATTGTGGGCTTTTTTTTTAACGACATTATTCTAACTTTTCGTCCATTTCTTCCTTTGACAATATTTTAAAATCTCGTAACATAGATGAAATCACGCTTTTTACGATGTGCTTGGTTAAATCCACAAACAGCTAGGTGTTTTTTGTTAGTGCTCGCGTAGGTGGTCAGTTCAAATCGTGGCAGTCTGGATAGCTAGTCTTGTTGGTGAGCTGATAGGACTTTGCCCGTTTTTTTCGGATTCCCTTTAACTTTGAAATTATCCATTTGTTAAACAATCACATGTTTTAGATTTGAGACTTACGCCGGTTAATGTTTAGCTCTGGCAATGTTGTCTAGATAGGTTACAACCATAACTCTTATTACTTCTTACCAAATTCATCATCTTTGTTTAACCAATAGTGCTGAGGAAGTAGTCTGGCTTTCACGTTACTATATGAGGTCCACTCATTAGATTTAGAATATGCGGATTAGATAAGAAATAATATATAAATCTGAAATAAATTCATGATAGTGTTCCATTAATATAATTTTCGTTGTAGACAGCCAATCCATTTTTGGCAAATTAATGAATATAGTACCCAAAAATTGAATTATATGTATGTTGTAAAATAATAATAAACATTACATGAATATGGAACTACATGGAAAAGTAAAATAACGTATAAAATAGTTTTCTATGAGGTAATATGAATAAGTATCCATTTTGTACCTGTACTAGAAATCTGCATAAACTTTAGGTTTTTATCAGAATATTATACATGAAAGATTCAGTAGATTTTTAAGGAAATTTGTCAACTAGCCCTCAGTATCATATTTAAATTTCCAATTGAGGGATAGTAACGTATTTGCACAAATTTGACCTTGGAAAGTTTTAAAGTTAAATACGTATTATGTAACGCATAAATTATTATGTAAGAGAGTTCATATCCGAAGTAATAACGGAAATAAGTAAATATTGGTGAATCTTGAACGTTCGACAGGTAAGATAAGAAACGAGGAATGTATAAATATTGAAACGCAAGACAAGAACTTCATCCTCAACTAGAGCAATCATGCAGACCTGTTATCTCTTCTTTGCCCTGGCCGTAGCTGCGGTCAGCTCAGAGGTCATAAATATCAACACGATTTTCGATTTAGGTTTATCTCATATCAATGATGTTTTCCGAGCAAACAATTATACCGCTGCTCGAGTACCTGAGGGTACTTTTGGTAATGTAAGTATTTATTTAATTAAGTATAATACAATTTTATTATTTTCTACTCAAATGTGCTGAAAAGCACACTTTTACGTCTAGAAAAATATTTTTTTACGGGGTCACCTGTGGTGTAGTGGCTAGTATAACAACCATAATTGCGGGTTCAAATTCGACCGATGGCCCTAGGATTTTTTAATCTTGGTTATGCCTGTGGGGACTTAGGGTGTTGGTCCCGAGCCTGTGCGATGTCAGGTACTCGTTAAAGATCCCTATCCTAATAAAACCTGGATAGACAAAATTTAGGACCCCACTGAATTGTACATCGTCTTATTAACAGTAGCATAAAAGTGACGATAAATAAATAAAACAAATCTGGTGCGGGCAACACCCAACTTTCACTTACCTCGACTGTTAAAATCAATTCAAAAAACTATTAAATATACTTCGATTTGAAGTTGATTTTAATATAACTTGTATTTATTTTTGTTGGAAAGATATGATTTTGATTAAATAATATAACTCTATAAAATTGTTAATCAGAAATAAATTTATTCCCTATTCGTCACTTTATATTACCTTTTACAACTTAGGGCATCAGATAATATTTTTTCTAATATATTTTTCTTTCAGACGGTATATAATACGTCCATATTTATGTTATTATTATCAAAAACAAAAATTCATAAAAAAAAAAAAAAAAAAATAGTTATGCTTTTGTATCCTTTAGTTAATCATCAAATTCGTCCTTTTATATTTAGCCATCCTTTATCAATTTCATTGAGATGATATGGTTAATCTTTTGGAATGTACAAATTTAAAGGTACTTTAGAAGAGGAAAATTTAAAATACAGGCATTTAAGCTCTGTCAGAAGATTTCAATTAGGATGAAACCTATGATGATTACATGAATACATCGCGATTTTAATCAAAATCGTTCGAGCCGTTTGGGTTTATGGTATAAAGTGGCTCTTCTGGTCAACTGATTTTGATGAAAAAGTTGCTGTAAAATCTCGGGCGTATAGAGTTGTTTTAAATATGAAATTTCAGTTCCGTACGACTTATCGTTTTGGCGCTAGACTTAGCACACACACACGGACCTTTTTTCGGAGCTTAGGGGACCTAAAACGTTTATTTTGTTGAAACTTGTATTCGAAAATTTTCACGATCGCAATACTTTCCCTTACTATATATTTCATATATAGGTAAGTAAATGTAAAAACAATATTTATTAAAATTTTGTTAATGCGATATAGCCTATTGTTTCAAATTATTTAAAAACGATTTATCAATAAATTTGTTTTCCTCGTCAGATTCACGGCAAGGAAGGGTTGCCTGTATCTTTGAAAAAGATTATGAGATATTCTTGATATATATTGTTTGTTTATTTGTTTAAAGTCCCTTTATGCTGCAGTGGCTAATCGACGATGCTACAGTGGGAGTCCTAAATTTTGCCTATTCAGGTATATTAGGATAGGGATTTTAACGAGTACACGACATCGCACAAGCTCATGTCCACCTTTTAACGCTCCCTCCAAAGGACGGCATAACTAAGGATTTTTTTACTCCACGGGTTTGAACTAGGAACCTTGGTCATAGGAGGCTGTTATGCTAACCACCATGCTACAGCTAACTCCTAGTATATATACCTCTCCCAGGTAACTCTTGAAACATAAATGTTCCATCACGAGATTTGACCATCAAAGTCAGTCGTCGGTACGAAAAATGCGAGCTTAAGATGAGCAGAACGCTATTTGAAGAGACTTACTGTATTAATTATATACACTCTAGCTAAATTAACTCTTGTTGGAGCGGCGTGGTCTATTATTATTCTACTATTCTCAAATCCTAGGTTCGAATCCTTGCTGCGCCAGAATAATATTTATTTATTAGGGACGACCCTGGGGTATGTAGACCCTCCTGGAGCATAGCCAGCCAGCATCTATAAAGTTGGTAACCAACCAAAAATGGAGAAAAACCTGACGGCTGAGCATGAACTAGCCCTGATCACTTCATTGCTAGCCTGGAAACAGTACGAATCTCTAAATATACTGAGTCCAAGATTCTTCAGGGATTATAGAGGTACAGGTTTTTTTAACCATAAAAATCCTTCCAAAACCTATTTTCGTCATTAGAAAGATCTTAAAGACAATTTTGGAAAGATACAACATTGTGTATCACTGATATCTGACAATTGCAACAACTTAACTAATAAATTATTCATTTTTTTGGGGATTGGAAAATAATAATAAACAAATAAAAGAAATCGAGAGTAGTTTTCAAAAATGCAGTATATTACATACGATCTTTGGATTAGTTTCTTTATCGAATCACAAATCAGGTCGTTATCATCCGCGGATAACAGATGTATATTGTCCTCATGATCCACTTTCAGATTTGGTCTGTTCTTCATTTGCAAATGTTATGGAATTGGTAATTCATAAATAACTATGGAATCAGGCTATCCCTTATTTTTTTATTACTTCTCTATCAGTGAAAAAAGGAGACTCTTTTCCTGTTAAACCTTCCTAATACTTCATTTCAATTACTATTTACAGACTGTATTGCGGTAATGACATCTCTTGGAGCTTTATATACAATATTATATACTTGACAAGCTACCTCACAAGACGCTCGATGGCCGTGATGTTAAATGAAATTGACAACAACAAGACATGTCATTAATGAAGACGTCTAATTTAAAAGTTCAACTATCTAATGCACCTATCTCCTAAAGTTCCTTTAGCTTTTGTGACTAAAGTCCAAATCCAGCGTCTCACTATCTCTCCAGAACTCCATTACAGCGGAGATCATAGGGAGTTAATAAATGGATCGAATTTATTTGCTATTGAGCTTACTTCCTAAATGAAGGAATGGACGATTTTTTCATTTAGGCTAGTATGTAAGTTAGATAGTTTATTTGTTAATTTATACTGTTTGTTCCAAAGCTCACAACAGTTATTTAAATTTGATTCTTAAAATTATTTTAAGATTATATCCCGGGTAAACGCCTTTTAATGTTTTGCCAGGACGCGGAAGGTTATAACTGTGATAAGTTTGCTCTCTAGTTTTTTCCGATTTTTGTTATGTTTTAAGTGAAAAAATTTAGTGTTTACAAACAAACTTGCTTCCTAACTGTGTGCTGAACAAGTAAACAAGAAGAGAAGTAAAATTTATTTAGTGAAGTGGGTTCTCCCACTGGAAAAATGACGGAAGCCTCAACTTCAAGTGCTCCAACCAGTGGCTTAGACATTTCCAATAATGCTATCGAGCACGAAAATATCTCCTGGGAGCTTGTGTCAGGAAGAAAAAGACAATTAACTGCAGAAAGAGACCCCAGGAAAATTATGAAGGTTAGTCCACCTACAAATACTCAGAACAGGTTCGAACCGTTATCACCCTCAATAGATGAACCTGAGCCATCAACTAATCAACCTATCAACACCAAACCGCCACCCATACATTTATCTGACGTTAAAGATTACCCTGCACTCATAACATTCCTTCATAATGAGGGAGGGGCAAACAGTTTCAGGCTCAAGACATCTGTCAGGGGAGTAACCGTATACCCTGAAAACTCAGATGTTTACCGAAAGTTAGTAACTAGTTTAAGAAAGGGAGGTGCGTACTTCCACACATATCAACTACCAGAGGAAAAAAGTCCACGAGTTGTTATCAAAAACCTACACTACGGCACACCACTCACCACCATAAAAGAAGAACTGGCCAAATATGGATATGAGGCAACAAGTATTGTCAACGTCATTTCACGATTTAAAACACCCCTTCCCATGTTTTTCGTGGACGTCTCAAAAGCAACATTCAATGACAAAATCTTTGACATTGAATTTTTGTACTATACCCATATAAAAATAGAGGAACCGCGCAAAAGAAAAATGATTCCTCAATGTATTCGATGCCAGCAGTACGGACACACAAAAACGTACTGCAACTACCCACCAAAATGTGTAAGATGTGGACTGGGCCACGAAAGCAGTGCTTGCACAAAACCAAGAGAAACAGCTGCAACCTGCGCCAACTGTAATGGCGCTCATCCCGCCAACTATAGGGGCTGCCAAACTTTGAAAGAACTTCGAAAACATCGCTCGAAGCAGTACGCTCCTCTGCGACCTCCAACAGTAAGACATGCACCGCCTGCCCTCAATGAGTTTCCACCTCTTCCACAACTAAATCAACCTCAGCCACCTCATCCAAGAACTGACCGGGAGCATCAGAGGCAGTTGAATCAACCAGCTCTAGCACCAGACCACCAAGATCAGAGACAGCCACAACAACCAGCTCAAGCCCAGTACCAACAGCACCAGAGACAGCCGCAACAACCATCGCAAGCCCCACACCAACAGCTACCAGCTCAAGCGCCACACCAACGACACATATATACAGGTATGAGTGGGGGCACTACCCTACCGGTCCCGCCGGTAGATAACTCCTCTGGCCAGTTATACAATATTATCAATAATTTAAACAATCTCATTCAGCCCCTCTTCGGTCTTCTTCAACAACTCTCTCAAACTACCCTTGCCCTTAGACAATTATATGCCCATTAATCAGATGACTTTAGGCTCCATGTCTATCATACTATGGAACGCAAACGGACTTAATCAACATAGGACAGAACTAGACATATATTTACACGAGAAACGAATTGACATAGCACTAATCACTGAAACACATTTTACACCAAAATCCAAATTTTACATTCATGATTACAAAATCTATAGAACTGACCATCCAGACAATACTTCACACGGAGGCACTGCTATTCTCATCAGATCAACACTAAAACACCATCCTTTGCAATTACCCATATCACCTGACATACAAGCTACAGCCATTTCACTATTCTCTGAACATCACAACATTACTCTTGCTGCTGTTTATTGCCCTCCGAGATATGTCCTGACTTCCACGATGTTTAGTACCTTCTTCAAACGTCTCGGCAGATGCTTTGTCGCAGGTGGCGATTATAATGCTAAAGACCCGACTTGGGGATCCAGATTATCAACCCCAAGAGGAAGAAATCTCAGGTATGTCCTTCACGAACTTTCATTAGACACGATATCACCACACTCACCTACTTACTGGCCAACATCTAGACGTAAGACACCAGATTTACTTGATTTTTTCATAACTAAAGGACTCCGCACTACACCTCACACAATAAGTACGAGCACAGATCTTTGCTCTGATCATTCTCTTTTGCATTTAGAACTATTTGAAGAACCACTTGTAGCTAAGAAACACACATCTCTCACAAATGGCATAATGGATTGGGATGCGTTCAGAAACTGTCTAAATACTGCTCTCTCCATTCCTTTGGCTATTAAAAATGAAGAAGAGCTTGAGGATGCTGTAGAATCCTTCACACAGAAGCTACAACACGCTGCATGGTCCTCATCAATTCCTAGACGAAGAAAACATGAAAAACTACCAATTTATCCACAGTACATAAGGGATTTGATCAGAGCAAAAAGAAGAGCCCGGAAAATATGGCAGACAGACCGACTTCCATCAGACAAACAAATTTACAACCGACTCAACAACGAACTCAAACGACAAATTGCAAAATTTAAAAGAACAACTTATGATAACTACATTAGTAACCTTTCGACTGACGATGGCAGCTTGTGGAGGCATACTAAAAACCTTACTAAGCATCGGGAAGTGCCTGCACCCCTCCGAAAAGAAGATGGTTCCTGGGCCATGGCTGACGGAGAAAAATCCGAACTGTTCGCCGAATATCTATCTTCTATCTTTACACCACACACAGAATTCAACAACATCGAACATGATAAAATTGTACTTAAAACTCTGGATGAACCTTTACAACTGACATTACCTCCTCCTTCCTTCACACCTTCTCAAGTCGCTGAACAAATCAGAAAGTTGCCTAAAAAGAAAGCCCCTGGACACGACTTAATTAACGCTGAGGTACTCCAGCAAATGCCCAGGAAAGCTCTAGTGTTTCTGACTTCAATCTATAACGCGATACTGAGGACAACCAAATTCCCGCTTCAATGGAAATACTCACATATTACAATGATTCACAAGACCAACAAGGACAAAAATACTCCCTCATCATACCGACCAATAAGCTTACTTCCGCTATGCTCTAAAATTTTCGAACATCTACTACATAAAAGACTTCTTGATGTACTAACTAACAACGACATCGTACCAGATCATCAATTTGGATTCAGAAGACATCACTCGACATTGCACCAACTACACAGAGTGACGGACTACATATCCACCGCACTAGAGCAGAAGTTATACACTACTGGCGTATTTCTCGACGTTGCTCAAGCCTTCGACAGAGTTTGGCACCAGGGGCTTCTCTTCAAACTCAAGACTATCCTTCCGCCTACTTACTACCTCATTATTCATTCTTTCCTTTCCCACAGATTTTTCTCCGTTCGACAGGGATCAGAGCTATCTGCCATGAGATCTATCGCAGCAGGAGTACCCCAAGGTGCAGTGCTCGCTCCGTTACTCTACATTATTTACACTCATGACATACCTTACAGCCCCAATATTCTAACAGCGACTTATGCCGACGACACAGCGATCTTAACAAAACATAAAATTGCAACCCACGCCTCAGAGATCCTACAACAACATCTAATAAAATTACATGACTGGTTCAAACTCTGGAAAATACGATTGAATAATGACAAATCACACCATATCACCTTTACTCTTCGACATGACACGAGTCCTCCCGTTTTCTTAGACAACACACAAATTCCACAGACGGACACTGTACATTATCTTGGTTTGACGTTTGACAGAAGAATGACTTGGGGCCCGCATATTAACCAAAAAAAGAAAACCCTTAACCAAAGACTGAGACTTCTTTACTCACTCTTTTCAAAACACTCGAAACTAAAACTTCGACAGAAATTAAACACCTATACTTACCTACTGAAACCTATTTGGACTTACGCATCACAGCTATATGGGACAGCTAAAAAGACTCACATTAACAAACTTCAAATCTTTCAGGCTAAAACGTTTAGAACAATTTCAAAAGCACCGTGGTACGTTAGCAACATAACTTTACATACTGACCTTAAGATGCCAACCGTCAATGAGCACATACGGACACACTACAAACGTTTCCACGACAAACTACAAGGTCACCCTAACACACTAATCAATGACATGGCCACAACACTCATGCCAGGAAATGCCTACAGAAGGCTGAAGAGGAGATGGATGAGAGACCTTCTCCTTTAGTAATATACACTAATTTTATGCCAGGAGTAGGTACCGCTGGGTGCTGCTCTCCCTCATGCCTATCACGCCATGTTTCTTAAAATTGACCGCACATTCACTGATTGTTCATTGTATTATTTACAGGTGTGAATAAAGATTTAAAGTTAAAAAAAAAAAAAAAAAAAGATTATATCCCCACTCCCACTGATTTTTACTGATCTAGCCTCTCTTATCTGCACAAATGCTATAGGCTCAGCGCAGTTACACCGCCTCTGCTTCAAATGACATTTAAAATAGCATTGCCATTACTTAATAATAATAGATTGTTGAAATTATCTTGTATATCACATATACATTATCTTTACATATACACAATTATCTTGTATATAACTTCATTAAGTTTCAATCTTTCAAGAGGCTCAGAACTATTTCATCAAATGACAAGAATAATTGGGTAAGTAGACAAAAAATATTCAAGAAACTAAGATAGAGAATAAAATGCTCAATTGAATAATTGAGTGTAAATAGTTCATGCACAGTAGACAATGTTACTTTTCATAACTTGTAATCAAATCTTGCAATGCTTTTTAGGTATCATTTCGCGATTCTGAAATTCTTGGCCTCGACTCCTTAAAGAGAACCAACAACTGCACTCTTGAGATCGTTGATAAAAACGTGACGTTGGACTTCCATTTCGGTTATAGTTTGTGTCAACAATCCTTCGCGAGTCTGACGATAAAAGGCCAAGAGATGTCAGGAGGCTTCAGGATCCGAGACAATTCCGCTCACTTGAATTTCACTGTTCAGAGCTCTGGCGACAGGGATTGCGAAGTCATTTTGCACGATCTGTCATTAGAAAGGTTGGCCAAGGTGGATTTTTATTCTTCAAGACCTGAATACGATGGAATTGATGTTGAAGACTACTTCCAGGACGTGATAACTTGAACAACAAGATAGATAAGGATGTAGTGAAAGAAGTAATGGAATTATTTATATGCAAGCAACAACACTTGGAAGTTTCTGACCACATTTCACTCATTTACAACACCATTCTGGAACAGCTGGGAATACCATCTCGGCTTTAAATTATATCATCAACTGCATTGTATAAAATAAAAACCGTTTTCATATCAATATAAATTTCATTGTCATACGGTTTACCTTTCCCTTTTACGTTAGTAGACCTGTGATGTTTCTTCTTTTTTTTTTCTTCACGAAAAGGCCTTAATGACCACGCGGATATCACGGATTTAATGCTTCCTCTTCACCTGCTTCCTCTCCTCAGACCACGCAACTCTTTTTGGAGCGCTTCTTTACCGCAAGAACCTTTATTCCCTTGAGCGCCTTCCTGTACTCATCTCTGTCCAAACAATCTTGGTATCATAGCCCCACCTGGTCCATATCATTCTAAACCCGGTGAAATTTCAATATTTGATTCGCTGACAAAATTTATGGTATGGTCTCTCAGGATTCATCCTCATCATATGGCCATGAGAACCTCAGGCTTCCCACCCTAGCGTCAGTTTCTAGATCTGTGGTTTTCTTATATATTTCTTCATTTGACCTCAACCTGTATCCTTCATGTGTTCTCCTAGCTCCGTAGATTCTTGTGAGAATTCTTCTATCTATTTTCAGAAACCTCTCTAGGCTGGGAAGACAAGAAGTATCTGTTGCGTAAAGTATAACTGGCTTGACGACAGTGTTATAGTGTCGTTTCCTAGCTTTTACAGACACATTCTTCTTTTTATAAGGATCACTGGTGGTGGAGATTAATTTCTCGATTTTGGCGATTCTTTCCTCCTCTCTCTGACCCATTACTGCATATGATTTCTCCGAGGTATTTAAATCCTTTACTTTACTTATTTACTTTACTTGTTCCGTCTTCTCAAAATATCTCTGCAAGCCCGTTTTCTTCGCTTTTTCCGAGAGAGTGTTTATTTTTGCAATAGCCTCTTCTTCTGTTTCCGATAAAAGGGCAAGGTCGCTTGCGTATGCAAGGCATCCTATTTTGACGTTATTGTTCTTAGTTCCTAGGGTTGCACCTGAATTATTGATTTTTCATAGTTCGTTTATGATCTTGCTGAGTACCCCGTAAGACAGTATTGGAGACAACCCGTCACACTGTCTAAGCCCTGTTACGATCTGAAAGGGTTCACTGATATTTCCTTAGAATTTAACTTTAGATTCAGTCATTGTTAGCCTATGAGGGAATAACTGGTTACTTTTTAATTAAAAAAACGAAACATTGCTTATTACAGTCAGGTTTCAAGAAACATATTTAGGAGTAACTGCAAAACTGCTTTTATGAACGATATGTATTTTTAATTGCCTATGACTTTCTTTAAATAATAACGGTTTCGGTTTTTAAGTTTATCTGTCCAATGTAGAAATATGACAGTGGTTGCTGGCGTTTGTGTAGCATCTACTATTTCAGCCACTCGTGGGTCTTGGCTCGCAGTGCTGCAGAATGGAAATAGTGACAGATGAAGTTGGAGATCCTTGTATCAGAGGTAAGAAAATGGTCGATGCTACAATGGATCTTGAAATACTTCTTGTACAGCCTGTATGTCGAGGTGGGTGGGGGAAGTGTGGTGGGGCGCTCTATTAGAAAAAAAAGGAACAATAAAGTCTGCGGAAACCTATAACTTTGTATTCTCAGTGACTGAAAATTATTTCCCGTAGTTTAAGGATTCTAAATATGGAGAGCGTTTCTGCAAAACATTTGTTACTTTTAAAATAATAACAATAATTAGTCTTTTTTTATATGAAAATATAAATATATATATATATATATATATATATATATATATATATATATATATAATAATCTTCCTTAAGTATGTACAGTGTATTTACATATAGACCTTCCCTAATGGAAGATTAGAATCTTTAGCCGTTAGAAAACCGGAGCTGTAGTTTTCTATTACTAGCCGTCACTTGAGATGCTCATTCATAAAAAAAAACCGTTGGTTTTGGTTAGTTCGTCGGCCCATCACTTCTCGTCCAGTGGGATCCACTCTATGGCCTTTCTTGCCCAAATGCCTTCAGATTTCCTCATGACATTGCCTGCACAATTCCACAATGTCGTTCCACAATCCTGGTTTGCTAACTACATCAGACTGAGTTAAGTTTGTCCCTCAGAGAGACTCCTGGCATAATTCTTTATATTGTTCTTTGACGGAAATGTATCTTTCTCTGCAGTTACTTGTATACATCGTTATTACATCATAAGCCCAAAATATTTGGATTTTATTTACTAAAGGCAGTGATGACCGAAAAAAGTAAGCTGTACATTCAACAACCTCTAGAGGTTATCGTTTGATTCAGGCTAAGGATGATCGGTATTTATTTCCTGACAGACCCATCATTTTCAGATTCATGTTAATATGGATACCAGTATTCTTTTGAAGAATCATAGTTCTATGTAAGATATGATTTTGCTTAATGTGGGCTTAAATATAAGAACAATAAATTCTGGAAATACTGTCCAAAAGTAACATCTTTAATGTCAATTTTTCACTCTGAGACGAAATTAATAAACGAACGGTTTATTTCAACTCAATACCAATTCCTATTTCAGATGCAGTCCGATACTAGATTCTAATCTCCCATTAGAGAAGGTCTATATGTAAATACACTGTACATACTTAAGGAAGACTATTATATATATTTATATTTTCATATAAAAAAGACTAATTATTGTTATTGTTATAAAAGTTACAAATGTTTTGCAGTACCTCTCTCCATATTTGGAATCCTTAAACCACGGGAATTAATTGTCAGTCACTGAGAATACAAAGTTTTAGATTTCCGCAGACTTTATTGTTCTTTTTTTTCTAAAAGAGCGCCCCACCACACTTCCCCCACCCACCTCGACATACAGGCAGTACAAGAAGTATTTCAAGATCCACTGTAGCATCGACCATTTTCTTTCTTTCCTCTGATACAAGGATGTCCAACTTCATCTGTCACCTTATCTGTGCACTATTTCTGTTCTGCAGCACTGCGAGCCAAGACCCACGAGTGACTGAAATAGTAGATGCTACAGAAACGCCAGCAACCACTGTCATATTTCTACATTGGACAGGTAAACTTAAAAACCGAAACCTTCTATGTTATTAGGTTAAAAATACATATCGTTAGATGAAAGCAGTTTTGGGTTGTGTTACTCCTAAATATTTTTCTTGTTTCCTAAATATTTTTGAAACCTGACTGTAATAAGCAATTATTCGTTTTTTTAATTAAAAATTAACCAGTGATCCCCTCATAGATATATTTAATTTTAAACGATTTAATTAAATTTCATTTATCAATTAAGTTGAAATCAGAATAATCAAATATTGCATTAAGTTAATCCGCAATCACACTTATAATTAGTTTAATTATAGTACCAATTATTCATTTTCTTAAATAGCCTAATCAGAATTTAACAATAATAAAATATTTATTTATTTCGCCTCTACCCCTACCATGGCATTTTATACTTTATTATAGAGGACAGTAGCCTTGTTTTTTTTTGTCAATTTTCTATTTTTCCTCGTCTTCGAAAATGTCTTGCAATGTGATGTCCAATTTCAGGTCTTGTTTCAATATTGTGAAGATTGGACAGTCCAATAAAATATGCTTTACGGTCCTCACTGTGTTACATCCTGTACAAGTTGGGGCTTCCAAACCTCGCAGAAAAGAAATTCACAGTGTCTGAACCGGATCTGACAGAAGACCGTCCCTCATTGTATTTCTGTAGGAAGTTTGCCAACGGGCGCTTTTTTGAGTTAATTTAACTTTGAGGAATTTATATTCCACCTTAAATGCCATCTATCTTTCTTAAGCGAGGAAAACATGCGATAATAAACAACATCTCTACTTAGACAACCGAGTTTCATGGTTTCTTGCCCACTAAACGAGCAGTTTCCAACGAGCCCTATTTATGAGTGGCATACTGGGTTCTCTAGACCTTAGTCAATTTTAGTGATATGAAGATGATTTCGAACTGTCAATAGTCCTCATAATACGCTGCTCCTGGCGATACAGATCCCTTACTGTTAAGTTTTAGCAAATTTTGGCGCAACAAATGATTACGGCGAGAAAACAATCTTTGATCCGACCTAGTTTTGCATGATCTACCTTTAAGGGATATGTCTTGATTTGTCCTACATCGTGAGTAAGCTGACGATGGATGAGGTTTAATTTAAGAGCTCTAAATATCAACTGAAAGTAAATAATAAATTGGTTTTCTATTCTGATGCTAATTATGAAACTCCTCTATGTTTATTATTCCCTAATGCTGTGCTGCTGAGATCAATAGCCGTTCTCACGGCGACTTACTCTTATAGCAGAAAGAAAAGGCGATAATAAATTTTGTCTGTTGTGTTTTTTAGCCATACTTGGTTGGTCAATATTAGAGTTTAAAAGTTTAGTATTTTGATGGCTTATACAAAGATGCCACTGGAATGTCCTACAGTAATTTGTTTTATCAGTACCACATATATTCCTGGATTCTGTATTTTATGGAGTTGTTACGAGAAGAGTTTGAGTTTTCTTAAATATATTTTTTTTGATATTTACGACTGTATAATAAAATACATCTAGTAAATGTGGTATAAGATTATAATGTCATGATTCAGATGTAGAGATACTACCCATATCTCCAAAAACTATGCTAAACCAGAAGGTTTCGAGGCCATCTTCTTTTCAGACGCCTCGGAGGATTATCAGGGATTGTACAGATAGCAAGGTTTGAAACTAGTGGATTAGAGTGGGAATGGAGTTTATAATGAAAGGAGTGGTATCTGGTTCGGGTAAGTCAGCAACATAAGGAATATTTAGGTCTTTATGGATAAGTTGATTCGTGACAAAATAAGGAGCATTGAGAATTTTTCGAAGTATTTTGGAATGAAAAGATTGGTACGACGAGAATTTGATGGTTTATCCATCTTAAGATCTACTCCGCAAGACTACATCAGCCTTTTATAGTCATGTAGATGAGTCTTTTGAGGTAAAGCGAAAGGTTTGAGCGTTTGTCCAGTAAGTGTGAATTGAATTAGTCGAAAACGTCGGGCAGTTTCTTGTCGTTTCAGTCTTGTGTGAGGATTCCAAGTAAGGCGTTTGTCCAGATGGAGTCCTTAATATCGGATCTGTTCGACTGGGACAAGTGGAGTGTTATTGTAGGGCAGGAGGTCATAGGTTTACGACGAAGGCTAAAGGTTATTTGGTGGAATTTATTTTCATCCGGCAATTCTTACACCATACTTCAAGTTCTCTGATGTGGGGTTGAAGGGTATGAGAGGCAATAGTGGGATCATTACTGACATAACACACAGGTGTAATCAGTGTAGGTAGAAAGGAAGGATGGAGGATGGTTTGGGATATTAGCTGTAAAGACTGAAAAGAATGGGTCCAAGAATACTACCTTTCTTAAATATGTGTAATAAATCTCAATATCGTTCATAATGACTTTTTCCAATTCAAATTCAACTTTATTAGGTTCAATAAATTATTTTGAAATAATCATATTATTTCCTATAGATATTGAAGTTTCTTCATGTGAAAAAACTACCGATTGTAAGATTTCGCCCTCACTGTTATCGATTTATTTCGGATTTTTAGTATTTCTTTTATACTCAGATGTGTGATTTGGGTTATTGAAAGTAGTTTTTATTGACATCCTGTCGCTTTGAGATCGTCTATTCAGGTACTGATTGTTTAAAAATTATCGATTAATATTTTTTATTTTCGGGTTACAGGCCTTATTAATGAAATTTCTAAAATCCTAAGACCGTGCATTGGTTTGTCTACTTACTATTTTGATTTTAAGTTTTTCGAAAGTTATTTTATAATCTATTTATATTAATCATTTAAGTGGATTTATAATAAAGCAAATGAGCATATGAAATAAACAATCCTGCAACCGATTAGAAAAGATTTTGCTATACTGAGCTTTTGATTCATGAGAACTTTGGTGAGATAGCTATTTGCATTTCTTTTCCCATATCTTAAATAGCATGCCTGATAATAATATAATGTCTACTCAAAAAAATATAATAAAAAAGAAAAACTGTACCTCTACAACCCATGAAAAGTATATTTATCATACAGATAGGGATTCTATTCCTAGACCAAGGACCGCGAAAAGATGTGATTAGGCCGAGATAACACTCAGCCGCCAGAATATCCCCAATTTTAGGATATCTACTTTGTAAAGGCTGTTTGTACCCCGGGAGGGTCTCCGTATTTCAAGCACCGTAGCTAAAATAAAAAAAATAAAGATTATTCTACCACAGCCGAAATTCGAACCCAGAACCTACTGCTTGCGGTCTGTCCTCTAGACAACGCTGCTGCTTATTTTATTTCTAAACTTTCACAAATATTTAAGCGTTTTTTTTATAATGTACGCATATCAGTTGAATTGAATAACAACGTAGACAACACTATCATGATGCTTTATATTTTAATATTGGATAAATTAATGCAATTTTTTTAATTCTTTTATTGGAATTTACAACTGTACAAGTTACATAGTACAATAAGTAAATGTGCTAAAAACAGACAATTGGCTTGAAAAAGACATGAGAAGAATCTACCCGCGGTAGCACTTCATGTTAATTGTCAGCAGGTCTCGAGGCCACCGCCTTTTCAGACGCCTCGGAGGATTATCGGGAATAGATGCCGATGAGAGGATACGGACAAGCGGGTTTGTATGGGCGGGTAATTTGGAATGAAAGGAGGAGTATCTTTTTTTGGGCAATTTCTACAACGAGTTGATATTCAGGTCTCTATGATGAGTTTGTTGGTAACAAAGTACGGAGCGTCTAGGATTTGTCGAAGGATTTTGGATTGCAAGGATTGGATGCGGGAGGAATTCGATGGTTTAGTGAAGCCCCATAGCTCTATGCCATAAGTCCAGATAGGTCTAATAATGGTTGTGTAAAGGATTTTTTCAAGTATAGAGGGAGTTTTGATCGTTTGTCAAGTAAGTGTTTTAATAGTCGATATCTACGAGCAGTTTCTTGTCGTTTAAGTATTGTATGAGGATTCCATGTAAGACTTTTGTCAAGATGAAGTCCAAGGTATCGTATTTGTTGTACAGTGATGAGTGGGGTATGATTAAAGAAAAAACTGGACAGGAAGTCATAGGTTTACGGCGTAGAGTGAAGGTGATTTGGTGGATTTATTTTGATTCTCAATTGTGACACCATTCTGCAATGGCGGATTCATGGTTCTGTAGGAATTGGGAAGCAGCAATAGGATCATTTTTCACGGATAGCACGCAAGTGTCATCAGCGTAAGTAGAGAGGACAGTGCTTGGATAGATAGTGATGTCAGCTGTATACACCGTGTAGAGGATTGGACCTAGGATACTACCTTGAGGTACATCGGCTGACTGGGTGAATACTGAGGAGGAGGAGAGATTATGATTAACTTTAAAGGTTCTATCTGTAAGGTAGGAACGGATTATCAGGACAAATGTCGGGGAGAGGAATTTGCGGAGTTTGTAGAGTAGTCCTAGGTGCCAAATAATGCAATTTAAGACTTATTTTTAAGAACAGTCTTCTTTTTCTTTCTTATAATACCAATTGAGTTTGTGATTCACAAGAATTAGATATATTATCTTAAGTTTTCAATAATGTATATTTGTATGAATAGAAGAACTTTTTCATGCAAACAATGTAATACTTCAGAAGTGCGGTGGGATTAAAATAAATGAACATCTATAATCATATAATGCATATTCAAAAACAAATATTACTGTGTAGTTTTTAATTCGTTTCGCTGGTATTGCTTAACAAGTTTTTTTTTTAAATATTTGTTTCTTATATAATAAACAATTTAAGGGGCACCAGTGCCTCATATACTTGAGCTACATAAATATTGAACATGGTTGTAGAGAATTCAATTTGTATTTTTACCATGCTTTTAGTTTAGTTCACCATTTTCGAATTATTTAAATTATTACACAACATACCTCAAAAAAAGGATGTATTTGCTGTGTTTCTCATTACGTTAGTTATATTTTTATTGCAAATTTGAAAAAAAGGGTCCGCTCAAGGACCTATTTATGCAATACAAAATATGTTTATTTATCATAATTTAATTGATTTAGTACAAAAACCATGAGAAAAATATAAAAAAAACAATAAAAGCTGGACGAATATAAGTAAATGTAAAATGAGGAAGCTGGGATACTTATTTGCATCAGGCAGTTGGGGGGGGGGGGCAAAAGCCATTGTTCAACAAAATTAATTACAAAACATAACAAGTGATGAGTGCAAAGAAATATGATAATCATTACCATATGAGATATTTGTGGAAAAATTAATCGCTTAGAGAGGATCAAATTTTTAATTAATAAAAGGCATCTACTAATCTGCAACCCAAGAAAAATATAGACCATTGCAGATAATGTTAGTCTTGTAAGAATAGGTTAATTAACTAAATATAGCAATATTGTTGGCTTTATATATATATATATATATTATATATATATATATATATATATATATATATATATATATATATATAAAATAAGCTAGAGATATCAGAAGTCCGTCTTATTTTAATATTACCAGGGACATTTTTCGGAAATATTAGTAATATGTAGTATAATTAGTTGTTATCTGTGATTTTAGTGACTGTGAAAAAAAGTTGATCTGTATATTCAGGTCGAAAATTATAATAGATTTAATTCCACCAAAAATCGGTTATTATTGAAGATGGAGACAAATCGAAAAGACTTTTTAGATCAAGACATCGCGATGAACAAAGAGAAATGAAAAAGTAAAAAACAAAACAAAAAAAAAGATCTTGTATTGAAGCTACAACTTATAAGATATGTGACTCCTGATAACTCGGTTATTATTGGTGATACAGAAAGAATGTAAGATGTTCTGGAATCAGGAAATTTTATTTGAATTATATGAATAAAACTCGAAATAAAATAAAATAATAGGAACTACTAACGCAGTCCAGTATAAATGCTTTTGGTTTATTTTTTTCAATAATGAAACTTTGTAATCGACCAGAAAAAAGATAATAACTCCTTGATTAATCTCTCAGAGAACATATTCTCTAGAAGGGAGAAGTCATTGTGTCCGACTGGAACACTTCATACTTTAAATAAATTTTTTTATCAAGTTAAAGAAGATCTAAAAAAACATTTTCAATTACTTCTAAACGCATTCTTTGTTTGTTTCAGGTGGAAGTGGACCAGAACTTAAAAGAGCTGTGGAGGAACTCATCGGCAGCTTCTCGGCGGTACCCAAGCTTAAGTTCATCTTCCCAACATGCAAGCCGATAAGATTCACTCCTTCGCCATGGAATGGATCTGTACGTCATCTGGTTTTGTAGTATCTGATTTGAATTCCAGTTAGGAAGAAACCGAATTAATCATCAGCTTTTAGATCTTGATGCTATCTTATATTTTTTAGTATAAATGACAGGGACCAATCAGGATAACTTGATCCCTTCATGTGCGTTCAATACATTTCGAGACATATTTCCGTTTTAAGGAAAAGAAAATACGCAGAAATAAATAAAATAAATTATTATTCATTATTCATAAACTTATTGTTTTATAATTCCAAAAAAAAAATATATATATATATTGTCAAAAATTATATTCTATTACTTCTTATCGTATGTATCTTAAGTAATATTGGTTGATACTCCATATCATTTAGTAGATGCTACTTAAGAATAGGTGAGATAAAAATTTATTAAGAAAAAATTGCTTAAAGCGGAAATATTAAATGAACGACACATTGGTACACCTCATATATATATATATATATATATATATATATATATATATATATATATATATATATATATATATATATATTATATTATAATGAATCGCATTTTCCCTAGTTGATCGCATCTCGCAGCTTGACCGATTATAATTTTTTTTTTAGTTTGAAACTGTCAGGAGAAGGTTCTTATGAAAGAAAACAAAAGAAAAGTTAATTTGTTGGTTAAGTTTTTTGTTTTTTCTGAAGCTGGAGAAATAAGCAGACGATGCACTCAAGGATGGTGCTCCCTCTTCAAGTTTAAGGAGCTGTTAGGTCGTCCGTGAGCTTGGAAGTGAAGAAGAAAACTCTGGATGAGCACTGTGCTACCTTCCATGACCTATGGTTGCGAAACATGGGTAATAGATAAGAAGACCAGCCACAAGTTGAGAGTAACGGTCAGAGGCATGGAGCGATACCTTCTCGGAGTATCGAGACGAGATAGGAAAACAAATAAGTGGCTGAGATCAAGGACCGAACTCCCAGATATTATGGAAAAAGTCCATCTAAGGAAGTGGACCTGGACCGGACATGTTATCTGGAGAAACATTAACTAACATGGACCAGGCAGCTTATGGAGTGGTACCTAAGGGAGTTTACAAGGAAGCGTGGACGTACACCGACAGACTGGGACAAGGAGATGAAGAAGAGCTGCGGAAGAGAGTGACACTGGATAGAAAAGAATGGAAAAGGATGGGGCAGGTTCATTACTTAGTGTGGTTGCAAGAATAAGATTATTAAAACATTCAAACAATCGAACTCAAAAACCTCAACTTATGGTTGATTTTGTACATATATATTTGAATTGATACAAAAGAAGAAGTTTTGTATATGTATTTTTATTGTTATATTTTATTTTAAAAGTTATTATTATTATATTATATATAAATGAATCGCCTTTTCCCTAGTTGATCGCATCTGCGGCTTGCCGATTAATTTTTTTGTTGAGTTTTAAACTGTCAGGAGAAGGATCTTATGAAAGAAAAGATACTTTGATGGTTAGATTTTTTTGTTTTTTCTCCAAAGTAATAATAATCTTTCTATATATATATATATATAATATAATAATCCCCTTCTGTCCTGGTGATCGCATCACCGTGTGAACGGCTTGACCCATTTTTTTGGCAGATTATTTTGTGTTGTGTTTACAACAGTCAGGAGAAGGATCTTATGAAAGAAAAAAAAGGAACAGTTACTTTGATAGTTAGGTTTTTATTTTTTAAATTAATTACCTAAGGTAATAATGTCTATATTTATAAAAATGAATTGCCTTTTCCCTTGGCATTTCCCCCACATTTTTTTTTTTTTTTTTTTTTTTTTGAGATTTAACAGTGAAGAAAATGCTCATATGAATGAAAAAAAAAGTTTGTGCTTGAACCGTACGGGAGAAGTGTAAACTTCATTATGAATCGTAATTTATATATATCGTAAGTAGTATTATGTATTATGTAGTATTATTATGGATCGGATTAGTAGAATTAAATGAGAAACAAATCAATTATTAGAGTTATAATTTATTTATTTGTTAATTCTATACAAATCAAATTGTTTATTTTCGTTTGTGTATCCTGCAAAGAATACAATGGGTTTGTGATCACTAAAATAATAAATATATATATTTTTGATTGAATTTTACTTATATATCTAGAAAAAACGGCATAAATTATAGTTCCGTATTTTGTTTTACTTAATTTCTATTATTTGCGATATTAAATCCAATGTAGTCTTTAAAAAATCGATTAAAACCTTAATGTTTCTTGTGATTTTTAATGTATTTTTTTATCATTCATTATCAGCCGAGTGCCGAACTAGCACCTTTTATAAAACGGACACCCTAATATCATTGCTTTCCTTGACTAAATAATTAACATAGGTAGACTCAATCTTCTAAACAGAAGCCTATGAAATTAAACCATCGCATATGAAGAAAATTAACTCCTTTGTAATTGTGTTCCAGATTCTAAACACTTGGTTCGACATAGATGAGTTCAAGATGGATGCCGCGGAAAACACGACAACTGTGGAAGAATCTGCTGAAGAACTGAAGAGAATCATCGACAAAGAAATATTGTCTGGAGTACCATCCAACAGGATATGCGTTGGTGATTATTTTTAACACTTAAGTAACTCTTATCACACATATATAATTATATATATTATACACACATAGGTATATATTTTAATAACGGCCTGTATCAAAGACATCGATCAACTATCAATATGTCTTTTATACCAGTCTGATATTCAAAGGATCATCCGGATTTTACAGAGCTACTCTTTGTCTCGAACGAAAAGAGATGGGCAAGGCAATTAAGAAGAGTGAAACTAAAACTTGGCAAATAATTTAACAAAACTTAAAGCGGAAGAATTTCAAAAAGGCATTCAGGTAATTATTACTTAATAATGCATATATAGGACTTTATTTTCTTACGCGGGACATCTAGAGAGAAAATCAAATCCTCCAATGCCGTCCAATCACAAACTGGGCAACTCTTCTGTGGGAATAGACGACAAATATATTTACCCACAGTAAACTAATATTCATAAACCAATTTTTTTTTTTAATGATAATCGATAAGTCAGAAATTTAGAAACCACTGATCGTCTCTTCATTACAGCAAATAATAAATATATAATTATACCATCGGTGTAAGAAGTGAATTAATTGTATTTCCTTTTTCTTTAGAATCAGTTACCGAACAGTAAGCACTACCTAATTATATTAATTACAATTAAAAGTAAATCAATAAATAAATCCTGGATGGATGAAAAAGAACGAAAGGTGTGAGGTACTTCGGTTCGTCGTTCCAAACCGACGGTTTCCCCCACTATTTTCTATCCTTCGAACCGATGGACTGGAACGACGAAATGAACGATCGTCTGAGGGAGCTTTAAGAAGAAGGGTAAAGGTTATTCGGAGGTATTGGTTGGAATTAATTTTTATTCTCCAGTTCAGAGACCATACTTCCTAGGTTCCTATGCAGATTATTATTGATTGATAACAGGCAGTAGGAGGAAAACTGTTAAGATGGTTGGAATATCAGCTGTATAGACTGTAATAGATGGGATCTAAGATACTGCCTTGAGGATCACCAGCAGACTAATAAGGTGAAAGAACTATTGTGATTTATTTTAAAAGATCTGTCAGAGAGATAGGACTGGATAATGAGGAAGTATGCAGGATGGAGGAATTTATGGAGTTTGTAAAGCAATCCTGGGTGGCAGAATTGGTCAAAGAACAATGAAATTTTAAATTAAAAATAGGAAAAATATATGAATGAAAAAGATCCTATATATTATTTATGGATTTTTTGTTTTGTAAAATCTCTTAGGTAAATAAGAACAAACGTTTCCTCTCAATAGGAAAATGAATGTATGAGAAAACAATGTAATTAAGACTTTTTTAGGGGTTATATGCTTATTTAGTACCTCTATTGTTCATACAACAATAAACTATTCAAGAAGCCTGAATGTAAATTCAATCCTTAACATTTAATACAAATTGTATTACCATGCTAATGCAGCATATATTAGTATTACAGTTTAATTGACAATCACAATTATACTTGTAAAAATGTTTTTCTGAAATTTATTTACAGTGGGATTCGCCAGAGGAGGTAGCATGGCCCTGCATATGGGCTATGAATATACGCAGAACCTTGGGTGTGTTGGAGTAATGTCTTCTTGGTTGCCAACCACTACCAATCTTTACTCGGTATTCTTTTCTCTATCTTAATTTTTTTTAAATTATATATTATAATTTATAGTCTAAATGTAAAGATTCAGAAAACATTCTTTGTAGTTGTAATTAAAGGATCGATATCAACATATTTACTGTACATCATGTATAAATATTACATAAATACCAATAGCCATTGACCATCTGATTCAATTTGGGGGGCCTGATGAACAGTGCAAAAACTGTTAATGGTGATATGATAAGGCATATAGTTTAACATGATAACAAAGACACCAATTTTTAATTAAATTTATATCCACTTCTATAATATTCTCTAATTCAACCAAACATTTTGGCTTATTTGATCCAAAGAGGTCACAGAAAGTATCCCAATGTAGCCAGAATATAACAAGTATATATTTTGTTTTCCTCTCTTTTTTCTTTATGGTAACCCCATGAAGAGAGTAGTTTATTTATAATATATGCATGTCCCATGCCTTTTAAAGGCATACTACACATATTATTTCTGTCACATTGAATATATATATATATATATATATATATATATATATATATATATATATATTATAATATACTTATTTAAAAAATATATTCTTTTAAGAAAAAATCAACTAACACAATATTTACATCATTATAACTCATTTTACTCTCAGGGTATGGTATGGGTTCTTGACAATCAGGCACACAGTCTTTTATATAATTATTTAATCATAATAATAATAACTCACAAATTAATACAAATAATGTGTAACCAGGCTAACAATGATTCTTCATATTCATACAGCAGCTCCTCACTATCCAAGTCCCCAGTGAAAACTGACTATGACCAGGTATAAAGATACCTACTAATTTGTACCTGGTTCATTTTTACCTGGTAAAACCCTTGCATCCAAAATGGATTCTATGTTTGTAAACAAACAACCAAGTAAGAGCTGCTATTTAAATTTCACTTTGTATTCTATTGTTAGCCTGCCTAACACAATACTCAAATAATAAATAAATAAATACTATAATTATTAAAAAAATGTGTATATTACAATATATAAAGGTTATTTATGTTATACAATTTTCATATTGGAAACAAAACAAAATTTGAATAGAAAAAAAAATTATAATGAAATTGTAAGAATAAGAAAATACAAATACAAACTAAACAAAAATAATAATAATAATATAAGCACAACAAGAGTACAAAAGGAATTTAGGTTGCCCTTCTATAGCCTGTCAGCCGTTCAAAGTCTATCTGTTTAATACATATTTTTTAGGTCTGTCATAAATTTCGTAAAGAGTATATATTCTGATTCATGCCAATTACCATATTTTTGTTAATTGTAACATTTTTTATTAAATGGAATCTCTGTTTTTCAAAGAGTCTGCAGTCATAAAGTATGTGTTTGAAATTGTGAGTCTGTCCATCGTTGTTATATGTAACGCCGATATAAAGCTAAAACGCTGTAAGTAAAATTTTGTATTGTATAAAACAATATTTAAATACATATATTGTTTTGTAATGAAGAAATGAGCTTAAAGCTACAATTCCTCTCAACTCTCTATCAATACCACAAAATAGTTGAATAAATCTCTAGGTGAAAAGCTTCTGTCTTTGGGTAGGAATATGAAACTTAGTTCAGAGGAAGAAGCATAAAAACTGCAATGAGTGAGTTTCTCATAGACCCTTAGATTTGGTATGTTCCAAAATAGTGTAACTATTCCTTATTTATAAGGCATAATTTCTTTGCCATGCAATATTCTCATTATACAAACTTCTAACAAACATCAATTCTTGTTTTAGGTTCAGTATTTGAACTATACTAGCAATTTTGCTAATGGAACGATCTTATTTTCACTATTTATTAAATCTATTTAAACTTATTTTATAGTTGACATCCTTAATTTTTTAAAATTAACCTACATTTTGAAAGTTGACATATTTAACTAAAATAACTTATGTTATTACAGAGACTGTTGACGACTTCCAAAGATGTTGGCAGACAACTACCTCCTGTTTACTTTTCTCTAGGTGCATTGGATCCTGTAGCAATGCCACCTTGGGTAAATGACACTATAAGATTGTTCAGGTCTGCAGGGATACCCACCACTGTAAATATCTTGCCAGGAACCAAACATGAGTTGACCAAATCTGCAATACATCATCTTTTCAAGTTTATAGAACATAATATAAGTAATTAATATCAATATTATTAATATAATGGTTTGTAATCACAGTAAAGGGATTTGTTATTATACAATTTTTTTTTCTGAAAGATAAATTATTTTTCTTTATTGTAATAATATAGGTTATTTTGTTTGTAATAAATTTAAAAAATAAAATAAAAAAACATACCTTAATGAAGGAAACTAACAGTAAATATAAAGTATAAAGAATATGATTATGGCACACAAGTCTCAAATTTTACCTTACAGAGCTCAAAAACAAAATCACTTTGTATTCAGTTGAACTTTTTTTAAAATTTTATTCAAAAGATAAATGTCTCTGAAATTCATTATTTCATTTAATAATTAAAATTTTTTGAATTGTCAACTAACTATGGACAGGGGCAAATTAATATTTAGAGAAGGGAAAAAATATTACTGGGGTTTCTGTCATTTGTGTAAAGAGAATGTATACATAAAAATCACATATATACTCTTACATGTCATATATACTCTTGTAATATTTATACTTTAAAATAAAATCTAGAAAAGTATATTTATTTTAATTGAATATAA
Source organism: Piezodorus guildinii (assembly GCA_023052935.1). Lineage (NCBI taxonomy): Eukaryota > Metazoa > Arthropoda > Insecta > Hemiptera > Pentatomidae > Piezodorus > Piezodorus guildinii. Next base: position 122,445,915 of record CM041293.1, on the reverse strand, counting down.
CATAATCATTTACTTCTTTGGGTGCTCTTCAAGGAAAGTGCTGTAATTAGTAGCTACGATGCCCAAGCTCAAGAGCTATAAATTGAATAAATTCGATATCCAACAAAAAGAGAAATTGAAAAAATATTTTTTTAAAATAAATTTTTTTTTTCAGAACATAAGAACACTAATATACATTTATTATGTAACGTTGGAAACTAAAGTTTTTAGAAAAAATATTATCTTATACACAAGATTGTAAAAGTTTGAAATAGTGATGAAAAGCTGATAAAACTAACTGATTATTTTAGATAACAATATATATGATTTTTTAATAAAACGCATGTTTAAATAGAAATTTAATTAAATTAATTCTTTAATGGTTTCACTCATTTTTATCTCTAACTGTATTTGAAAGTTCTTAAAATTGATTTTTAATACGAAGGTAAGTGAAAGTCGTGTGTTGCCCGCCTAGATTTTTAACATTATATTTAAGATGATGATGTTATAAAGTAATATATTGCTTAATAAAAGCTAAGAATGACAGAAGATTGAAACATGATGGTGGTTTGGGTAGGTAAAATAAATTGGCAGGCTGTTTCTAGCATGATTTTTATTGAAGTGTCAAATCTAAAGAAGAAAAAAATGGCTTCTAAAAGTAATTTGCCAAGTAAGTGCTCCGAAGATTTTAGGTGTAAGTATTTTGTATCAAATGTAATTAGATACCAATAATTAATAGTAGGTGGAGGATAGCTATATTTAGATAGATAAATACAATGATAAATATTTTTTTTTTTTGTAAAAACACTATATTTTAATTTATTCTATTTCAACTAATACTAAATAAGTATATTACTTTCACTTACCTATACATGAAATGTTTAGTAAGGGAAAGTATTACTATGATTAACATTTTGATATTCCGGTTTCCAGTCCAACAGAAATGCATATTTTCGTTATGGGTCTCTTGATTCCAAATAACCAATTCCAGCAAAAAGGTACACCCCACTGTAAATCTTACACAAAAATGAAAATTTTTACAAAACTGAAATTTCATATTTAAGACAACTATCTGCATGAAATATAACAGCAACTTTTCACAAATTCGACAAATCAGACTGCCACTTTATACCATCCATTTTGTACCTTTTCAAAACTTCTCCATAATGGCTCTAAAGTTTTTGATTAAACTCGCTACATTGATGTATAATTAAACAGACTTAAATTTCATGTAGGTTTCATTCAGATTAAAATAGTGTGACAGGGCTTAATGCCAAATTTTCAAAAAAAAATCCATTAAAATACCTCTTAAATTTCTTGATTATAATAAATGAACCGTTTCAACTTGTTAGTAGTGAAAAAAAAGTTTAAATATAAAATATGAAATCATTTGATAATCAACTAAAGGAGTCTAATTAATTTTTTTTTTTTTAATCATTTTATATATTGTAACAATTAATAAAGTTGAAGCAGAACTTCTTGATGCACAATAACTACTTCAACTATTTTTTTATGAATTATTGATAGATTTATAAATTTTTGCATTATGAAAAGTCAGAATCAAAAGTAAGAGTAAAATGGTGGTTGCATAAAATTTTCGACACTCACTGTATCTTCAGAGTTCAAAGAAAGACAGTTGTTACTCTCTTTATTTTACCTTCCAATTTTTATTTGTAATACAAATGCCAAGCTATATCCCTCGTATGTCCAGGCAAGTGTCACGGTAATAAGCAGTCTAAATTAGCACTCCTATCACCTCAAGTTGTCCCATTGCATCCAACGGCACCTGAGAGGCATCACTCAGGCAAGTGCAAAGGGTTAATATTACATTAATACTGAAGACAGTTCACTTCTTATCTAGAAAATGAGTTTGCTGTGAGAAATAAAATAAATGAGTTAAATTTTGCTACCAATATACAGGAAACTTCTCTTCAGTGGAGAATTCTATTCCAACTGTCCCTTAATGAGCATTGTCTGCTGAGTTGGTGCAAACAAACACGTGTTAACAAATTTTTGATCTAATTTAAAATGACTATGCAAATTTAAATTGCTTAATTAAATTATCTATTAATTTAATTAGAACTTCACAAGATCCATAAACTGATGATACATATGTGATATCAAAATATTGTTATTCATCAACATTAAATTAAGTGTTATTCAAAATTATAATATTTTGTTCTTATTTTAGTCAACCTCCATCAGTTAATCTCGAAAATAGTGTATGCAAAAGTATATAATGATTCTGCCCAAAAAATAATATAATTCTTGGCAGAAACATCCACCAGTCTGAGCATCAGACTAAAAAAAAAAATCCTGTACCTCCACAACCCATGAAGGTTCTTGGGCTCAGTTCATATGGAGATACATTCTGTATCTAGGCCAATCAAGCTCAACCACCAGGTTTTTCCCCAATTCGGGTTCCCAATTTAAAGAAGCTGGGTCTGCCCCAGGAGGGTCTCAATACCCTAGGGTCGCCTCCCGGCTGAATTAAGAGAATAAATAATTTTCTATCAAAACCAGGATTCGAACAAAGGACCAGGAGAACAGTAGACTGACTCTTTATCCACTAGACCACACTGCTCCTTATCGAACTAAACCCAAAAATAATATTTCTGTGCTAAGATGGAAAAATGGTATAAGCCATTTTTCAAGAAATGAGACTTTGTAACATGCTGGAGTGTTATAAGTTTATATTTAAGAGGTGGGAAATGTCATAAGTGTTTTCCTTTCAGTTTATGAGTAAACAACTCCAACTTGTACAAATAAATGACCAACCTTCTAAACATAAAGGAATGGACACTCCAGAATGTGAAGACACTCATTTCTAGAAGAAGTGACATACACAATATTATTTAAAGTGAAATAATATTTTGCCATAAAATTCTGTAAGATTTTTCTTTTTTTTTCATTAGATTTTAGATAAATATGTGAAAAAAAAAACACAAAAATAATTAATTGAAAAACATGTATTTCACTTAATGTTTAACCTTTATGTACATAATTATTCACAGCTAATTTACATTCATAAGACTTTTGACAACGGACACGTGAACCATGGGCAAGTTCTCAACAAGCTTTTCAGGAGGAGGAGGATGAGGACGTCGGCATAGTGCTTGGAGTCCATGTTGAATTCCAGCCCTGTCGATCTGCCTGTTGAGCAAGGGGAGTACTTCTTCCTCGAACTCGGCATCAACGTCCACCCCGTCGTACTCTGGCCTGGAAGCAAAGACTTCTACTTTGGCCAACCTCTCGTAGCGAAGATCGTCCAAGGTGACGTAGCAGCTGGTGTCGTTGTGGATCGTGAAGGCCAGGCGGACAGAATTGTCTCCAACTCTGAACCCGCCCGACATCACCTCGCCGTTGATCCGCAACTGCTTGAAGGATCTTTGGAGCAGGCTCCAGCCATAATGGAATTCAAATGACGTGTTATTATTATCATCATCGGTCGTAAGAGTGCAATTGTCGGTTCTCTCGAGCGAGTCAATACCCAGTAATAATGAATCGGAAAATGAAAACTGAAAATCAAACAACAATTAAATAGAACAGAATATTTTTTACTGTCAAACAAAATAAACGCATTACAATTTACAGCATAGGTAGATATGGCTCTGCTTCATTGTTATGAAACTTAAGTGATAAAATTAAGTAATATTGGGGTCATTTGTAACATATTGTCTAGCATAACAGCCTTTTATGCCCAAGGTCCCTGGTTCAAACCCGCACGTGGCCATAGGATTTTTTAAGGGAAGTAAAAAATCCTTAGTTATGCCGTCAGTCCTTCGGAGGGGACGTTATAAGGTGGTCCCGAGCCTGTGCGATGCCAGGTACTCGTTAAAGACCCCTATCCTAATTAAACCTGGATAGGCAAAATTTAGGACACTCACTGTCGCATCGTCCCATTAACCACATCACCATAGGCATATCCACTGAGGGAAAGAGGAAATTTCCTGCCGAACTTCTTAAACCCCAAACTTTTTAAGACAGCCTTAATCATTGAATCGGTAATATTTTAAAAATAAAATTTGCTTTTAATATCACTAATTGCTTTACTAGTCTTAGCTATGCCCATATATTGATCGTTTAATTTTTAAAAGTGCATATACATATTATGTATACATACATTTAAATCATGATTTGTAACTATCTGATATACAAAAAGCATGCCCATCACGGACAGGCTGACGGTGGACTAACTTCCGTATATCATGATTGCCTGGCTGCTTTAGTTTTAATTAAAATGCCTCTTTCATTAGGTTATGGTAGGGTAACGTATTAGAAGTAATGCACTAGAAAAAGTTATAAGGGTTAATCCTTTCGAAATCGTTGGGACCTTATCTCTCAACATTTTTGATTTTCATGACTTTTTTTAGCAGTTATTCTGTATCTTTTCATAAATATAAAACCGCGGATTACATATTTTATTCTTATATCCCTAATATTCTGAAGAAATTGAGTCATTTTTGAGGTAGAAAAATTAGGGCTATTTTTTTATTTCTTCCAAAGGACCTTTTTATTTACAGTACCATCACAAATCGACATTTGGGGGTATCTCGTCCAACTAGTTGGTAAAATTCCTTATTTTCATATTTTTTTGCCACTAATTTCGTCTATTTCTACTTAAAAACGTTAGAATATTAAAAATGACTTAAGTGAGGCAATATCTTTGTCCACAACTGGATTGATGGAATATTTTTCTAGCTAACATTTTAATCGTTACAACCGTTCCATGTCTAAGCTATATAAGAAAAAATAATTAAAGATTAATCTCCTTTCCTTCATAAACGTTTAACCCGCTAAAAGCATTGCTTATTATTAATATTTGAAAACATTTTAAACCACTTCCTTCACCATTTAAGTAATGATTCGTAAGGAAAAAAAAAAATAAAAACATCATATCCTTATATATTGTTGGTTTTTGTTTTAATATCTGCAAAAATCAGAGAATCGGAAAGTTTTCCTAGCACATTTTCCAGTCACGAAGCCGGCTTAAAACGGCTGTAACGCTTAAAGTATTAGCCAAAAAATATTCCATTCACGGGTTTTATGTCCAGGAAAAGATACATAACAACTTTTAAAAGAGTTTTGAGAGGCAAAATAATTGAAAATTGGACGATTTCGAATGGATTGGAAGCACATGTATTTTACTTTATTTTGTTATAATAACTAATTCAAGCAATTTTTTGTTTAAGGAATTGAAAAAAAAAAAAATTAATTCAATCTGATTAAATTAAAGCATTATTGCATCTGTTGGTTATGGTTAAGCCCCTATTTAATCATACATAAAAATACCTCATATATAATACTCATATTTTCAAAATAAATACTTACATTACGGCCGAAATATCCAGGAGGTAGGCGAGCATAGGTGGCACCATGTTCTCTTAAAATTTCATTGGATCTAGCAAAAATAGCGTCAGTGACATTGTTTATGTCGATGACTTCAGAGCTCACGGCTCCTACCGCTAGAACCAAGAAGAGGTAACAGTACTGCATGATCGCTCAGCTACAGGATGAAGTTCTCGTCCAGCGTCTCAATATTTATACTTCCTAACTCAGCTCTTATCGGCGACTTGGAGTGTTCTATGAAAGGAAATGTCCACTTCAAGGAAAAATAATGGGCATCAGTTTCCCTCATGTTTCCGTAAGTGCGTTCCATTATGTTTTAATCATCAAATAGCCATTATTGGTGTCTATAGAACTGTTAAAAGCCTTCAATATATGTATTTGTTTTGAGTATAGACAATAGAAAATTTTTGCAGGAGAATGACTTAAATTTTACTTGTATTAATTTCATCCAATGGCGGAAATCAATGTTAGTATTTTAAGAAGAAGAGGAGAATCAACCTTCTTAAAACCCCAATCAGGGCAAACATTAGGTTAATTTCTCTGCTTAATATTTGATCTTGTTTATACAGGAAGCAATTAGCTAGGAAGATCTCTTAGATTTTCAGCAACCAAAGTGATTTGGGCATAGAAGAATAAATTTATTAGCTTTTCAGAACAATATGTAATCCTTGATTCTAAATATGAAATAAATGAATAATTACTCTTTTAAAATTGTATTGATGATAGTTCTAGGATAATGAAAAAATGGATTATCTTAATCATGATTTCAGATAAACAAATTCAGTTTTAGCCCAGCAGCTAATTCCACCAGACATGAGAAATTCATTTGATCCCTGTCCGGTTTGGATGGGGTCCAAATCACCGTGTTTCTCTTGACAAAGACAAATTAAAACCGGGCTTAAATTTTTTTTTATTTATTCCATTTTCATTTAAAAAAGTTTTTTTAATGAATTTTACGAACCATTGATTACATACAATATCTTAACATTGATAATTGAACTTCACCACTAAACAGAAAATCAGTATTTGGATACACATCTTTATAAATTGTACAGAAATGAAGTAGACAATTTATTTTTCTTTATTTGATGTCACTGCTATATTTCAATTTTAATTTAAGAACATTTTTAAACGATCAACAACAAAGGGTATTTTAATATATATATTTTATAATGATGGTAGGGGAAAAATCTTTCATAGACGATGTGTGGCTATACAAGTCCACAACAGTGTGATTCCTACTCACTAAAAAAACACCTCCCTATTCGCCTTCACCACCAAATATATTTATAATTATATATGTGTGTGTGTGTGTTTTTGGGTGTTGTGTGTGTGTGTGTGTGTGTATGTAGATATGTATATTATTTATTTTAATAACTCTCTCATTCTAATTGAAAAAAAATTGAAACAACATAATAACATAAAATAAGATTATGATTAATAATAGCTGATAACTAGGATATAATAGGAATTATTGTCGTCAAACTATATATGTGTAGAATATTTGTATAATAAATTGGACAATAAGAAATAAAAAAATCTGGTGCGGTCAACACACGACTTTCACTAACCTCCGTTTTTAAAATCGATCAAAAAATTTTCAAATACATATAGTTACCTGTTTTTATCAATGGTAACACAATGATATGGTTATTTTTACAGAATCTAAAAAATTAAAGTTACTTAAGAGGAAGAAAATTTAAAATATCGGCATTTAAGCACTGTCAGACCATTTCAATCAGAATCAAGCCTACATGATGTTAAAACCCATTAAATTTTGCATCGATATAAAGTTTGATCAAAATCTCTAACGACCGCTTTAGAGAAAATCCTAAAAAGGTGCAAAATAACAAAGTGGCTTTTCTGTTTAGCAGATTTTGATAAAAAATTTTCTGTAACATCTCGGGCGTATAGTTGTCTTAAATAAGAAATTTCAGTTTCATAGGACTTCGTTTACGCGCGGGAATTACCGTACACACTCACACCCACACACCTTTTTGCGGGACTTGGTTATTTGGCCTCAGGGGACCCTAAAATGTGTATTTCCGTTGAAAACTGGAATTTGAAAATTTTCACGACCGCAATACTTTCCCTTACTATATATTTCATATAAAGTGAAAGTAATAAGAGAAAAATTGTTATTGTATATGTATATTGTAGCTTGTTAGATTAATAATCTAAAATATAGGAGTATAACTAAATGAATTAAAAGACAAAATGTTAGATGTACTGAAGCTGTCAAACTTTCTTATTGATGCTGATTATTCGTTTAAGTTGAAGACTTTATACCGTATAAGTATTATTTGACACACGTTTTATAATTTAGCTAGGTATAATTAGGACTACAATTTTTTTCAGGGGAATAGATTGTGATCCGTTATACATTTTTTTTTTTTTTTTTTTTTAGAAAAAAATTGAGCTTCAGCCGAAAAATCGACTGTGCAAAAATTAGTTTAACTAATATATATATAATATATATATAATATATATATATATATATATATATATTATATATATATATATATATGAAATCTATATGTTTATATATATATATGGGAAGCTAAAATGAAATTTTGAGGAATATGTAGGGATTTCAGCTCTTCTAGGAGTTGCTGTGAATTTTGGATGTCATATGGGTTGTTTTGGCTGAGTTATTGTAAGGGAGAGAGAAGGAATGAACTGAGTTTAGAGGATGGTGAGTTTAACTAATATATATATATACATTTTTTTTTTTTTTGACGAATTAAATCATCTCCACTTAACGTCTAAACCTATTTTGGGAATTATGTAAGAGTAACGAAGCTCTCTAACTATTAATTTTAGGAAGTGAAATCTGTCGCCCTGGCCCCCGACTTCCCAGGACTCAGAAGTAGAGACATAGCATAAGATAATAGTTAGGCTTCGGAACTTCTCACACTCGGTAAAGCCAAGCGAGGGTCCGTTTGTTGGATTTTAGATCCGTTCAAAAATTACTTTAGCTACAGCGATTCATAAGAAATTTCCTAGTTGTCCCTCCATTTTTCAGTTCTAACCAAGCTTCGCAATCGCACTACTGATTTCTTAATAAAATTAATAGGCTACAACCAAATCCTTTTAGGAATTAGTTATTTTCTTTTGGGCTCGAAGGGTTGGCCATATATAAAATTTGAAAAAGGACTAGGAGAAAGTTCAACACAAACCAAAAGGTGAGCAAAATCACAAGTATATTATTTATAAATTGAATAAACATTAGAAATTAACATAATGAAAAAATCCTTAAAATGCTTATTAGCAGAAAAAAACGAAGGTCGAGGAACGGAAGCGAGTTATTGTTTTCTGTTTCAATGGTAAATTGAAGTCAAGGATGGTAAGAGTTGAAAGAAGTCAAGATATTAGGGATGTCTTTGGGGTTGAGGATCAGGAAAAGGTCATCAACATATTTTTTAATGAAAAAAATATCTGAGGAAAAGTTAAGTATAACGGTGTCAAGGAGTGATTGAGGACGATGTTGGAGAGATCAGGAGCAAGACAGTTTCCCATGGCTAAACCCGAAATTTGTTTATACAATTTCTCTTCTAAACATAGGTAGCCAGAGTTACAGCACAGAGAGAGGGATTCAAGGTATAAGGATTGGTTGTGGGAGATATGCGGTTCTAAGGTCGGCCAATTTTCATAGATTATTTTGAGAGCATGGTCAGTAGGGATGTTGGTAAAAAGGTTTACAGCATCTAGGGAAGCTAAAATGAAATTTTGAGGAATATTTAGGGATTTCAGCTCTTAAAGGAGTTGCTGTGAATTTGGGATGTCATATGGGTTGTTTTGGCTGAGATTTTGTAAGGAAGAGAGAAGGAATGAACTGAGTTTAGAGGATGGTGAGTTAATATTTGAAATGATGGGACGTAATGGGTTTCCTGGTTTATGGATTTCAGGATCTGTTTGGATTCGTGGAGATATTTTAAATGCTGGTTACATTTAGTGGTGAGAGAGGATGTAGGATCGCGTTTGGTTGAAACGTATGTGGTTTGGTCAGAAAGAAGGAATTTTAGTTTACCATCGTATTCTGCACGGTCCATGATAACGGTTTTGTTTCCTTTATCTGCACGGGTGACTATTATATGGTTATTGGTCTTGAGAAAGGATCGGGTAGAGGATAGGCCCTTAGTGAATTGAGGTGAAAATGGAGAAGGGTTGGACGGAGGGTTTTGTAGGCAATTGGTAATAATATTAGAGGTCCGGGTACGGGAAATCCTTCGTTTTTCTTCGTCAGGAATCAAAAGAGTGTCCTGATGGATGAATTCAAGGTCGGTTATAAGAGATGGTATTAGTTTTTTTGAATTGGTGAATGGGATATTGAAATTTGGACCTAAACTGAGAATATTATTGACGTGTTGGGGGAGTTGAACGGAGGAGATGTTATGAACCCAATCAGGATCACCGGAAGGATATATCTTATTCGCGTTAAAGTTTTCTTGAAGCTGTTTAAATTTATTTGCTAATATACATTTTTTCTTTGATTTATGAGATAGATAGATATTATTAATGCACGATTTTAGTTAGGAAATGTCGTCAGTAGAGAGAAGGGAATGGAAGGAGTTAAATAAATAATTAATTTTCCTTTTTACTGATTGAATGAGTTTTATATGTAGGTTAAGGAGTGATTATTTATGGCGGAATGGGATGGTTTCAAGTTTTGAGAGAAATTTTTGTTAACATTGAAGTGGTTAAAATTGTTGGAAATGAAGTGGGGGAATAAGGAATGGGAGCGGCATTTTAGAAGGAAAATTAGCGACTCCTCTTTGTCGGCTAATTGTTTATGAAGATGGGAAATACGGTTAAGAAGAGGTTTCTTATCAGGATATGTTGATTTTAGAATTACAAAAGAGTTTACCTCAGTTCTAGTGTTATTTTCTGATGTCACTGTGATTGTTGCTGGAGATGAAGTAGCAGAAAGTGATGAATCGGCGTCCGGATGTTGTGAAGGTGACACTGATGATGAACTTGTTGTTGTGGGTATGAAGAGATGTGGTAGGTTTATAAGATGAAGAGTACATATCTCAGATGTGATGGTTTCCGAAGTTTGCGATGATCTTATGAAGTTAAGGTTCCAAGTAGAGTGAATTATATTGAGGATGTATAGCCGACTGTAGAAACTATTATAGGTGGAATAATCAGAAATTTTATTTCAAATGTAATCATTGTCACTACGTTCAAAAGAAAATTTTTATTATCATATTAATATGTATCTCTTTTGTTCTGATGTTTGTAGCCCTGATGATGGCTCACAAGCTTGAGCCGAAATTTTGGCAAAATTAAAAATTTTCAAAAAATGACTAATTTCTGATTATTCCACCTGTAAAAGTAAAAATAATTATATAAATCAATGGTTGTGAAATATATTAATTAAATGAATATAAATACGAATTCCGAATGCTTTTGACACTCACTGCAGTTATTTTAAACATCTCTTTCTATGTGTTGATCCAAAAATTCTGTCCTGCATTCGTTTCACTATCATATAACTTCTGGAATGTTCTACGTTTACTCAATATCTAGTATGTAAATGACGTTGCTAGGGTCATTGACGCCCGGCTACCGGTTCGGTATCACAAAAACCGCCATTATTTAGGTATCTCAATGATAATCAATCATTATTTAAAAATATACAAAAGATTACTAATATAGTTATCTCGACACTTTTCGCCATGTCAGATATATATAGTCATGTGCGAAGCCGCTCTTTTCCTGTTTGTGAGTAGAATGTTTCACTTACAACAATACAATATTTATTCGCGGCTCACTTATTGAATGAATAAAGCAACTTTGTACGAAACACAGGGTAAAAATATAAGAGGAGAAAGAACGATGGTTTACTAAAGTAGCAATAGCGTTCCTATTTGTCTAGGGTGCACCATCAGGTTATTTTTGTGATGATTTTGGCTATTGCTGCAATACGTACTCTGAACCTCAAGAAGTGGTTAAAAGATTGGTTTAGAAAGCGTAAAGAATTTTCTCACGCTGCTCTTCGTGAGGAAACTGTAAAGGCGGAAGCTGAGGATTATAAAAATTATTCTTTCATGAGTGACATTTCAGATAATAAATAATTTTGAATGCACTGAAAAAACAAGATACTAATGCGAGAAAATGTATATTAGCGAATTGCAGTTAATTAGCAGGAAGATATTTTCAGGAAAATCATCCACGGTTATGTCGCAAGCAATCTTGCGACAGTTCATTTCCTGCTCACTCGCTATAATTACAATTTACCAATTTGGATAAGATTCATACATGAAAGTGTGCACAAAATAAATTAAATCGATTTCAAATTCTAATTTGACTGTTCTCATTTGAATTTCATAACATTTTTCTCCAGCAAAATACTTTCAGGATCTCGAAAGTTTGTAAATTTCTGTATATATATATATATATATATATATATATATATATATATATATATATATATATATACATATATATACATTATACATACATTATACTGTATATATATATATATATATATATATATATATATATATATATATAATTGACTAATAATTAGTAATTTGTGAGGGTAGACCGCGAATCTGTTAAAAGCGAATAACATAACTCAGTCCAAGTATCCAAGTCACAGCTCTTTCTGATTTTTTCCAAATCACTGATCATTCACCTATTTAGGAGTGAGACCGGACGGAATGAGCACTGAATTAAAGGATCTGTAGAAAAAGTAGATTTTCTTTTCTTTTTATTTTTTCTGTGTAGAGAGGTATTCAATGTAAAGTATACTAAATGCATTATGTTTTTGACTTTGGAAATACCATTTATATGTTAACAAATATAGAATCTGCAAAACTGTTAACTTGTACCACGTTCTTTCATTGGCAAGAACAGGAGAAGTGTCCTAATATTAATATGATTAGAGATGATCGTATTCGAATGCTTCGTCTTGATATTTTAACGTAAAAATGCTACTACATTTTTTACTCTCACTGACTATATATAGTAAGGGAAAGTATTGCGATCGTGAAAATTTTCGAATTCCAGTTTTCAACGGAAATACACGTTTTAGGGTCCTCTGAGTCCAACTAACCAAGTCCCGCAAAAAGGTCTGTGTGTGTGTGTGTGAGGTAACTCCCGGGCGGAAACGAAAAGTCCTATGAAACTAAAATTTTATATTTAAGACCAATAGAGGCCTGAGACGTCACAAAACCTTTTTCATCAAAATGGGCTTACCAGAAGAACCACTTTATACCATGCAATTTGCACCTTTTTATGATTTTCTCAAAAACGATTTTGATTAAACTCCCTATATCAATGTAAAATTTGATGGACTTTGATATCATTTAGGTTTCATTCTGATTAAAATAGTCTGACAGGGCTTCAAGGCCGATGATTCTATAAAAATAACTATATTATCTTGCTACCACTGATGAAAAACAGGTAAATACTCTTATATAAATTGAATGAATTCGATACCCAACGAAATGAGAAAACAGAAACAATATTTTTATAATGCATTTTTTCGTTTTTGAACATAAGAACAGTAATATATATGTATTATATACTGTTGGAAAGCTAAAGATTTTAGAAAAAATATTATCTTATACATAAGCTTTTAAAAGTTAATAGAGAGTGATGAAAAGCCGATAAAACTAAGTGATTATTTTAGATAATAATATAATAATTTTTTTAATAAAACACATGTTTCTATATAAATTCCATTTAATTAATTCTTTAATGGTTTCAACACATTTTTATCTCTTACTGAATTTCAAAATTCTTTAATCGATTCTAAAAATGGAGGTAAACGAAAGTCGTGTGTTGCCCGCACCAGATTTTTTTTTCTTATATCAAAATCATTTTTAGATTAAAATTAGAGTATAATTAGTTGTCTGATGTGCAATAAAAAATATTTTTTTTTTTTTACTGGGTTATATAGATACAATTCCACCACTGATCCCAACAAAAAAGGCAATATTTCTTCTTTTAACATCTATAGTGGAGCCAAATTGAATAAACAAACATTTAAATCTTTATTATAATATTTGTTATAATACCAATATAAAATTACATTAAGATAAGAGATCTGGTGCTCGCAACACTCGACTTTCACTTAAACTTATTTGTTAAAGTTAATTTAAGAATTTTAAATTAAGTTAGACTTAAATTAACGGAAACACGTGTTTCTGATTAAATAATTTAACGAGAGGACTTATTATCTGCAATAATTACTAAACTTAAGTTAATACTCTTTTCGTCTTTCTGTATTTCTTTTTACACATCTGTATATAAGATATAATTTTTTCTTTAGCTTTCTAATGGTATATTACTATTCTTGTGTTCAAAAAAACAAGAAATATGTTTAAAAATACTTTTGGTCTTTTCTAATATAGTTGTTTATCAAATTCGTTCAAATCGTATATTTAGCAGTTTCTTTATCAATCCTAATTACACAATATAGTTACGTTTACAGAATCTACAAACTAAAGATACTTTAGAGGAAGAAAATTTAAAATATCTTCATTTAAGCCCTGCCAGACTGTCTCAATCAAAATGGAACCTACATGATATTAAAGCCCAATTAATTTTACATCGACATTGCTAGTTTAATCAAAATCATTAGAGCCGTTTTTGAGAAAGGGGCAAAATGTCAGGTATAAAGTGATTCTTTATGTTCATCGATTTTGACGAAGAAGCTGTAACATCTCGGGCGTTTAATATATACGAAATTTCAGTTTCGTTTTTGTTATAAACTCACCACACACGCATAGATCTTACAGACTTGGATATTTGGACTCAGCGGATCCTAAAACGTATATTTTCGGTGGAAACTGAAATTCGAAAATTATATGATTGCAGTACTTTATATATATGTTTCATATATAGGTAAGTGTACTGTTTCTAGGTGATTAGGCCTTGATCACGGTCAGCCGCCAGGTTTTTCCCTATTTGGGTATCAACAGGTTTATGAGTATATATCAGGTTTATCCCTTGGGTATCAACTTTATAGCGGCTGGGTCTGCCCCAACAGGGTCTCTATACGTATATTCTATGGCCGCCCTCGGCTGAAATAACAGAATAAATATTATTCTACTACTGACTGGATTCGAATCCAGGATCCGCGGAGTTCGACTTGTTTCTACTGTTCACCAGTATAACAGTGACTTGTACTCTATTCACAAGAGCAAACCGCTCTCTATAAAAATTACATGTAACAGGTATTTAGTTTAAACAGCAATAAAGATTTGTAAATATTAGTATACGATAATTTAAAATCTTTAGATTTTCACGATTGACCTAAAATAATGAAAATAAGATAAAAAATGTTGCAATAATTCGGAAAGTCGTTTTCAAGACTTTTTCGATGACGTGTCCAATAATAGGATTTTAATTAAGTATAATAACGAACGATATTTAGACGAGGATTATAAAATGCCCTTTTTGGAAAACTTGGAATTTCCCATAAATTAGAAATACCCTATAAAAAGATTGTGTTTAGCTTGTGTATTTCGCTTCCAAGGTAAGTACCAATAACCATACCTTTAGTATTAAATTAATGTGATTTTATTTGAAAATTTATGGAAGTTTTGAATACACTAGCGAAAGCTGTGGTAACCTTAAACTTAATTCGTATCAACCCTTGGCTAGTTGAAATTCATTTCGTAGTGGTCCTACATTGTAAATCTCGACCTTCATAATCTGATTTGAATAGGTTTATTGGCTGTCCTTAAATGAATTGGGAAGGACGTTAGAAAAACTTTAGTACAGTCCTATTTTCCTTACATGGAGAAGGAAGGAATGCTGAACTCTGCCAAAAAAAAAAAAAAAAAAAAAAAAAAAAAATGTAATTCGATAATTTTCACGATCGTAATACTCTCCCTTACTAAGTATATATTTCATATATCCAGAAACAATTTTTATTGAGTAATATTACAATCTGTCCTAATTAGGACATTTTTAATAGTGATCAAGTACAACATTTATACTACATTCACAAAATATATACAAAACAATAAATTTATAAAATAATAATACAATATTCATATATACAATAAAGAATCAATGAGTATATGTACAAAAGTAACTCATACCTGCATACAATCCTTAAGCATAGAGACCGTGAGTGGAAAATCTAGCTAATGCTAGAACTCCAATATACTTGTTTACAAGAGGTCTCGAGGGGGTTGCAAGGGAGTCTGTAGCTGGAATGGATTAAGCAAGTGGATCGGGGTGACGGATAAGGTTCTGATAGAATTTGGAGAATTATGATGGAATAAGGTCTAAAATAAATAAGGAGCATTAACTATTCTTCGGAGGACTTTGGATTGAAAGGAGTGAATGCGATTTATGTTAGGAAATTTGGCTGTTCCCCACAGTTCAAGTCCGTATGTCCTGATAGGTTTCAGAACTGTCTTGTATATTAGCTGTTTATTTCATAAATAGGTGAGTGAAAGTAAAAATATTAAAAACAAGTCATACCACATAATCAGTCAGAAAGGTCACTGGCACTCGTTCTAAAACCTCTTCACCACCTTTGATCAAACCCTTTCCTGGAAAAACCATGTTACTGAAATCTTCCGTCGTATATTTTTCACATGAAAACTTCTGAATCACCTACGTCCTCTTCTTCCAATCGAAACCAGTAATCTCTTGGCTAGCCCCTTAATAATTCCCCACTTTGACTACTGCTGTGCGGTGAATGGGGGTGTCTCTGGAGATCTCAAGGCAAAACTAAAACGAATGTTCAATTGCTCTATACGCTTCATCTTTGGGATATCCAGAGACACCTCTATCACCCGATTTTACGAAGAGTTAAGGTGGCTTTACGCTTCCTTCCGCCGTAAGTACTTTCTAGCATCCTTCCTAAACCAAGTTATCCATTCCCGATGTCCGTTTTACATCTCGGATCTTCTTAAATTCAAATCCTTCGATAGTTCCCCTAACATCCGCTCGCGGCCTTAACGTATCATCGATCCACAGCTTTCGATAGATCATTCCTAATCCGATCCGCATCCCTACGGAACTCCATTCCTTCCAGCATCCGTGACTCCCAAACTCTTTCATCATTTAAATCCCGTCTATTGAGCCATTTACTGTCAATTCAATTCCCAAATAATCCCAATTAGATGCTGATTTCAGAGAAAATCAACAAATAAAGCAGACAGATTCGTTTATTTATTTAACTTTCATTTTCATAGATACATTCAGCAGCAAATATTATTCGAAACATTATCTTTTCAAAAATGTAAGATTAAATCATACATAATTTGAGAAGCATGTAAAGCCTTGCAATTTCTTTTTTTTTTTTTTTTTTAACTGTATATTTATAATTTTTCTTTATAATGTTATTATATTTTTAATTATTTAATTTTTTTTTCTTATTTTCACATTTTATTAGAATTTGTCTTTTGAGTTATTTTATTTTTTTCATTTTAATAATTTAATTCTATTGTCAATTATTTTACTTTAAGACCATTGTGTTATATTATTCTTAAGGAACTCGTCCTACAATAAATAAAGATTCATTATTATTATTATTATTAAAACAGGATACATCTCACAGTGCTCCTTATTTGAGTATATTATAAGAATCAAGTAACTGTCCGCTTGAAGAATCACGATTCCTGTTTGTTTTCAGAGTTTTATTCGATCCTAGATGACTTACTTATTGATTGACTTAAAATACAAATTCCCCGGGCCAAGAGATGCGGCAGAAGGAACGGATGCAGACTCGGAAGGCCTGGCCGAGAACGCTTCCTCCTAGACGTCCCCACTCCTTCCACCCACTAGGGAGTTCAGTCTATAGCACGGTCGTTGAAGAAGTGGTCCTCCAGAGCCCCATGGTCGTCCCCCCCGACTCCTACCCATGCACTCGAGGATGTCCAACGTGCTCTGTATCCTCACCTGTTCGCTGTCCCTCTTCTGCTGCCCTCCGAAACCTCCCGTCACTGAAATAGTCGAACCCACGGAGAGGCCGGCAACCACTGTCATATTTCTACATGGCACAGGTAAATTTAATTTATATCGATTTATAAAAGAAAATCCTAATCGGAGTTTTAAAGAATATGTATTGACGAAATTCTATGACTAAATTTAAGGTTAGGTTATTTTTTTTATGGGCTGATTATATATAATCATAACAAATGTGCTTAGATTAGGATTTATTTTTAGGTGTGAGGAATACAGTTTTCAAGAAACCTTATTAAAAGTACTGTTGTGATGAGATTATACACACACACAAATATATATATATATATATATATATATATATATATATATATATATATATATATATATATATATATATATATTTAGGGTTACTACCAAGCATAAAACCTATATGTTTTAATACCAAACATATTTTTCTATATTCACTAGAACCAGAGATATTAATTAAAATGTGTTTTTCGCGGTTGTTACAGCAACTTTTTCACTAAAATCGGCTGACCGGAAGTGCTACTTTATACCATGCATTTTTCACCTTTTCACGATTTTGATTAAACTCGCTATATCGATGTTAGATTTAATGGGCTTTAATATCATTTAGATTTAATTCTGATTGAAATAGTCTGACAAGGCTTAAATGCTGATATTTTAAATTTTCTTCCTCTAAAGTACCTCTAATTTTGTAGATTCTAAAAAAAGTAACCATGTCATCTGATTAGCATTGCTAAAAAACGACTAAATATGCAAGTTGAACGAATTTGGTAACCAACTTAGGGAGAAAAGAGCAAAAATATTTTTAAATGCAATATTTGTATTTGTGAAAATAAGAACAGTAATTAATATACATTTATAATATACCGTTGGGGAGCAAAAGATTTTAGAAAATATTTTATGATATACACAAGCTTGTAAAAGTTAAAAGATAAAACTAACTGATTGTTTCAGATAATTTATAACAGATAATAGATTTTTTAATAAAACACTTGTTTCTATAAAAATTCAATTTAATTAATTCATTAATAGTTTCACTCATTTTTATCTCTGTCTTTAAAAAAATTTTAATCGATTTTAACAACACAGGTAAGTGAAAGTCGTGTGTTGTCCACACCAGATTTTTATGTCTTGTTTTGCCTAAAAAAAAATCATCAAAACGGGTAGAAAAAAATTGGATCCTCTCCTTGTAAGTGTTGATTTATTGAAGGCACCCAAATAGTGGTCCGCGAGATTGGAAAATAATTTTTAATTACTTTAGAGTAAAATATTTGTAAAACAACAACTCTTGATCGTACATGCCCAACACAAAAAAATCTGGTGCGGGCAACACACGACTTTCACTTACCACGATTTTTAAAATCAATGAAAGAATTTTCAAATACAGTTAGAGATAAAAATACGTGAAAGTAATAGATAATTAATTAAATTGAATTTATATAGAAACATGTGTTTTATTAAAAAATCTATTATATTATTATCTGAAATAATCAGTTTTATCGGTTTTTCATCACTCTCTATTATCTTTTAAAAGCTTGAGTATAAGATAATATTTTCTCTAAAATCTTTAGCTTTCCAACGGTATATCATACATGTAAATTACTGTTCTTATGTTCAAAAGAAAAAAATTTCATCAAAAAATGTTTTTTTCAGTTTTTTCTTTTTGTTTTATATCAAATAAGTTCAACTTATGAATTCAACTGTTTTTTATCATTGGTAACAAGATCATATCATAAAAAATTTAAAATATTGGAATTTAAGCTCTTTCAGACTATTACAATCAGAATGAAGCCTACATGATGTTAAAGCCCATTAAATTATAATGTAGGGAGTTTAAGTCATTTTCTTTCTATAAAAAAAAAAAAAAAAAAAAAAAAAAAAAAAAAAAAAAAAAAAAAAAAAAAAAAAAATCTGGTGCGGGCAACACACGACTTTCACTTACCAGGATTTTGCTGGTTTCTGTTGTTTCCTTCCGAATGTTTACAGTAAAGTAAACAGTTACTAATCCTCTACCTTTGTATTATAAACATTAGCTTCTAAATCAATTACCCAATTTTTAGTATACCACCAAATATGGACAAGAAAACACGCGATTTTCGAGTAATATTTTTGTACGAGTTTAAACTCGGCCATTCAGGAGCTGAGGCCACTAGAAATATTTGCAAGGCGTTCGGGGAAGGGAGTGTTAATGAACTGACCATTTGCCCTTGGTTTGCTAAGTTTTCAGGATACCGACTTGGAAAACTTGCCCCGAGGAAGACCTCCGTCCATAATAGACAACGATGTCCTCAAACATACAGTAGAAGGAAACCCCTACCAAACAGTTAAAGGACTCCCAGCACAACTAAATGCAGGTGCATCTACCGTTTCCAGACATTTAAAGTGTATTGGAAAAGTAAAAAAAAGCTATTTACAAGTTTTTCAAACCATTTAAATCCATTAAAATAGACAATCAGAGCTCCTTTTTTTTTTTCTTTTTTTTTTTTTTTTTGCTTCAGTTGCATACCTCCATAATATTATAGAAAACCTATTAGCCAACATTTAAAATATGTTTACCCTTGAAAATTGTCCTTGAAACTGGAATATAACGTGAAACCTTCCATATCCTGTAATAGGAAATTAATTAAGTTATGATTTTTTTAAGGGAAGGTGGAAATCCAATCGATAAAAAAGAAGGCTGTTTCCTTCACTTCCTTAAGACTCATTCAATTTTCAATACAATATTCCTGCTAAAATGCCACCTTCAAGTTACAATAATTTCTAGAAGGACATAAAATATTATTTTCAATACTAACAATTCTTAAATATTTGCCTTCAAATACTATGAAAAATAACAAAAATGATTACATTTAAAGACAAGTTTTTTGTCTATATAAAAAAACAATATCGGACTTTCATAGAATATGTATTTAGAAAATGCTATGACTATATTTACAAGTTTTTCAAACCATTTAAATCCATTAAAATAGACAATCAGAGCTCCGTTCTTTTTTTTTTTTTTTTTTTTTTTTTTTTTTTTTTTTTTTTTTTTTTTTTTTTTTTTTTTGCTAAAGTTGCATACCTCCATAATATTGAAGAAAACCTATTAGCCAACATTTAAAACATGTTTACCCTTGAAAATTGTCCTTGAAACTGGAATATAACTTGAAACCTTCCATATCCTGTAATAGGAAATTAATTAAGTTATGATTTATTTAAGGGGAAGGTGGAAATCCAATCGATTCATAATAAGGTTGTTTCCTTCACTTTGTTATAAATCTTTCAATTTACAATACAATATTCCGGCTATAAGGCCTTCTTCAGGTAACAATAATGTCTAAATGGTATAAAATATTGTTTTTATAAATAACGATTCTTAAATATTTGCCATAAAAAGTCCATCACCTATCATAAAAATGTTTAAAATGAAAGTCCAAATTAATTTTTTATCGTATAAAAAAAAAAAAAAAAAAAAAAAAATCATATGAGACTTTAATAAAATATTTATTTTAAAAAATCTATGATTATATTTGCAAATTGTTTTAAACCTCTTTACTCTTGAAAGCTATCCTTGAAACTGGAATATAATTTGGAACCTTTCCTTTCCTGTATTAAAATATCAACTTAGTGTTGATTTATTAAAGGGAGGCGGAAAATCTAGTTGATAAATCACTGGTGCTTCGGCGAAAGGGATTGAGTCATTATTTTTATAACAAAAAAAAAAAAAAGAGGTTTCTTTATTTTAAAATAATATTTCGTTTGATTTTGTATTTTATTATAAAGAATTGCATTTTATTAGATAATATATTGCATGAATAAAGAAGCACTTAGACCGGATATAAAATAATTGTTCAAGACTTAGCAGCATCGTTCTGTAAACTTCCTATTCCAATACTTAGACAATCAGCGAAATAAGAAGGTTGTCTATTCACTCCACCCCTTAATTAAAACTTATTCAATTTACGACGTTTCGGTTAAAATGCCATCTTTGGGTAACAACAATTTCTAGAAGAATATCAAATATTATTTTCATAAATACAAATTCTTAAATATTTTCAATAAAAATTCCATCAATCATACCAAAAATGGTTGAAATTAAAGAAATATATGTATAAATATATATGTAAAACAAAATCTGGCTATTTCCGATAAAATAACCTGATCTTAACCAAAAAAAAAAAAAAAAAAAAAATGATCTTATTTAAATATGAAATATATTGTAAGGGAGAGTATTACGATCGTGTTTTTAGTACTATAAGTTGCAGATCTCCACTACATTAAAGAGAAACTATATAGTCAGCATTTAAATTTATTTACACTTTAAAATGGTCATTAAAACTAAAATATAACGAGGAACCTTCCATTTTCTGTATTAAAAAATGATCTTTGTGATGATTTATTAAGGGTGAAATTATAAATCAAAGAAGGCAGCCAATTCACTCTATCACTTTTTAAAACTCTTTCAATTAACGATGTTTAGGCTAAAATACCTTCTTCAGGTAACAATAATTTCTATAAAGACTTAAAATGAAATATTTTTTTTTTTAAATATTTAAAAAATTTAAATATTATTTATATTATTTTTTTTTTATTTATTTTATTTATTTTTTTTTTATAAGTTGCAGATCTGCTCTACATTAAAGAAAAACTACGTACACTCAATATTTAAATGACTTTACTCTTGAAAATTGTCCTTTGAGATGAAATATAAAGTAAAACCTTTCAATTTCCTGAATTTATAGGAAACAATAATTTCTAAAAGGAAATAAAATATTATTTTTATAAATAACGATTCTTAACAAAACTGGATTAACGTTAAACTTCTGCAGATTATGACATCTATTTAATCGAACAATTTGAAGGTGTTTACATAAAGTGGCCTTCTAACTAGAAAATAATTATTTATTCCCCTCTTTATTTATTTTTTTTTTTTTTACTACAATAATTAATTTTTTTTATTAAGATAATTTTAACATATTTTTCTTTGATTTTAAGAATGAAAAATAAATACCCAAAATTAATTTATTGTCATTACACATTTTTTTTCTGGCTTCATTAATACATATATTGGTAACTTATAAAGTCTCATATATTTATGAAGAAACTTCCAACAAAAAGATTACATTTTATGTAACACTGTGTATAGATATATTTATATAAAATGATTCAGATTTAGATAAATGCTAAAATTAAAATTTACATCCTGTTTGCTAATTATATATCTTTATAAAACTTATCTTTATGCTTTTTTTTTTTATATTGTGCATTTACGACTTCCAGTGACCTTCCATCTTCAGAACAATTTCCTAATATATGCTTAACCAAGACTCTCTAAAACATTATTATGCATTTCTATGTCTTAAAAATAATCATTATATTAGTTCTTCTAAAATTTACACTGTCCTATTTTTTCTTTTCAATAATACATAAGTAATTTTATAATTTCATAAGTAGAAATAATCGGGAGCCAGTCGTTTAACAATATTTTAATTTTGTCTACGTTTCGGTTCAGGGCTGCAAAGATCATAACAACAGAAGAGATACATATCAATAAAATATTACAATGGAAAATTATGAATGTGTAACGAAAATAAAACCATACAAAAATATTTAAAATACCAATAATAATAAAATGATAAATAAGATGGTGATAAGTATAAACTACATTGCATGCGGAAAACCTATACAGATACTCTATATTCTAGAAATGGTCTAGATAGGAAAATTAAAATAAGGAAAAAAGAACCAAGCTCCAGGAGTTTACTTCAATCTGCGAAACAATGAATAAGTAAAATGTTTAACCTGGCAGATGGCCCTAGAATTTTTAAAGGGAGTGAAAAATCCAATGTTATGCTGTCCTTCAGAGGGAACGTAAAATGGTGATCCAGAGCCTGTGTTGAGTCGGGTACTCGTTAAAGATACCCATCCTAATTAAACTTGGATAGGCAAAAATTAGGAATTCGATTATAGTATCGTCCGATCGTGTAGTAGTATAAAATGAAGATAAGTGAATAAAAATAACCTAAAATTTAAAAATAGTACAATAAGGTATTTATTCAAATACTTATAAAGATATCAAATATTATTCTTTATCTTCTGCAATACATTATACATCTTCTGTTCTTTAAGCTAATCATTTTCGAAGTTTTAGACAATGACCAAATTTAAGGTTGTGATTTTAAAACAATAGCAATTATGCTACATAGAATGTTAAATTTGTCCTTGTAGAGCGTGTGAAGAGCCAGGGCTCCACAAATATTTTTCGTTAAGGTAATATAAATAATTTCCCAACGACATCTCGCGGCCCTCTGCACATCGTCTGCGGACCACCAGTTGGGGACCAATGCTCTAATGGTTTTTTCCCTTCAGCTTGTCTGATTCAATCCTTGCTTCTTCTTCCATTCCTGAAAATCCTCCGAGGCGTCTGAAAATAAGATGGCCTCGATACCTTCTAGTGTAGATAGCTTGTCTAATACATAAAGGGGAAAAAACAAAATTTGTACTATATTGGTTCTAGGTCGGTAACATAAAATTATAAAAAGTAGAATCTGAGGTAATTTTTATAGTTATTGAAGAAATATATAAAAGAATGAAGAAGAAATAAAAAAAGTTACAATTTGAGAAGGCGAAAGATGTTGGAATATGTCGCTTTAATGTTTGGCGGATACCGAATATTTTTCCAGATGAATGTATATAGCTTAGTCGTTTTTTATAATTAGGGATTGGTTGTCAAGGTTTCAAAATCAAAATTATGGTCGAGAGATATAGATAATTGTGAGGACAACAGGTTAAGGTTAAAGACGGTATATTTATGTTGATAAATTATTATTTTTTTTTGGTTTGTTTCGCATATTCATTTTAACTTTTTCGTTTTTATTCGATACTAGGCTCAGAATGCGAACCCCCAATAACGCAGCTACTGAGCCTAGTAACTAATGAATCCGAAAAAGCTAAAATTAATCTCTACTTGAGCGGGCGCACTTAAAAAGAATAGTATAATCATTAGGCAAACCATCTGTAACGCAGCTAATGAGCCCAATATTGAATGAATACGAAAAAGTTAAGATAAATCGATATTTCATATTGCGATCTTAAAATCAAAATTAAATCCCCTATGATCCTAATAACAGCCCTAGTTTCGAAAATGTCCGAACAGCTAAAATTAATTGATACTTCGTAAAAAAATCTTGAGTAATTATATGTAAAGGGGCCTCTGAGAACAGTTTATAAGCTACATAGTTTAACAACATAACCGATAATTAAAATAACCATGAACCATAAAATTATGTTGACTTGATTTTTATTGAAACTGAAAAAGGTTGAATATGATTTGGAAAAGGTTGAATTTGATTTGGAAAAGTTTAAATTTGACTTGGAAAAGGTTAAATTTGACTTGGAAAAGATTGAATTTGATTTGGAAAAAGTTTAATTCGACTTGGAAAAGTTGAATTTGATTTGGAAAACGTTGAATTTGATTTCGAAAAGATTGAATGTAATTTGGAAAAGGTTGAATTTGAAACGGAAAAGGTTGAATTCGACATGAAAAGGGTTGAATTTGATTTAGAAAAGGTTGAATTCGACTTGGAAAAGGTTAAATTCGACTTGGAAATGGAAAAGGTTGAATTCGACTTGAAAAAGGTTGAATTTGACTCGGAAAAAGTTAACTTTCCCATACCAGAATCTTTGCTTAGACACTTAAACAATTTTGTTATTATACAAATTTTAATCATGTGATGATCATATAACTTTTGATGGGATAAACAAATTATCGCCCACCTTGCTTACAAACTAAAACTAACTTAGGCTTGATTCGTATTCCTAAATCTGAGAGTCACCTGTGTTCACTACTATTGATCCAGACGAAACAGACGATAATATAGTCAGATAGAGCCTATTCGTTATTTCACAATGATGAAGCATTATGGTAAGTACTTGTTTGGTATTACTACCGGCATTTCAATCAGTAATCAAGGTCAGCATTCCTAATCACGACATACAATAAATCGCTGAAGGGGATGACATTACACTTTAGCTGTAAAGTATAAGTTCCACCCTATATATGGCAAATATTATACTTTCTAACAGCTTTCTATCGCTATTTTATGCATCTCTATTAAGACCATAATTTCTAAAAATTAGTTTCAATTAAACATATCTCCTTTTTTTTATATATATAGTTTATATTTATTGATTTTTAATTACTAATAACTTTCTAATATGGTTATTATCTCAAATTAAATATTCAGCATTTAAGTCCTATCAGACTATTTTAGTAAGGATAAATCCTTTTTTGACCATAAAGATAATAAATCCTTTTTAAGACCATTTAATAAAATAATGGTACACCGAGTATGATTAAAATGATTAGAGATTTTTTTTTTCTATATCAACGTCTAAATTATTAAGAAGATTGGTTGAACTTGCCTAACTAACAACATCATACTACACACATACACTAATAGGTTTCTATTTATTTACGTTATTTATTTAATTTTTTTTTTTTTTTTTTTGCAAATATAGGTTACTTAGACTCATGTATACAACACACAGCATATAATCCCAGATTTAATTTTGTTTTAAGACTGGAATACTCCTTATTATATATTTAATTTAAGTGCTACTTTATACCATGCATTTTGCACATTTTTACGATTTTCTCATTAATGGCTTAACGATTTTAATTAAACTCGCTATATAAATGTAAAATTTAATGGACTTTAATGTCATATAGGTTTCATCTTGATCGAAATAGTCTGATAGGGCTTAAATTCCGATATTTTAAATTTTCTTCCTCTAAAATACCTTTAATTGTGTAGATTCTAGAAATATGACCATATCATCTTAACAGCATTGCTAAAAAACGGCCAAATATACAAGTTGAACGACTTTGATCGGCAAATTAAGGAAAAAAGTGCAAACAGATTTTTTAATGCAGTTTTTGAAAATGAGAACAGTACTGTACACGTATATTATACCGTTGGAAAGCTAAAAAATTTAAAAAAAGATATGATATCCTAAAGTATCAATCTTCCCAACATATGTAATATTTAAAAGCTATAGATGATAACTATCCATTGTCACAGAACCTGTATTTTATTGTTAAGTGAAGTCTTAAACGACCAGACAATTATTATTTATATTGTACTTTTCTTGTTATTCTTAGGGGACTACTCGTCCCAGAATAAAATTGCTTTTCATTTCATCTTATACACAAGGTTTGTTCGTTTATTTATTTAACGCCACTTTATGCTACTATGGCTAATCGGAGGATGCTACAGTGGGAGTCCTTAATTTTGTCTATCCAGGTTTTATTATAATAGGGATCTTTAACGAGTATCTGACATCGCACAGGCTCGGGAACACCTTTTAACGTCCCCTCCGAAGGACGGCATAACTAAGGATTTTTAACTCCCATTTAAAAATCCTAGGACCAACTGCGGGTTTGAACTCGTGACCTTTACACAAGGTAGTAAAAGTTAATTTAAGTTAGTTTTCTTCACTTTAAAAGTTTTTTTTTTTTTTTTTTCCTTCTTCTTGGCATTGGAGCTCTCCATACAGCCAGTCTCAGCACTTTAAAAGTTAAATTGTTGAAAAACTGGTAAAACTAACTGATTGTTTTAGGTAATAATATAATAGATTTTTTTAATAAAACATATGTTTCAATGGAAATTCTATTTAATTAATTAGAACAAAGCATGTACTTTTAAATTAATATTGTAATTTATATTGTCTAGGTTTTTTTTTCTCGTGTTGTTTTTCCTTAAGCAAAACATTTCATTATTATCATTATGTAAATCGAACGATCATTGAAACTACGATTATATTATCATGATAAAAGGATATCTGAAATCATGTAAGAAAACTTATTTGAAGCTATATGTACTTGTAAATATTGTATATAAATAAATATTATTATTATTTAATTAATTCTTTATTAGTTTCACTCATATTTATATCTAACTGTAATTGAAAATTCTTAATCGACTTTAACAACGGAGGTAAATAAAAGTCGTGTGTTGCCCGCAACAGATTTTTTTTTTTTTTTGGTTAATCACAAAGGTTCATTATTGAAAATGATATACCAATTGATTACTAATTATTAAAATATTTTACTATAAATACAAATAATAATATTAAGTCAGATCCAACAGTTGATTCGGTAATCCAGACGCCGCGATGTGAAAATTCATTTCTAACAATTTTGCGCAATGTCAACTATAAGGTCAAATGCAGTCTCGTCCCGGTTTCTCCTACTTTTTTCTTCTGACTAAAACCCTTATTAAAATTGACATTACGTAATTAAAATTAAAATTACTGCTCTTTTACGGATATGATAATTAATAAGTAGCAACAATACATGATGCAAGTTTTGTGAAAGACGCTGCAAGTTAAAACTATCGGCCTTTGATGGAAATAGCAATTAAAAATTAACAGCAATACTTTATGCAATTTATGGGAGATACCTAGTTTACAGTTTGTCCTTCCTTTCTTTTAAGATGCATGGTTGCGATGCATGGCCTCTTACTCAATGTATGCATCTACTTAATGTTCCAAGTCTCTCTTATAATTTTTCCTAAAATCACTTTTCGCTTTTGTTCTTGTAATTTATAAATGTAAGATCTTGAAAAAGAACAGACCTCGTTCTCTCCAGCAGCTTTCAGTTAAAAATAACCATAGAGCTTGGCCAAATGACATTAAGTATCTGGGATTAGTCGTGAATAAAATATTGACTTTTACTCAGCACACAAATTATGTGTGATACGAAGATAACAGAGCTCAGTGTTTTTTATTCTTATACTTGAACAAACGCTCTAAATTAAATATAATAAATTATTGTTATATAAGACTTGTCTAGGACCGATTCTCACTTACGCATGCCCAATATTCAGCTATATGTGTAAATCAAATCATAAATAACTGCAAACAAACCTTTGAATAATGCAATACCAAGCAACTTAGTAAAGAAATACTGGATATTATACCAACAAAAAAAAATCTGGTGCGCGCAAAACACGACTTTCACTTACTTCCGTTTTTAAAATCAATTTAAGAATCTTTTTTTTTTTTTTTTCGTATGTATTTCTTTATTTCCAGATCGGCTACGTGAGCCATACGTGGGTTTATATAAAAAAAAAGTTATTACAATTACTAGCTATAGACAAAGGAGGGGTATAGTCTCATGCAAAAACACCCCTAACTATTTTATGTTTGTAATTATACTGAACAGTTAAATAAAATTGTTGATATAAATCAAAACAAACACTTGAAATAATATTGAACACAAGAATGAAATGAAACTAAAAGTAAATAAGTTCATGTGAGATAATACATTACTACATGTATATAGTAATTAAAAAAAAGAAAGAAGATAAAGTAAATGAAGCTTTAAAAGAATCAATGAATAAGTAATTAACTTTAAAAAAAAATAAAAATAAAAATTACATTAAAATAATAATAATAAATGGAACATAATAGATTGGATAAATGCTAATTTAGTAATTTATAGATAATAAATATTAATTTAGGAAAGATAATTTAGTAATAATTAGTTAGAAAATTAAAGATTATAAACAAAAAAAAGATTAATAAGAAGATCACAGAAGAACGTCTTACAGAAGTCTGGGTTTGAGCCGGCGAGTTGTCGTTTGAACCCCGATGTTGTAGGCTACGGCACCTCTTACTGCTGGGAGCTGTGAGTGGTATTTAGTGAAGCGATCTTTGATGAAGTTATCGATAGGTTCAATTTGAAGTTCACGGTGCAGTTGACTGTTTCTAATGAACCAAGGAGCATTAACTGATAAACGAAGAATTTTGTTTTGAAAAGTTTGGAGCTTTTTTCTTTTAGTTGAGGAAGCTGCGCCCCACACTTTACAACCATACATAAGTAGTGGCCGAAGTACAGTTTTATAAATAAGTAATGTTGTAGCAGGTTTCAGATTAGATTTTCTATTTACGATAGGATATATCATTGCCAATCTTGCATAGGCCTAGGTTAATTTTATATTAATGTGGTGGTTCCAAGTTAGGCGGCGATCGAGAAGAATTTTTGAATACCGTTAGAGATGAAATAAGTTTAAAGAATTAATTAAATTAATTTTCGATAGAAAGATGTGTTTTATTAAATAATCTATTATATTATTATCTAAAACAATTAGTAAATTTTATCCACTTTTCATCACTCTCTATTATATTTTACAACTTTGTGAAAAAGATAATATTTTTTTCTAAAATTGTTAGTTTTTCAACGGTATATTATACATATATAAATTATGGTTCTTATCTTAAAAAAAAAAATACGTTAAACAACTTTTTCACTTTTCTCTTTCAGTTGATTATCATATTTGTCCGACTTGTATATTTAGCCGTTTTTTATCAATGTTAGTAACATGAAATGTTTATTTTTTTCGAATCTACAAAATTGTAGATACTTAAGAAGAAGAAACTTTAAATTATCGGCTTTACAGACCTGTCTATTCCAATCAGCATGAAATCTACATTATATTAAAGCCCATTGAATTTTCATCGATGCAGCGAGTTTAATCATAATCTTTGGAGCCGTTTTTGGGAAAATCGTAAAAAGGTTCAAAATGCATGGTATAAAGTTCATAAAAAACATGAAATTTTAGTTTTGTATATTCCATATATTGGTAAGTAATAGTACAAGAAGGTATGTCCATTAACGAACTAAACATATATTACTGTAATATACATTCGTAGTAGTTTCTTTGTTTTGTTTTTTAATTTTTTAATATTTATTTTTGGTTTTATTCATTAATATGAAATTATATCCTGTGTTCATGTTGCCATTTGGTTAATTAAGGGTCTAGTAAACCTTTGGTACAGTGTATGGTTTTTTATATTGCAATAAGATTATTAAAAAAAAAAGAAAAAAAAAAATCTTGAATCTTTTTAGTCCATCAAGAAAGTGCGAAAACTTTCTACTCCTATTATTATTTTCAGCGGATCATTGACAGAGTAGTACGTCTTTTAGATAAATAGGACTCAGCAAATTCTCTTGATAGTCGGTTTCCCATTTTCACTGGGCACGTATTTTCACTCTAACTCTAAAAATGAGCGCTTATCTTCGTTTCCGTTTTCGATTAGAAATATTTGTTGGAACTTTACGATCCGTTGTATTGTAATGAAATGATTATGGCAGGGAGCGGTTCAGGCAAAACGCAGGTCATTTGGATTCGCTAGGCGGTCAACTCATGATGTTAAAATGCATTTGGAATAACAAGAAGAAGGTAGTGTTTGTTGCAGGTGTATATTCATGACATACCACAGCTATGAGTGGAGGCCGACCTACCGCAAGTCTATTTTCGTTAGTGTAATTTTTAAATATTTAATAGAACAAAATATTGAACAACTTAAAAATATTAAATATATATTGCTATATAACAGATATAATGAAATTGTTACTTTGACTTAGCTACTGTGAGTGTCAAAAGTATTCGGAATACACATTTCTTTTCATCTAATAAGTGTATTACACAACTATGAATTTATATAATTCATTTTCACTCATAAATCTTTAAAAGACACTCCCATAAAGAAAACTCACTGACCAGATAACCGGAAAGTTTTTTTTTTTTTTTTTAAATATCCGATTAATAATATAAAATTACAAGATCATTCAAAGTCAAAAGTATTTGGAAATCGTAATATTCTATTCTTTAATGGTTTCAAATTTTCACTTATCTTAGACATAATTTTATGTTCTAAATAATTCTTCTCCCTCGTGTAACATATACCCAACCTTGGAAAGTTTTTTATTTTTTTATTTTGGAATAAGGCCCTAAAATAAAAATGCAACGATTAACAATTTTTTAAAAGAGAAATTGTTGAAATATTTAAAAAAATTGATGAGAATATCTGGATGGTTGTATATAGTCTCCATAATATAATAATAAAATATAAAAGCAAAAAAAAATGAGCGACCAAAAAATATTAAATGTTACAACTGAAAGACTAATTATTCATAAAATAAGAAAACAATACCTGAAATGATCAAACCTTAGTTTGGTTAGAATTGGACTGATTGAAATATTACTTAATAAAGAACCGTTTCTCAAAAAAAAAAAAAAAGAGTATAGTATTGAAAGTTTTTACAATATATGAATTAAGATAACTTTAGGAAAGTGCTGTTTGAAGGTCTCATATTCTTCTTTTCAAATATATTTAATCAAGTGCTTTAGCTAAAACAAGGCCTTAGATGATGGATCTGTAATCAAGTTCTACGTATGTATATTGTATTTTGTAGATTGACTTGGGAGTAGTATAGCAACTCTAAACGTGAGATGATATCGTCCTTTTTAAATCTCAGTCTAGCCTTTGCAGGCAAACTCGCCAACAAAGCTAACGAATTCTCAAATTAAACATGATGTTTAAAATGTATTGTGCTAAAAATACAAAAAAAAAAAAAAAAAAGAAGAAGATAGGAGCAGTTTATTTGACATCATTTTAAATGTAAAACGTATGCATTTATATTCAATCCCACAATCAAAACATTAGATATCTTCTTTTCCTTTAAGGATGTAAATCAGTCATCCTTCTGTTGTTAGGCATATTTTCAATAAAAAACTTTTCCAGTTTTTTTAGCATTGCGTTTTATAAATTTCCTTTCGAATCTGACATAAAATAATGAAAAATATTGTATATCAATATCAGGTTTAGTTATCAGATATAAACACTTGCTAAAAAAAATTAAAAATTATCATTTTGACTTCCTTCTCGTGTGCCATTGAAACTTGCTAATTCTTCTGACCATCTTAACGGCATTGTTCCTTGTTTGTCATAGCCAAGATAATAGAAGCACCTATACAGGTCACACAGAACATAACATTATCCTGATGATACCCCAAGCTAATTCTACAGAAGGACAACAAAAAAAAACATAGTTTTTATCAATGCCATCTTAATGAGATATTCTTATTATTATTATTTTTTTTATATTTGTGGTTTGTTGATTATTATATCACGCACTCAGTAAAACAATGCTTTATTTAAAAAAAATATCAATTTAAGAAAATGCATGACTTTTACTTACCTCCGTTGTTAAAATCAATTTTAGAAGTTTTAAATAAATTGTTAAAGAAATAATTAAATTAAGTTTGAATAGAAACATGCGTTTTATTACATTATCAATTATATTATTATCTACGACAATCAATTTGTTTTATCGGCTTCTCATAACCCTACATAAACTTTTAGAATAGTAAGTATAAGATAATATTTTTTTCTAATATCTTTAGCTTTCCAACGGTATATTATATATTGTATCTATATATATATATATATATATATTATATATATATATATATATATATTTGTATGTTGTATCTCATTTACTAGATGTATATCATTATACAGTTGTAAATAGCAATAAATCTATTTTTTTTTAATTTTTGCAATTTTCTCGATTAGTTGGATATCGAATTCGTTCAACTTATACATTTACCTGTTTTTTTAGCAATGGTAATCAGACGACATGGTTAATTTTTTTCGAATCTACAAAATTAAAGGTACTTTAGAGGAATAAAATTTAAAATATCGTCATTTAAGCCCTGTCAGACTATTTTAATCAGGATGAAACCTACACCATATTAAAGCCCATTAAATGTTACATCGATATAGCGAGTTAAATCAAAATCGTTAGAGCCGTTTTTGAGTATATCGTAAAAAGACACAAAATGCATGTAATAAAGTACATCTTCCGGTCAGCTGATTTAGCCCGGGAGTTACCACACACACACACACACACAACATTTTGCGGGACTTGGTTATTTGGATTAAACAAATAATCGTGATTCAGATTAAATAATCGATAGATTATAAAAAAATATAAATTATTGTATTATCAAGAAATAAGTTTTTTCCATTCTTATCTTTCTCCATTACATTTCATATATATGAGACAACATTATTTTCTCTTAGCTTTCTAACCGTATATTATACATTTATGTTACTAATTTTTTGTTCGAAAATAAACAACCGAAAAAAATGTAATGACTCTTTTCTCTTCTCCTTTAGTTGGTTACCGAAATCGATCAAGTTGTATATTAAGCTGTTCTTATACAACGATAAAAAGGTGATGTAGATAGTTAATGTTTGGAATCTATAGGAGAAATTAAAGGTACTTTAGAGGAAGAAAATTTAAAATATCGCTCAAAAAATGACATTTAAGCCCCGTTAGACTATTTCAATCAGAATGAAACTTACATGACCTTAAAACCCATTAAATTATAAATCGATACATCGAATCGAGTTTAATCGAATCGGAAAAAAAAAATCGTAAAATTGTGTAAGATGCAGATTATAAAGTAGCTTTTCTGTATAACTCTTTTGTGAAAAAAAAAAACATTTCAGGTATATAGGAATCTAGGGAAGCGGCGTGGTCTATTGGATAGAGCGCTAGTTTACTCTCCGGGTCCTGGGTTCGAATCCCGGCTGTGGCGGAATATTATTTCTTCTGTTATTTCAGCCCGGGAGCGATCCTGGGTATGGAGACCCTCCTGGGTTACACCCAGCCTCAATCAAGTGGGTACCCAAAAATGGAGAAGAAAGCTGGCTGCTGAGCGTGGTCTCGGCCGAATCACCTCATTGCACGGTCGTTGGCCTAGAAACAGTACGAATCGTTACAGTACTAAGCCCAAAACTCTTAATGGGTTGTAGTGGTACAGGTTTTTTTTTTTTTTTGTAATCTAAAATATAAAATTTCGGTTGCATACACCTTTTTTCATTTTTAATTATTTCCTTACATTTTTCGATTTCGACTTACCCCATCTAGACTTAATCATTTGGACTCAGAGGACCGTAAAACGATTACTTTCCTAGAAAACTAAATTCTAAAATTTTCACCATCGTAATACTTTCTCTTTCTATAAATTTCATTTATATGTAAGTGAAATTAATATGAATTGTAGAAAAAGTTTTTAATCAGGGCTAGGTTTTTTTACACTTAATGTAATTTTGGTTAAAATATATTTGTATCACGTGTTATATTATATATATCTTTTGATCATTCCATTTGTGCCAAAAATTTTTTGGTTGAGAAAAATGATTTCCATTGGCGGATAATAGTTATCAAAAGTTACGATTATTCTCGGCAAAGCCAGCGGTTGCATTTTTGGAACACTGGGTAGAAATGGATTATTTCATGGGCCATGCCTTGCTGTTAAGCTATCATATATAATCCTATTGTTAATAGTAACAAGTAACGTTTTTGATAAAGTTTGTGATCTTATACCGAGCAGAGTAGAACATGTATCAAGAGGAGCCGCTAAGCCTAATTAGCTGCTTCATAGGTATTGACAGACAGCCATCTTCAAATTATTCCCATTGCTTACCCAAAGAAGTACTCGTTTACCCAACTAAGTTTGATCCTCAAACAGTTTCTCTCAAAGGATTTCATTTCGTTAAGCTCGATGATATGATTTATTTCCTCTCCCGCGTCCGCTGTTTCATTGCCGTCTAGTCCACTGTAACCCGGAATCCAGTAAATAAGTCAACAGCAATTCCTGAATGATCTCCCGATGTGGAGGCCACGTTTCTAGGTCAAGAATCAGCTAAATTCCAGCCTTGGATTAAGTCAAGATTACTATATTCTGTATCTCTATATCCGCTACCTTATTTAGCCAGGTAGTTAGCATGGAGTGTAGATAGTAGATAGCATGAACTTCGCTTTAAAATTTTATTTATATTATTTATAATATATTTATTTAAATTTACAACTGTATTGAAAAATACAATGAGTTAAATGGTAATTACTCATGGTAGAGTCTTGCAAAGGAGCTTCCCATTGATAGCATTTTAAAAAATAATTTAAAACAAATTATTCTTTTTTCTCTGTCGTTCTTCCATCCATCTTTTTTTTCTGTCGTTTAGGACGATTGTCAGAAATACGGATGATAGGTGTTAGTTTGTTTTTTATTGCATTTTTTCAACAAGTGTTTGACTCAATGTTGACTTTTCTGCATTACGAAAAGCTTTCTCAGTCGTGTTTTTTATTATTTCCCCTGGAATCAAGCTCACTAAATCAACTTGATTAGGTTAACATTTATTTACTTCTTTCGCAACCTCCTTGGCATTGACCTGGAATTTATCTAGAGGAGAAATGTTAAATTCCTAAAATCGAATTTTGGTGTTCGTACTCGTTATTGTAAAAAAAATATTTTATTTATTCAAAAGTTACAAAATATCGATAATAACACTTTAAAAGACAATAATGACAATCTTGATAATAACAATATGGCTATACTAGATCTGACATAGATTACGTACCGTAATTACTGCGAGGACTTGAAGAGAGTGTGTGTTCCCTGGGAGAAGGGACAGGGTATATATAGGTTAATAGGACTGCTGAATAAGATTCAAGGAATATGGTGTGATCTGCAGGTGCACTATGGCCTCATGGTGGCGTGACTCCTCCGTCCTTATGAGAGTGAAGCCCACTGAACTCTAAATTTAAGGATTTGGGACGGTTTGTCTATTCTGTAAATATTGAAACCAAGCTCTGGCTCTGCCATCAAAACATTAGGTGGTTGAGGATGGGTACTTGGATTATCATTTGAAGGATTAGAACACAGTAATTCCAGTTTACAATACTGACGATAAAGATTATAGCATAAAAGATATAAACATATTACATAAAATATATAAGAAATAAATTGGGATACAGTTATATCATAAGGTTCTAATTCTTCTATTTCTATATTACTTAAGTCTATTTGTTGTAATTCCTCAAAAGTAAAATTTGTTGATACAATAGTTTTATTATTAACAGAATGATAGGAAATAAAAGGAATATTTACATTGTCAACATAAGAAAGTGGTACATTTATATTTACAAATTTCTCATTTTCATTAAGATTAAGGAGGCTAGTAGATGGTAGATGATACATTTGTGTGTTTGTTACACTAGTTGTTACATTGCTAATATTAAAGGTTAAATATTGGTGTAATGTGGGTATAAGTTTGATTATAGGGTTTGTTCTTATTTCTACAGCTTTACAATCATTTAATTCTATATTCTTACATAATTCTAAAATACATTTGTCCTTAATCTCTATCATGTCTTTACAGTAATGATGATTATTGAATTTAATACAATTTCCATTGTAAAACGAATTTTTAAATCTAATGATTAGTTGTTCTTTAATCTTTAGAGTAATGACTTTATTATTCCTTGTAACTGGATATGACATAGCATAATAAGTTGTTTTTGGCAATGATCTCAAAGGGATTTTAATAAAATAATAAATTAATCCTGTATCTGATAGGGAACAAAATGTGGAGCTAAGTAACCAGTTTAATTCTACATTTTCTGTGATTGGTTCTCCGAACGGTATGTTTAATTGTTCTAGTTCTCTAGTCGTTAATATGCTTGGATGGGTAATTCCTAATTTACATTGTTCTAAGGAAAATTCTATATCATTTAATTGATTTTCTACTAAATCTAATACGGCTAATAAATCATGATACATTAACTTAGTAAGAGCTAAATCTGTAAAATTATTTATTTTTTCTATACTATCCTTATATTTATTTAAAACAATTATTTCTTTATTAAGTTTAGATGTTAATTCTTTATTTAATCCTAATCTAACATTTTCATTATGCTCTATGTGATACATATTTCTCTCGATTTTATTTAAAATATTATCATACTTTTCTTTGTCATCGGCGTCCATATTGCCGGTGAGCCAACTAATAGCATTGCCTAGTCCGTTAATTAAACCTCTTTTTGATCGGTTATTCCGATTTATATTTACAATATGATTAATTTTTTCTAATATCTTGTTATATTTTTGTTCAATAATATTATGCAAAGTTTTATATTCATTACTAATTGTTAATACGTCAATGCTAATCTTAAGGGTTTGAATTTCTCTTGTTAAATTTGTAAGATTCTTATAATGTAAAAATGTGTACCAATCTTCAATTATAAAAGATGGATTAATTTGTACGATGGATGCTCCTGGTCCGTCAGATAAATCTTGTATTAGCAGGGTCTGTATCTGAACCGTAAGCGCTGCGATCAGAAGATACTTGAAACAATTCGTCGTCGAACTCAAAGTCATCTTGGCTGACTCCTGTAACATTAGACGTTTCTATTTCTTTTATGACATTCTCAATATCTTCATCAGTTATTTCTGGGTTTTTTTGACTTGTACTAGGTTTATTATTATTATTATTTGATTTCTTTTTCTTAGTGACCTTTTTCGGTCGTTTGACTTGATCAGGGTGGAGTTTTTTCTTTCTACCTTTATTTCTATTTTGAAATCTTTTATCAACATACTTTCCTTTTTCGTATTTAGGATCTATTTTCTTTTTCTGTTGTCTCTTTATATACACATCTTCCGGGATTTCTATGTCTTCTCTATTTTCATTTAACTTGCCTATTTTTCTCTCTTTATTTTGTTCTATACCTTTCTTAGTTATTTCGAAAAGCTGCTTCATTTTCCGATGGTACTCATGAACAAGATATTCTTTTATTTCCGGGGATTCATTATAAGTTTCATTAGTGATACCGAAAGTTATTTCGTTAGGGGTCATTTTAAGATCTTGATTAAGGGAATTATTATATGCTGTCGTTGCTTGCTCTAACTTATCTTCCTCTTTATCATCTTTGTTTTCTATGTTTATAAGTCTTAAAATTTCTAATAACGAAGAGCTTGCTCGATTAAGCAATCCAAGAGAGTTAGGGTGATTGGGGGTAGTATAATGTAATTCAATATTTAAGTAGTTTAGAAAATCTTTAAACAAGTTATTGTCGAATTCTCTTCCGTTGTCACATGATATTTTTTGGGGTTTTGGAAAATATGCTAAATATTTTTTCAATACTTTCATGCTTTCTATGGCATTATAACTCGTTGCGTAATAAGAAAATATTCTTTTGGAAAAAGTATCTACTATTAAATAAATGTAATAATTACTCATGTGTAAGGTATCAATCATTAAATCTGTAAAGGGTTTCTCAGGTGTGGGAGTAATTTTAAATTTTTGTTTTATAGGTCTTCTATCGTATTTGCCTTTTCCACATGTGTCACATTTGTTTATAATTTCTGTGATATGATCTTTCATATTGGGCCAATAAAATTTGGTTTTCAAAACTAAATATGTTTCATTTATACCTCTGTGGCATGTCTTGGCGATATGATAATCAAGGATAAGTAATTTCTGGTCTTCCGTGTTCTTTACATCTGGCAATAGTTTATAATATCTTTTAATTCTATTTGTGGGAAATTTTTCTCTAATGAGTGATGCAACTTTATTAAATAATGCATTATACCAATTATTTTCACTTTCTATAGAATCTGATATGGGTGAGCAGTATATGCCGTAAGTTATATTTGGTCTTAAGATTTCTAAAAGTTTTTCTTCTATTTCAAAATCTTTTTCATGATAAGGCCAAGTAAATTCAATTGTTGTTCTTTGCTTATTATTGAATATTGTTTCGCGTTGAATTTTCGCGTGTCCCTTTTTTATTATTATTTGATTTTTCTCAACATTTACTGGTCTAGATTTATCATCAACTATTAAGATTCTGTTATCGGAGGATTCTGTGGAGTGCTGCGTTGCTAAAGAAGATATATCATCTTGAATTATTTCTTGGTGTTCACCATTATTATTTTCTTCTATGTTTTCATCATTATTAATTCCTTCTAAGTTTTCATTGTTAGCTTCTTCTTGGGTTTCTTCTATTCCCATTTCTTGTAATAAATCTACGATTTCTTGTGAATAGTTATTAGGAGAATTTTCTGTATGAAAAATATCAAATTCTGGTTCTTTTAATTTCCTTTCTTCAATAGGGTAACGGGATAAATGATCGGCGACTTTATTAGCCTTTCCTTCAATGTATTTTATGTCATATTCGAAATCTTCTAACAATAATTT
The DNA here is from genome assembly GCA_023052935.1 of Piezodorus guildinii. Classification (NCBI taxonomy): domain Eukaryota; kingdom Metazoa; phylum Arthropoda; class Insecta; order Hemiptera; family Pentatomidae; genus Piezodorus; species Piezodorus guildinii. Next base: position 122,406,801 of record CM041293.1, on the reverse strand, counting down.
CCATCTAATTAATCTGGCGTTCTGTGTTTTACACGTTCTTAAATATTCTAAAGGTTTATGATCTGAATATATGAAAAATTTTCTACCGTATAAGTAGGGTCGAAAATGATTGCAAGCCCAAATAATGGCTAAACATTCCTTTTCCGTTGTTGAGTAATTTTGTTCTGCTTTATTAAGTGTTCTGGATGCAAAACATACAGGGAGTTCTTTTCCATCTTTCTTCTGTGCTAATACTGCACCAATGGCGAAATTACTTGCGTCAGTTGTTAAGAAAAAGTCCTGATTGAAATCTGGAATTTGCAAAATGGGGCTACTACATACAAGTTGTTTCAATTTCTCAAAAGCGTTTTCATATAACTCTGGTTTGATTTCTTTTTGATCTTTTCGAAGACATCTCGTTAATGGGGAAGCTATCTTTGCGTAATTTGGTATCATTTTCCTATAGAAACCAGTTAATCCTAAAAAGCTTTTAATTTCTTTTTCATTTTTAGGGAGTTTAAAATCTTTTACTGCTTTTATCTTTTCTGGATTAGGTTCTATGCCGCGTTCGCTGATAATATGTCCGAGGAATAACAATTCTTTCTTGCAAAATTCTGTCTTATCGAGCTGAATCTTTAAGTTATGTTTTTCTAACTTTTTAAGAGTTTCTTCTAAATGTTTCCAATGATCTTTGTAATTTTCAGAAAAAATTATAATATCGTCCATATAGACTAAAACGTTAATAGAATCTGAAAAAATGATATTCATGGCTCTTTGAAACGTTGCTGGGGCATTACTGAGTCCAAATGGCATGCGAAGGAATTCAAAGTGGCCTTGATCTGTAGAAAATGCTGTTTTTGGGATAGAACTTTCTTCGACTTTTATTTGATGGAAGCCTGAGCAAAGGTCCATTGCTGTAAATATCGTCGCTTTTCCTAATTTGCCTAAAAGGTCTTCAATATTAGGAATGGGGAATTTATCCGGGGTTGTTTCTCGATTTAATTTCCTGTAATCAATCACCATTCGTATTTTTCTTTTTCCTGATGCGTCTGGCTTTTTCGGGACAATCCAAACGGGAGAATTGTAAGGGGAATTGCTGGGTCTTATTATTTTGGATTCTAACATCTTTTTAATTTCTTCCTTAATATTTTCTTTGAATTGGTGGGGATATCTGTAATTTTTCGAATATATCGGGTCTTCGGTTTTTGTTTTAATCTTATGCTCCAATAAATCAGTGGCTGAAAGGGGATCATTTTCAGTCTTAAATACTGATGGATATTTCGATAATAATTTAATTAAATTTGATTTTTCTTGAGGAGGTATATGGTCGGTTCTGATTAGTTGGGGGATTTGTTTTATTATTTCATGGTTTCCTTTTTTATTAGAATCTGTTAATTCTACTTCTTCTTTTTGCAAATAGTATAAAGGTAAATATATGGTTTCGTTAACTTTACTGTCGATTATTATATTTTGATCATAGATGCCAGGTTTAATTTTAATCTTATCATCTTCATAGTCAATAAAATATAGATTTTTATTTTGTTCTACTTTTATCTGATTTTCGCCTTCTTTCAAAACTAATTTTAAAACTTCGTCTTCCATAATAAAATCAAACTCTGTATAGCGAGTTTTTATTTTGTTGGTTTCGAAATCGATATTAAATTTCATTTCCCTCATTGTCTCATTTCCTAGTAGTATTTCGTAATTGGGACTGAAATTAAATAGATAAAATTTTATTTTTTCGGGGTTTTTAAGAAAATTATTTCTGCAATAAACTGAAATAGATTCCGTGCCAAGTTCTTCTCCGGTTGCTGTTTTTATTGTAAAATTTTCTTTTTCTCTTTCAACATCTGGTGGTACAATGTCTGGTCTTATATAATTCTTCCAAGATCCGGTATCAATAAGCCATTTACGATTCGCGTGGTCTTTAACATAAGGCAGTTGGCTTTTATTCTCTTCTTTTATGTGTTTTGATTGTCTGGCGGGCCTTTCTCTAAAAAAGAATTATTTGGATCTAATTTTTCTAATTTCTCTCTTAATTCTCTGATTTCTTGGTCTTTCGGGTCTTCTTGCTGAATTTGGAAATTAGGCTGTTTCGGTTTATTCCCGAAT